>CM018698.1:71051838-71395433 GCA_009363875.1 Mikania micrantha
ACCCAATCGTCATGTCTTAGGTGTATTTAAATGTTTTATTTAATTATTTAATTAAATATTTGACATTTTACTATATCACTGACTTTGGAAATCTTTTATCTATGATCAAAATCAAAGATAATCAAAGGTAAATCAAGTTTTGGAGATCAAAATCTATTTCAGAGGTGTTAGGTAAAAATGCTTAATTATCATTATATCAATGTCCTATGCGGATTAGTATGTGGTGGGATGACGTCTGGGCGGGGTTGTAGCCTTGACCCAGGGGTATGCCCTATACATAAGCATACCGATCTGGATGATACAGTTGATGTTAATGAGGTTTAGGGTCTTACCGAAGGAGGTTATCAAATCATTTTCAAATCATAAAAACTATATGAACTCACCAACCATGTGTTGACTTGATTTTGCATGACTTCTCAGGGTGACGAACAGGTCAACTAAGGAGTTATTCCTTTTGGACTAGGACTTCAGATAGAAGACTTAGCTTTTTGGACCTGCATATATTTTGAAGACATCATTACACAAATTGTTTTGTATATCTTGAGTAAATACAAGATAGAAATATATGATGTTTATGGTAGATTTACATTGTTAAATTATAAACAATACTGATGTAATTTAACTTTGTAATTTCTATTATATTTAGCATTTCTCATTAGTATCATGTGCAATGTAAACAATCTGATCATCACGATTATCACTCACGATATCGCGCCCCGGGAACTTTCCGCCCGACGGGACAACCGATCCTATCCCGCCGGCTCGGGGTGTGACACGTGAGGGGCACTGGTCAAGCCCTGGTGGCGCCCTCCTCCACTACACATGGGCGTGAAGGGGGCGTGAGTGGCTTACTCGTGACAGCCCTCACGGCGTGAAAGATGAAGAAAAAGGGAAGAAAAGGCGAAAAAAAGGTGATGGGACGTGATGAGGGGTAATGAATAACATATGTAAAGATGATGTAGAGTGATAATGAGATGATGATGTTAATTGATTGTGTGGCGCCTACGTGAAGTGATGGGGGGTGATGCATAACACATAGCCTTAGAATCCTAACTTAGAGGCATTAGAAGCTCTCTAAAGTCTTAATCACTCTTATTACGTAAACATTAAATATCATAATTCATTTATTTAATGTTATCTAGATATTAATTATGGATTTTTTTATTGTTTTTGGCAAGTATAATTTATTAATTTACAAAAAAGATTCAAGTATTTAAAGCAAGTTTTGATCATCACGTTAATTTATCTGTTTAATTTACAACTTTATAAAAATAATCAGTTATTTATTAGTTTTATTACTTTACTAAGGTAAAAAAAAACCATCTTTTATGCATATTAAATTAATGAATTTAAATATTTATTTTAAGTAACAGGTAGGATAGTTTTGTAAAAATGACATTTGTTCCCTAAAAAAAATATTATATAGTATAACTACTGTTAAATAATTACTTTCAGATATATTAAAATAATATATAATGCATTTATTATTTAGTATTTTAATGTGTTATTTTATTGTTAATTATAAATTTTAAATCTGCATATACGCAAATAGAATATTAGTTTATAAATGTCAAATTTTAAAAGTGTTGGATCCATAAATTTTTTTTAATGGGGGCGAAAATTTTTTAGGGTCATTTAAGCATTGCTATATAATAGTTTTTCTAGTACGTTCAGTTCGACTGGGTTGAGTCGGATTAAGTCGGTCATATTAAAAAAATGGCAATCAAATTAAATTTCATATATAAAAGTATAATAAAAATACAATACATATAAAATTATTTTATACATAGTTTCATTGTTTTAAATAGATCCAAAACAACATCTAATGATATTTTCTTAAGTAACTCTTTATCTACAAAAAAATTACAATTATCGCTTAAATTATAATCACAAATTCGATTACATAAATTTGACTTCATATATTATGTTAATATGTTTTTAAAATTAATAATAGCTTAGCGGTGGTTTAGCTCTTTAAAAATAATGATGAACTTTAAGTTAAAAATATTAGTTGGGTCTTTTTGAACTTTGATTGTATTAAATAGCACTTAAAACTTAAAAGCAAAAGAGAGACAAATTGGTTGGCTAAAAATAAACAAAAATAAACAAAAATATTATAAGTTGAAATTGCTTGATAACAAAAATTAAAAAAAAAAATAGGTTGGTTGAAAATAAACACAAGTAACAATAAATATGATGAATTGATATTGTCCATATTTGATTAAATAAAGTAGTCATGCTATTTTTTAAGAACTATATTTAATCACATTAATTTTGTACAAAACTATTAAAAATAACATATGGAGTAGGGGTGTTTATGGTCTGGTTTTAAAAAGAGAAACTGCCCAAATCGGTCATTAGTTTGATTTCATTTTTGGTTCTTTCAACATTTGATTGATCAGTTTCAAAAATTGAAAACCGTAATAACGGTTAGGTTTATGGTTTTCATCAAAGACCGGAACGTATGTGTGTGTACATGTATATATACATATAGATATATCTATATATACATATACAAGTATGTTCAATTGAGAATTATTTAAACTTGAGAAAATAAAGGAACCATTTATATCCGCAGTTTAAAGAGCATACTACTAACTTCTCATACTTTTATTCTTCTTAAATTATGTGACTATAAATATGATTATTTTAGTTATTTACAACTTGTTTGTTTTTATTAGAATGAATTTCTATACATATATATGCATATATACATATAGAGTATGGATATTTTGAAAACCATCTTTAGTTATTAAAACCATAAAAATAATGAAAAAACCCATGTAACACTTTGCCCAATTCCCAAATGTTAAAATGTATTTTTTTTAATGGCTTGTATTTTTATAAAAGTTAAATCTGTAAAAATACTGAAAAAGTGATTTTCAATTTATGAATTTCATATGCATACATATACACAAATACATATAGGGTTTGTATTTTGTGAAAAAATGATATTAGATAGACAACATTAAAACCTTATATGGATTCTATATTTGAAATATTGAAAATAAACGCGTGTTTTTTATCAAACCATATTAAAATTGATTTTTTATTCAAAGGTAATTTTTATTAACCTTTAATTAAACTAAACATTTATTTTTAACTATTCTAAAAATACATTAAAGGGCTTCTAGCCTAATGGTAGCCTCTTGACTTTTCTTATGAGAGGTCTTGGGTTGGAATCTCACTTAGAGCAAATATTGTTCTGGGTGAGCCAGGGATTTTCCTAGTTGTAGGTTTCCTCCTGGGCAGATGGGTCAGGTCACCACGCTCTGTTATTCGGGCAGAAGGGTGATCTATTTGCCAGGGTGATCCCGGGTAACGGAGCGTTTGCTGTTAAAAAAAAAAAAACTATTCTAAAAAGTAAAAATACGACAAACACAAGGTTTAAGAATTTGAAACATAATACTCAACATATTTGTTTGGGTATTGGCTTTAATGCTTTATCCTAGGCCGAGAATGACCTTATCACCTCATTAACCTTGTTTGACAAGAACCCCAATCACATAGATCGATCGAAACCCCTATCCACATTCACAAACAGAGGTTGCAGCAGATAACACAGCTCCATCAATGGCGTCTTCAAGCTTTTTCAACTGTACCTCACTCTTAACCCCAATCAAACCTATTCGAATAACCAGCTGTTGTCACACAACCGTTTGTCTCCCACAATTCGCCAAGAAATCAACGCCATTGAACCTCTCGTCATCACACAGCATCTCTGGTTTCTCCCCCCTAATTGTCTCTTCCCCCAATCGAAAACCACAATCCCTCACAATTGTATCTGCTGGAAAGGGGTATAAGATGAAAACCCACAAGGTTTGATTGCTTATGTTCTGTTCAATCGTTTAGAATTGTTATTGAGGCCCATTGTGGGTTCGAATTTATAGTTAGGGTTTCACCAATTTACGGATTTGGGGTTTGAAATCAGTTGCAAATTTGTCATCAATTGTCTTAAAATATGCATTTTCAGGCTTCAGCAAAGCGGTTTAGGGTAACCGGAACAGGGAAGATTGTGAGGAGGAGAGCTGGGAAACAGCATTTGCTTAGAAAGAAGAATGCTAAGAGAAGAACCCGTCTTTCTAAAACGGTTAGTGTGTCGAGTATGCCCGGCAAAATGGTCGGGTTGGGTCGGGTTGGGTAACGGGTTAGAACGGGCTCGGGTCAGGATGGGTGCGGGTCAGAACGGGTTTTAAGTAAAATCAGTTCGGGTCTAAATTGATTGTTCTTAAAAAAACATCAATTTAATTTAACTTCAGATGTGTTATAAGTAAAAAAATAGTTCATTTGGATAATTTTAGTGATTTTCTCATCAAATATGTTATTAATCATTTTTAAATGTTTGAATCCATTGCATTTACATAGTTTTTTGGTTACCTATCTTGACCCGCATTGTATTTAATAGTTACCCATCTCAACCCATTCAATATTATGATGTTACCCTTTCAACCCATTATAGTTTACCTAAACCAACCCATTTTCTTTGATATGGGTAAAAATTGCCCCCTCTAGTTTCGAGTAAAACATTTTATTTCTTGCATTTGAAACATAATTTCAATATTCAAATGGGATGCTAATTATTGCAAGATTTCTTCTCTTTTTGATGTCCTTGTAAAGAAATGGTGATTTTGATTTGGGTATCACAAAAAATGCCACATTTTTTTTCATTATTGGAAGGATAATTAAGAAGGCATATGATGAGCAATGATATGCATCAAGTTATTGTTTGTTTCGGGGAAAAGTGTTGGCCCGAAAACGATAAACACACACAAGAACACCAACATTTGTTCAAGATTAAATCTTCAGAAAGAATTTTTCTTAGGATTGAGAAAAGAGTACTAGGAGTAACATTGTAAGCATGCAAACAACCCAGTTTCTAAAGTGTGGATGAATCATGAAAACACCGGTACGGCACATATTTGAGTCATGGAAAACTTATGTTGAGATAAATCATTACCCACATTGACCCTATAAACCCATTTGACCGTTTTCATTTGGATGTTCTCAGCCATATGATTTGTTTGAGATTAGACATATTGTAAAAAAGTTTGCAGCATTTATGAGTTGGGGTCTCTTTAGAAGCTGTCTCTTTTTCCCAGTGCCTAGAGGGATTAACCCCCCCCCCCCCCCCCCCCCCCCCAAAAAAAAAACCTGCCAATAGATCATACTGATTAGTGGGATTTGACTGGATATGTTTGTTTGTTTGTTATCTGTTTGAGATGAGACATAACACATATTAATCTTTTAATAAGCAAACTTGTCAAAATTGCCCCATTTAGAAGAAGCTTAGGATGGATCTGCATTTGCATTAGCAAAGGTATGCACGATGTTGTATGCTTGTGCAAGGAATGACAAGAGGCTTATAAGCTCACATTAGTTATCTTGAATATATTAACTATATTATTTATTTTCCAATCAATTGATAACATAGATCAAATGTTGTTTATTTCAACATAAAAATGGGCCGTGTTAATTTGACCAAAGTTTTGCGTTAGTTAACCTTCGAGGTTGGCATAGTGGTAAGAGGCCGGTTCCCCTATCACAAAGGTTTTAGGTTTGAATCCAGCTTTTACCGGTATTGGTGAAATTAACACATGTAGGTCTTAGCATTTACCATGGTATTGGTGAGGCCCTGAAACATGTCCATTTAGGTTTTCATGGTTACCATAAAAAAAGGTTTGGCATTAGTTAAATTTCAACTCTGACTTTAACAAGGGCATATGCTCGTAAACATCGAGCGCGACATGTCATGCATTTCTCACGTTACTCAATCATCTCATGACAGATACAAGTTGATCGAAGTGACTACAACAATGTCATAGGTGCCTTGCCATATCTGAAGGTTAATCGGGCCAATTAGCCCGCAGCGTTTCATGAAGACCGAACCGTTTTGACTCGGGTTACAAATTGTAAGCAGAGTTCATAGCTTTGTAACTGCCAACTTGTTATTACCCGTTATTTTGTTGTATTTATGGTTTAAATTTCAGCCTTTTACCTCCTTTGACTTCATGTAGTTTATTGGCCACACTGCAAAAAACTAAATGCTAAATTTGTGTTTTTCTTCAAATGGGTGTGTTGAATTGTTGATATTTCAGATCCACGTCTACTATGATTTGAGTTGTACTTAATTTGTTAAGTGTAGATTTTAAATGCTTTGGTTATTAGTTGCTAATTTGGTATTCTAAACAATATATAAAAAAAAAACTATATCAACTAACCTCACATTTTCACCTATACGGCTATACCTCTACTTTAAACAATCAAGAAATATAGTTAGAAAGGGTTAGGTTACTCGTACACCTGGTGTACCAATAACACTATTTTGTTTTTGTATTTTTTAATGTTAAAAAATATTTACAAAAATATATAAAAATAAAGGGAAAATTACCAATTTGATCAATGTTGACCAAAAAATTACCAAAATGATCACACATATTCCGGCGTCTAAGACTCCCATTTAAACGCCCCTTTAGACGCCCATTTTGTGTACTTTTTTACGACATACAGGCCCACATGTCGGCGGCTTTGTCGGGTGTCTAAGACTCATTTTCTACCGGCGTCTTAGACGCCTTTAGACGTCCTTTTTCTGTAATTATTGTAAACATACGGGTCCACATGTCGACGGCTTTGTCGGGGTCTCTAAATGGTGACTAAGACCCCTTTTATACCGGCGTCTTAAGACGCATGTAGACGCCCGATTTAGACGCCGGCTTAAATCTCACTTGTGGCTCGGCTCGATCGGCTTAGAGGCGTCTTTAGACGCCCGTTCCAGAGGCGTCTTTAGACTCCAAAGCGACGTCTTTAGACGCCGGTTCTGAATTGATGTGACATTCCTTGATTTGAGTGATTTGACGGCTTAAAGATGTTGAAATTGGTGTCTTTTAGACTCCAAAGGGACGTCTTAGACGCCGCTTCCGGATGGATTTGACTCTCCCTGATTTGACTGATTTGACGGATTAAAGATGTCAGAATGGGTGTCTTTTAGACTCTAAAGGGACGTCTTAGACGCCGCTTCCGGATGGATTTGACTGACATGATTAATACCTACCAAATTTATTACCTCGTTTGAATCGAATTTGATCAATCTGGTTTATTATTTTGTTTTTATCCCGCTATATATTATAACATGTGGTCCATTTGTCTTTTATTCAAATATTAGTTGTCTTTTTTCACACTTATTTTTTCCTTACTATTTTTAACAATGTCTGTCAATGTTGTTATATTTTCTGGTGACAAATGGGAGTTCGTAAACGGTGCTATAGAGTATGTTCCTTTTGACTGTTTTCGACGTGTTTGCGTGCTCGACACGTCCTTTCATTTTGGTACATTCATCGATTTACTTTGTGAACGATGTACTTTAAAAAATATATCACGCGTATCATATAAAATGTCCACTTTTACTGATCCAATAGATATTTTGGATGATAATGATTTATCTTTTTTCTTTAATGTTCAAAATAATCCATTTGAAATGTTTAAACTATATGTCATTGAAGAACAAGGTGTCGGTTCGTCTGGTCTAAAACCTGTTACAAGATCTAATGAAATTCCTATATCTTTGGGTTCATCAGCTGGGATTCCTGTTTATGGTTTTGAGGAAAAAAACAATTTCTTTGGTTTTGATTTAAACAATCATCCTCCTGTTGAACATGACGATTTTTATTTTTCAAAAAAACAACAATATTTTGAGCCTTTTCCTGAGTCAATTCCAAAGAATATTAAGAAAGGTGATGAAGTTCATGTAGGTATGTTTTTTAAAGACAGAATCCTTACAAGTGGCTATTGGGAAATTGTCTATTGAACAATGTTTTAATTTTAAAGTTGACCAATCAAACAAAAAAAGGTTTGAGGCATCGTGTTGTGATCCAAATTGTGGTTGGCGTATTAAGGCATACGCTTATAGTGATTCTACCACATTTCATGTCCGATATTTTGTACAACAACATACGTGTTCCAAGACCCAGATGTATCCTGATATGAGAAATGCTAATAAGAAGGTTATCGGTTCGATAATTAAGGACAAACTTAAAGATGTCCAACGTGTTTATAGAGGCAAAGAGATACAAAAAGACATTAATTCTCAGTTTCCTGTTCATATAACATATCATCAGGCTTGGCGAGCGAAAGCATTTTGCTTACAAAATTTGACGGGATCATCCGCTAATGATTCGTTTGGTGAATTGTCAGCTTATTTTCATAACCTGAAAAAAGCAAATCTTTTATCCGTTACAGACATTCAGACCGATGATATGTGTCGTTTTGAAATGTGTTTTGTAGCCCTCGGTGTTTCGGTAATCATTTAATTTAATAACTTTTTTGTTTTTATATTTATACAAATTTTATAACAGTTTGGCATTTTAATGTTAATTTGGCCCTTTTGACTTTTTTGCAGATTGAAAGTTTTGTCAACTATTTGCGACCAGTTATCATTATTGATGTTGCTCATCTAAAAGGGGACTTTAAAGGTTGTATGTTTCTCGCGGTTGGTATGGATGGAGATTATTAAATTTTTCCAGTGGCTTACGACATTGGAAAATGGAGAATGCGAAATGCTGGACTTATTTTTTATCAAAACTTTCAGAATCCATAGGTGAAAAGGAAGAGTTGACGATAATTTCAGATCGAGCG
This sequence comes from Mikania micrantha, assembly GCA_009363875.1. NCBI lineage: Eukaryota > Viridiplantae > Streptophyta > Magnoliopsida > Asterales > Asteraceae > Mikania > Mikania micrantha. Next base: position 71,060,467 of record CM018698.1, read on the forward strand.
GCGTCAATTGACGTGGCAATTAGGCGAGTTTTTCCGCAAGCACATCATGGGTTATGTTGTCGTCATCTTTTGATGAACCTTTGTGGAAAAGGTTTAAACAAGAAACACGATGGATTGTTTTGGAAAACATGCAAGGCCTATACAGTTGGAGAATTTCAATACTATTTCAACACGTTATGTGAAGCTGTTCCGATGGTACGTGAAACCCTTACAAGTATTGGTTTTGAAAAATGGTCCCAAGCGCAATTTAAGGGTAAAAGGTACGCTTTTATGACCTCCAACAATGCAGAGTCCATCAATGCATTGACAAAAAATTCTCGAAAGTTGCCTATAACCGAACTTTTGGAGTATTTTCGTGCAATAATCCAAGACTGGTATTATAGGCGTCGTAAAATTGGAGGTATATTTTATTTAATTTGTAATTATAGCGCCAAAAAATTAATAATTCTTATTAATTTTATGTTGTTTTGTAATTAGATGCAAACAAGCATGACTTAACCAGCTGGGCAGAAAATAAAATTCATTATAGGATTAAAAAATCTATTACATGGAAAGCAAATGGTATCGATGAATTCCGTTTTGAAGTTGTGGGAGGCCTTAAAAAATGCATTGTCAATTTATCCAATCACACATATGCATGTAGACAATATCAATTATCCGGTTTACCATGTGGTCATGTGATTTGTGTATCTCGATATCTGAGACAAATTACTTGTAGTGGATTGGCACAACCTTGGTTTGGAAACCTTTTCTACAAGTCAACTTATGAAGGGGTTGTGAATCCGCTTCCAGATAAATGTAATTGGGAGATACCAGAGGACTTAATGATTGTTAGACCACCGCACATGAACAAACGACAAGCTGGCGTCCCCTTGAAGTTAAGCACATATCATCTTAGGGGGAGGAAATAAAAACCACAAGATGTAGCAGGTGTCAACAAGCTGGTCATCATCGTGATAAATGTTTACAGCCACTGTCGTCACAAACAGGATCGTCATCAAAATCTGTGTCACGTTCCAAAAATAAGAAACCACCAGCTACAACAAATGTTGAAGAAAAAGATTTCAGCCGGTTTGTTTACAATGCGACAACTCAACACTTTGAGTATAATTTAGATGATTTTTAGTTTATTTGTATTAAACAATGAATTTTAGTTATTTTAATTAGTTAATTATTAATGTTCCAACCAACTCATCTCCCCCTATAAATTCCCATCCACGCATTCTAAAGTTTTGGCCACACACACTTAATTTTTTTAAAATGAGTGATGAATATTACTCGCAGCCTGCTCCAAAATCTTCTGCTTGGATTCTCAACAAATTTCGTTCAAGACCATCTAATACCGGTCCTTCTTCTTCTAATAATGAAATCCCACCTGAAATCCCAAACCCACCTAAAAACCCAACAGTTGACAACAATTTATCAGGTTGGAAAAGAAGCTGGGCGATTCCAAACGACGAGTGTGATAATTGATCTGAAGATGTCATTGAGTTTTTAAAGCATGGAGACACCCCTTTCTGTTATTCTGCTGTATTCTTTCGTGACGTGAAACTTGATAAACTTTTTTGGGGTACTTTATTAGGAGAAATGAATTATGGACGGCTGAATGAAGTGGTAACGGTTTTTATAATTATTTTTATTTTTTGATGTAATGGTTTTTTATGAATTAAAATCTTTCACAGCATGTTGAAGGTTGGACCGGAAGACTAATGACTTGGCGTCGGCGATAGATGGAAAAAAATCCTTCAAATGATTTTCGTTGGAGCATTTTACCCCCCCAATTTTTTGGTGTTTTGGTATCTTCTATTACCAAAAATGCACTTTGTTATGGAAACGGAAAGATGAGGACCGTATCCGTCGTTTTTTGATGTTGATTATGTTTTTATCCCATTGTGTATTAAAAATCAAGAATGGTCCCTTGTCCGAGTAGATTTACGCAACATGAGTATGGTATGGTATTGTATTGAAAGTGAAAATTTTGGTGGAGACAAATATAGGTCATTTGTTCTCCCAAAATTGAAGCAGATGGGGGTGTACTTTAGTGCTTTGTTAGTGAACATGTGTTTTTGGAAAAAGACAGGTCAGCCAGAAGGATACTTAATTTTTGAAGTGAATGATGATTTTGCTCAAACTGATGTTAGTCTTGCAGCAGATGAGGGATTGTATGTGTGTATGCTAATGGAACATCTGGTGACCGGTAAACCTATCAATGCCTCCGGTGATTTAAAATTAGAGCTTAAAAAATACACATGTTTTATGGCTGATTTGATATACTTTTGGCGTATATTACCTCGTTAGTTCTTTTATCTGTATCGGAAGGTTTATTTCGTTAAAGAATTGGTGGCTGAAATGTGTTTCTTGCTAGGCAGTCTTTATCCAAAACATATGACCCATTTTAATTTAAATTTATGAACTTTTTTTTTGATTAATGGGACTGCAAAGAGGCCACGAGGGACAACAATGGAACATAGTAGAATACATAGAGTACAACGACGACAAAAGATGACGATACATACCACAATCCAAATTGATAATAATAAACACTGAATTTTGCATATGTTATCTTGATGGTTATAAAACTCAAAAATTAAGAGAATAAACTTATGAATGCCCTGCTGCAAAAATTAAGACAATAAACTTATGAATGCCTTGCTTAATTTTGCATTTGATATCATGACTTCATGACCTGTGCGCATCAGAACATACTATCAGCAAAAGATATAAAGCCAATTCTCACGACATTTTTAAAAAAATTACGGCAGGTCAAGGTTTAACCTGAACCAACCATGAACATTACCCAGACCATTTTGCTACCTCCATTTTTCATTGTCATTTCTGAACCACTATAAGATCGAGAAAGAGAAAAAAGGGAAAATTACCGGCGTCTTAAGAAGCCTTTAGACGCCCTTTTTCGGTACTTTTTGAAAACATGTGGCCCACATGTCGGCGGCTTTGTCGAGGTCTAAATGGGTGTCTTAAGACCCCTTTTCTACCGGCGTCTTAAGACACCTTTAGACGCCCTTTTTCGGTCTAAATGGGTGTCTTAAGGCCCCTTTTCTACCGGCGTCTTAAGACGCTCTTAGAGGCCCTTTTCTTAGACGCCCCTTTAGACGCCCTTAGGGGCCCTTTAGACGCCCTTAGAGGCCTGCATGTTTTCAAAAAGTAACGAAAAAGGCCGTCTAAAGTACTTTAAAGGGGCGTTTTAGGGGCCCTTTTTTGATTGATTATTTTGGTCAACTTTGATTAAATTGGTAATTTTCCCAAAAAAAACCAGCATAGAGAATCAATCATCCAGAAATTGAAATGAATAACTTACAGGGTAAAGATCTAAAAACCAGCAACACGAACCATGGTTCCAGCCTTCAAGGTTCCAACAGAAGCAGCACCAACTTTGTGGAGCCAGGATTGCTCCAAAAACCCTACAAAAGAAACTGAGAGGCTGCAACCTGTCCAAAAAAGAAACTGAGAGGCTGCAACCTGTCCAAAAAAGAAATAACAAACAACAGCCATAACAAACAACATCAGCCATCAAAACACATTACTTCATGCTTAAATTAATTTAACTAACTTACAAAAAAGAAATATATTTTATTGACATAAGGGGTGCATTTGACTTAATTTTTCTGGTAGTTCTTTTCCTTCTTCCACTATATTTTCGTAACAGTTTTTTGCAAAATTGAGACGGAATAATGAAGCTGTTTTTCCTGTGTCCTCTTCAGGGTCATAAAAAACCTTGTTGTTGATTAACCTATCCATGAAAATACACAACCAAGCACCACAGTCTGTACTGTTCTTCTGTTGTGGGCAATCAGTTGCAAACACTTTTGCAAAGGGTTTAGGAATGAATGTGTTAAACTTTTTCCTACGATAGTAGCCCAGAATCTTTAGCCATTCGTTGAACATGTACTCAAGTTGAACCACCATAGGCTCTGTAGTTGTCTTCATACTCAAACTATTTGGTAAAAAATACATCAATTAATTAAAGAGGTTCATCTTTCTTATGACGTATTTTATATCTTTTGTTAATCATTTATACCTGTCATATACAGTCATCGTCCACTGAATAAGGTCAACAATAACCAAAAACCAATGTGTGTTCGGGATATTCATCGGGACAAAAACCTATAACATTAAATTTAAAAATAACATAAATTTTAAATTACATTAAACGTGAAACAAATATATATATTTTTACCTTATCAACGGTATCGATGGACGGATATGGATCATAGGTTCCATCCCCAAGAATACGTTGTTCACGACCCTCAGCAATCGCAATATGAAAAAACCATGGGGGCAGAATACTCCATTTTGCATTTTCTGGCCTCGAGTAGTACATCAAAGTTGTCCACGCGAATACATGCTTACAAAGGTAATTAATTTAAACATTGCAATCATATATAATATAAGATATTTAAACATTACAAAAAATATATCGTTATGCTCACCTCACTACTCAGCCACCCGTTCGATCCATCAAGCACAAGTAGATTTTTCCAAAAATCGGGCCCCACTGAAAACCCCTCAATTAATGACAAACAACAAGCTTCCCTAGACTCATAAAGTTGTACAATCTTATCCGGGGTAGAGACTGGCTCAACATATCGACGCTTAGAGGTTTTCATTTGGATAAATGGCGATTGGAGGAGTTTTGAGGGTTTTCTAATTCGTTTCTCACGACCAACAACCTGCAGTTATTATGTTTACAAAAAAAAAAATAACGTTACTGAAACCGATAAAGTAGGCCCAAACAAGTGGACGAGGGTGATACAAGTTTTCTAATTCGTTTCTTACGTTTTGTTTTTTTTGTTAGCTGAATCCGATGTTCCAACCGTGCTCAAATCAACAACCTGAACGTAAAATTATCAAAAGAATATATATAGTAACAAATGAAAAATGGTATCCGAAGAAAGCTAAAGTACCTCCTTTGTTGCAATAGCACCTATTGATTTCTCACTAAATGTGTATGCGGAAGCGAAATCAAGCAACTCGTTCACAAATTCGTTGTTTTTTTCCATATTTTCAAACTCAGAATCTTGCCTTTTATCTTCTGTTTTCTTGGTCAAACCAACATGATCACTAAACTAATCAACTACACCATCATCCTTTATCTTCTTTCCACCATAGGGCTACATTCATATACAACAGAAATGAAAGTTATTATAAAACAAATATTATCTAGAAGAAATACAATTTTAAGAATTTACCTCCTCACTTTTGCTACACCCTTTCTTTGCACCAACCTTCACACCAACATCTAATCTCATGAGTATTTCACCAAGCATTTTATTGTTTGTTTCAGCCATGTTCTCGATGATGTTTATAATTTGATTGTCACGTTTCTCAGCATCATAACAAACTCCCTTCTTCTTTTTCTTGTTTTTGTCAACCTCCCCACCATCGTAATCAAAATCATCACCATCAATATCATCTCGCTTCCCCTTCCCCTTATTTATATTTATGTCAGCATTCGGTTGTTTTTCTAACTTATATTGAGATTCAATTTCAGTCAAATATTCAACACTTCTAATCCACCACTCACAATTCACCTCCAACTCGTTTGGAATAATAGGTTTAGGCTTGTTACAAGGCTATTAATAACAATTTTAAAATCATAAATAAATTATACATATTAAAAAATTATTAACCAAAGAAATGTAAATATTACCTTCAAACTCGAATGAAATATATTTTTAGCCTTGACCCAACTGATAACTCCACAAGTTCCCCAGCTATGACTCCTTGGAATGGTCAATTTGTATGAAGTTGTGTAAATCTGACATACGGGCAAGACCTCTAGTATCCACATCTGATATAACAATGTATAAGCACAAGTCAACAGAAAAATATTCAAACATAAGTTAAGTATATATGAATTATTACCTTGAATACCCAAGAAAATCCATTGATTGAATAGATCTTTTTCTTTTTATTTTCACCATTAGGCATCCTTTCAAATAAGTTGTGGAGATGAGGGAATTTATCGTCCCAAAATAATTTCCCCAAGGAAATCGATTCCATTCCTCAAAATCATTTACTAAATTTAGAAGACGAGCATCTAATTTTTTGGTGACTTGGCATCCTTCAAAACTCATGACTAATGCTATGAGAAATAATCTAACAACATCTTCATCATTCAACTCATCAACGGTAACTTCTCCTACCAACGATGTGCAAGCAACCTCCTCATGCGACTCATCATCCTCATTCATTGTGGAAGACACCTTAATAGGGAACAACTGTTTCCAAAGAAGGTTACTAAATTGTTGGGCTTGATATTCTTTGCCCTTCAAAACACGCTGGTGGAAAGAATTACCTAATGAGTCAAAATCACAAGTTTGTTTTCCAAACCTAAATCCTGACAGAAGGCAAAACTCCTTTGGTCCAAACTTTAACTCAACACCGCCTACTCTATATGTCATCCCAAAAATCTTAGGGTCTAAAGTCGACACCTCTTCGTGTTGAATCATAACACGTATTAACGTAGTATCGGCAATACTACACTTCACATCCAACCAATCCTTAAAACAAGTTGTATTCCAGATTTTAAGTTGATTTTCGCTTAACTTAGACTTAATATTATGAAGAACGTTTATTGAGTTTCTACATTTTACTTTAACCTAATACAAAAAATAAAAAAAATTAAATTCGCTTCGCAATACAAAATAAAAATTTTATCATTAAATAAACGGAAAAACTCAACGGACCAACAAAGTCTCTATACTCCCTTTCCATGATGCAAGTTGAACAAATATAATCAAACCAATCACTACATATACAAATAAAAAATCTTCACTACACATCATGCAATTGTTTTAACTTTCTGTGTTGCAAATTGTGCTTACAATATCAATATGTAGGTTGGGTTGGGTTGGAATCAGCTTCAACCCAAACCGGTTGGGGAATATAGTCGTCAATTTTGGTTCTCAAATTGGTTTATCCCCCACCATTAACTATGCCCATGGAACCCAATGGTGTGGTTTAAGGAGCTCTTTTGGGTGCTTGCAGGATTCATAAAGAAGTTAATCCAGCCAAATGTGCATTTGACCATTTGATTGATTGATTATTATGTTTCATTTTCACAAAATAAACAGAAGTCAATGATACCGCATGTATTTTATGTATACGGGTTATAATGATAGAAAAGGTTAAAAGATCAGAGTTATAGTTATGTTTAATGTACATACAAAAATCATCATTTTGTTGCTGGTGATCATCATCAAATTTATGGAATGCTTCATAGTGAAAAATAGGTATTGCATTGTAATTTAATCAATGAAATTGGAGAAGGGATTATGGCTGTTAATTGCTAAAAAGTTGTCTCGTTTTCACCGTTTTAAAGATGGATCTTGTTCGTATAAGGATTACTGTTAGTCAAAATGATCATCAATTTTGATGATTTAATAAAAGGAAGTGCAAATAAGCTATGAAGTTAAACATCAGTTACTACTAGAATTGTTCTCAGAAAATACACCTTGCACGGAAATCTTTACCAAAACATCAGTGACCACACTATTTCCTCTTATGACTTGTGAAAACAAAACAGAAGAAATATTTAAACCTTTAAAAGTTGATTTACTATCAGATCACAACTATAATCATATTAAAAAGATCATTACCACCATATGTCACACCCCCAAATTCCCACTCGTGGCGTGTGTCCACGTGGATGTGACGTGTCCAGAATCACAGCTCAAGGTCATATAGAACACCTCTATATGTGTTTACAAATCCAAAGTTTACACATACACTCATAAAATAGTTTGCAGCGGAATAAAAGTTATCATATCATATTGCAGCGGAAAATTAAATGTTTGACAAAATGCAGCGGAAATGTAAATAGTTTAACACAACATTGTTTACAGAATAAAAGTAAATTGTTTTCAAAAGAGACAAGACAGAATGCATGTAAGTTCCTAATGCTCGTTCCTTAATTTGTGCATTCCTGTCCTCCTGCTAGCCACGCTAGTTACCTGAGAATACAAGTTAGAAAAGTGTCAACACAATGGTTGGTGAGTTCACAGGTTTTGATATACATATAGCAATAGAAAGTGTGTCATGCTGTTTATCAAATGTTAGTACCGAGCCCAAGGCTCCAAGTGTCAGTGCGTCACTACCGAACTAGACTTGTTTGTCCTTGCTTCCGCTATGTCTCGTACACATAGCGAGTTAGGTCAGAGTTTGCACAGGTTATGACATCCAGTCAACATAGTGCCCTATGGGGTTAGTCATTCCCTAATGGATCCATTCAAACCTACCACGTTGTTCATACATTAACAGTAAGACTTTGTGAGGGCTTGTTACGAGTTCAACACTTAATGTTTGTCCAATAAACCAGCATACACAAAATGTTTGTACAGTAATAGATGTTTGACTCGATGCAACTAGTATTCTCCCCCTATTTAAAAGCGTTTGAAAAAGAGTAAAGAGGGGCCGTAAACTCACCTTAGTGATCGTGAATTAAAACAAGCGTAAGCTCCTGCTCGAACGGCGTGTCGGTCACCGGCAACCTATATCGTATACCGTATGTGAGTTTGTGTAAGTGACCGTGCTATTGTTCGTGTTAGTGCTTGTGTTTGTACCCAACAACCCTTGGTTGTTCATGTTTGTCCGTGTCGGTCCACAATGACCGTGTTTGCTTGTGTTGGTCCACATTGACCGTGTTTGACCGTGTTTGACCAAAGTTGACCGTGTCAAGTCAACGACCCGTTGGTGAACCGTGTGACGGTTTGTGAATCGTGTAGCAACGTGTAAGTGCCCGTCGTGTGCAAGACGCGCAAGTCACGTCTATGGACAACTTACTATTTATAGTAAGTTTCCATTTATGTAAAGTTTCACAAAGCATAACAGTTTTATAGTTCTAGCATGCTCATTTGTCCTACGTGATCATGTTAACACATAGCACGTCATCATACAAGGTCACATAAGGCGTTTATAACATGTTTGCACATAAAAGTTTCCTAAAATGGAAAGTTTCCATTTATAGCATTCATGGCATCGGAAACCATCTAACTTAGCATCTAATCATCATGTTATAGCATATTAAGTAATTTAGCATGCTCGAATCATTCAAAATATTCATATGTCTGTTTTTGTAAAAATAAAGTTACTAAATATAGTAACTTTCTAGTTTTGCATAGAAATAACCATTTTAACATTTCTAAACCAATTTCCATATCTCCAAACATCATAGTAGGCTACTTAGCATCATGTAAACATATCAATCTAACCAAATTCATCACCTAGCAATATCTTGGCCCAAAAACTTGCTAAAAATAGTAACAATACCAAATATGACCATAAACATTATCAAAATCACATTCTAAGCATTCTAATCATCATGTTAACTCTCTAGCAACATATTTAGTTATATGCATGTTCATAAACCCATCTCAAACAACACCTTGACCATAAAAAGTTTCTAAAAATAGAAGGATTCATTAAAATCATAGTTTTAACCATTCTAACATCATCTAGACATGTAACCATCCTTCAATATCATCTATGAGCACTACAATATACTGAAAATCATTCCACATGCCATGGATCATACATGCATGTGGGTTTTTCACCATTACAAGACTTAACCATGCATTCTACATTTACACACCAACATGGATCATCATAAATCACCATATAAACATCATAGATCATCAAGAAACACATCTAAACTAACAAAACCAGAAGCAAAACTCGTGTATGTGGTTCAAAGGTGCTTGCATGTGAGTATAAAGCCATGCATGTGTGTGTAATGGTGGTTTTAAGCCACGAGGGGTGTAGAGATTACCTTCCAGGGCTCCAAGAACACTGGAATGATGAATGAACAGCTCCTAAACCCCCTGGAGCTGCTGGACTCGACAGAAACAGAAAGGAGGTGGTGTTGTTCGAGCTTCTTCTTTGATTTCCAAGCCTTCTAGTCTTCACTTCCAAGCTTTTCTTGCTGCAACAATGGCTTCCAGAGGTAAAAATGGTGGTTTACTGGTGAAGAAGACGAAATGGAGTAGTCTAGAACTTGAGAAGATAAAATAGAGTGGCTTAGATATGATGGCATCTTGGATTTATAAGATTTTGTCGCAGAGACTGCGTCGCGTACCGCGGTCAACGGGCAAAAAGATTCTCCGCGTAGCGCGGAGAAATCCGGGAGTCACTCCTCGCGACGCCTGTCGCGTACCGCGACAATTCCTCTTGTTGGGCCATCGCGTCCTGGAGAGCCCAATAAGCCCTTTTTAGTGGATTCGATCCGTTCGTCATCGTTTTCACGCTTCCGAACTACCGTTTGGCCTTGTTTGAACTTCCTAGTTCAATGTGTGAGTGTTTCGTGAGGTTTCGAGTGTTGTGCTACACAATGTGCTTTGACGTTCACCAACATTCGTGTGTTTTGACACGTGTGTGCTGTTCGCCGATAATTCCATGAATTATCTAGTCATGTGTCAGTGTTCGTACCGTCGTGCCAAGTGTCACACTCAATTAATCTAATTCTAGTGCCACGTGTTCATAAAGCATTTAAATAAATATTTAAATAAATATAAAGCAAATAAATATAAAGCTGACCTGGAAATTACGGGGTGTCACACCATAGTTAATCGAACTGTTAATCAAAGATCATTACCAACATAGTCAAGGATTTGTTCCATCCTATGTTAAATGTGTTCGGATGAATGGATGATGGGTGGTCTTAATGATAAAGAGATAAACCAAACTTAGTATGCTAAAATTAACCCCTGAAAACATATGAATATGAGAAACCGATTGAAAACGAAAAAAGAGATACCGTCAATCGTTAAACCCAGAAAATGCGTCGATTGAAAACCTTAGGGTTCGTGAATCGCTTGTTCTTGAATCACAATACCTTATACGAGTCTCCTGTGATTGCCTATCTTCGTGAATCGCTAGTCTCCGTTTCCTTGGTTACCCTATTTTCGTTAATCACCTGTCTCCATCTCAGCTCTCCATGCGTCTTCTCTTCTTTTTCTTTTTGAAGCCCAAATTTATTTGTGTTTTCTCAAGCCCATGTATTTTTCTTGGTCTGCAAAAAAATTACGATTACATGCAAAAGGATGATTTAATCAATTTTAACATCCAGACATGAACACAAAACGTAAATAACACAATAGTGATAACAATTACCTTATACGCACAAACCAATTTCATCAGCTCTGCAAAAAAGATGTGTCTGCAAAACCTTGAAACGTTTACATGCAAAAGGAATATTTTTTGTTTGCAAAACTGACTTCATTCAAAACCGGCGTAAGACGTCTTTTTGAAGTCTAAAAGACACCCATTCTGACATATTTAAGCCGTCAAATCAGTCAAATCCATCCGGAAGCGGTGTCTAAGACGCCCTTTCGGAGTCTAAAAGACACCAATTCTGACATCTTTAAGCCGTCAAATCACTCAAATCAGGGAAAGTCACATCAATTCAGAACCGACGTCTAAAGATGTCGCTTTGGAGTCTAAAGACGCCTCTGGAACGGGCGTCTAAAGACGCCTCTTTAAGGGCTTTAAGACGCCGCCAAGCCGATCGAGCCGAGCCACAAGTGAGATCTAAGTCGGCGTCTAAATCGGGCGTCTACATGCGTCTTAAGACGCCGGTATAAAAGGGGTCTTAGACACCATTTAGAGACCCCGACAAAGCCGCCGACATGTGGGCCCGTATGTTTACAATAATTATAGAAAAAAGGGCATATAAAGGCGTCTAAGTCGGCGTCTAAGACACCGGTAGAAAAGGAGTCTTAGACACCCCGACAAAGCCGCCGACATGTGGGCCCGTATGTTGTAAAAAAGTACACAAAATGGGCGTCTAAATGGGAGTCTTAGACGCCGGAATCCGTGTGATCATTTTGGTAATTTTTTGGTCAACATTGATCAAATTGGTAATTTTCCCAAAAATAAAAGTTATGTGTGCATAGTATGATTGATTAGACACGAATATAGTGTATAGATGATGAGAGTTATAAACGAATATTAAGACCATGTTAGAGTATTAGAAACCAAATGAAAAGTGGAAAACCTAAATTTTGTTTGACTTAGTATTTTACCTTTTAACATCTCCGGTTTGATGTGAAATGCTGCAATTGGTGTCAACTAGGTGGTAATTTGTGTTGCACAACACATTATATCATAGGATAGAGGTGTTCATGGTTGGATTACGAATTATTTGGATTTGATTCTTAGTTACACCACTTTCTTGGAGATTAAGTTAACGGGTAATTTGGTAAATGATAAATGGCTTCAAATAAAAGATAGATTAAATGTTAAGTAATTCTAAAAGCAATGAAATGTTAATAAGTAATGTTTTTAAAACCGTACCGGACGTCAAAATGTTTTCTTTATTGGTTTAGAGAGAAAACTCATACCCTATTTGGGCTGTTCATTTGAAATATTGAAAATAAATATTCGGTCTACATTAATGTTGAATAAAATATTAGGATTTGAATAAAAAAAATGTGGTTTTATGTGAACCGTATATTTATTCTCAAGATTGCAAATGAACGGCCTACATAGGGTTTAATGGTTTCCTCTTTAAGATCGAAAATTCACATGATACAATCGCTATAAATATACACACACATATATACACATATACACATACACACATACATATAGGGGAAACATCAAATAAAAAAATATTTTTATCTAAGAATAGTAAAAACTAACAATAATTTGACATGTTGCGTGATAATTTAGGTATAACCTCATATTTTTTGTACTAAAATTTTATTTTTTTGTTCTAAATTCTTTTTTTTGTTCTACATTTTCTTATACTGGATTTTTGTGTTTTTGTAATGTATTTTTTTTATTTTTGTGCTACATTTTTATTTTTTTGTAGTGGATTTTCATTTTTTACTTAATTTTTACTTTTTGTATTGTTTTTTTATTTTTTTGTACTAGATTTTCTTTGTACTAAATTATTTTTGTACTGGATTCTTGAGTTTTTTGTACTAAATTTTTATTTTTTGTACTGGATTTTGTTTTTTTTTATGTACTGGATTATGTTTTTGTACTAGATTTTTGTTTTTTATATTTGTAGCATGCTACATGTCAAATTTATATAGGTTTTTACTCTTATTAGTCAAAAATCTTTTGTTAGTGGATCCAACACACACACACACACACATATATATATATATAGGGATTGTATCATGTGAAAACCCGATCATATAGAGAAAATCATTAAATCCTATCTGGGTCAATTAATTATAATTTTGAAAATAAGTATATGGTCTATATTACATGCCATTTTTATATTAAATAATAAATAAGGACATGTGGCACAATCTTAAACGTTTAAATTATAGATTAACCATTTGATTACAATTAATTGGAAATATCAAGTTGTAAACAACTAAAATAACCGCATTTATAATAACAAAGTTTAAGGGGTATAAAAGTAATTTTTTTTAAAACAGGGGGAATTAATTTTATGTCTTTCAAAATTGTGGCTATTCTTTTAGTTCTTAACAAATATTGGTTATCAATTGAATATCTCTATATAATATAAAAAAAAATAAAAAAGGCAACTATTAAACAGCTAAAAAAACTGGTACAGTCGAACGGTTTTCCAAATATATACGGATTAACCATAAACTATTTTTAATTTATAATTAGTTATAAGCTTTTATGGTGAGAGAGAATATAACATTGCCCATATCCACGACGGGCAAAGACGACCCTGACTCGGGTGTTGCATTAAATTAAAAAAATCAGCATGTCTAAAATCTTAATTATAAAATTTTAAAAATATATAATAACTATACTAATCCATCAATCAATTTACATTTTTATGACAACTAGGTTTTTTCCAGCCGCGCATTGCGGCGGGTTATCACAATACAATCCTGATAACGAGTATTATATATCATTTGCAAAAGCATAAGTTACATAGCAAAATCAAATTTTTCATCACGAACTCTATACTAATTTCTCATTAAAAAATAAAATAATACAAAATCCATAAAAATATGTTACGAAAATAATAGGAAAAATTACTCACAAAATCTTTCTTACCGACAACCAATTGGCTGAAATAAAAAAAAAACTAAAATCTCTAAACAAAAATCAATTTTTTATGTAAACAAGTAAATCACCGTTACTGTAACATCACTGTACTTTCAGTTGTCCGTACGTCCGTACATCCGTATGATTGTACTGTTACGACTGGAAATTTATTTATTATGAATGATTATGAAATTGTGGACTTATATTATTGATATTATCACTGTACTGGTATACATGTTATAGCACATTTATTATACGCATAAACCACGGGAAGTTTAGTTGTAATTCAACTACACAGACCCGTAATGTTTATCGCAGTTACTTATTACTGATGATGAAGGATTATTGGTTGAGAATGAATTTGGGATGGAACTGGGAGTTTGTTTGAGTCTGGTTACTAAACATAGTCAAGGACCCATGGGCATGGTTTATCGAAATAGCGGTGGGACGGTGGCTAGGGCAGTTGCGACTGACCCTTACATATGCCCTATATATATGCATATTTCGGTCTATCATGGATGTGTCAGTGACTAGGGTTTAGTGAGATTTGGTTTGGGAAATGATAATATTAAAGTTATTAAATAATGGGAATTAATTACGCGAAGTGAGGTTACGAACATTACTTAAAACGCGAATGTTGATTTAGAAATATTTACTTAATAATGTATTCGCGTGAGTGACGATTCACACGAATATAATTATTAAGAATAATGTTCTAAAACGATATTCCATAAATCATAAATCAAATCGAAATACGGTACGAGCATCGGATTCGCAAAGGTGACGATCTTTACGAATACGTACGCGAGTAACGCGTTTCGACGAGATAACTAAATAATATCAAACGATATTAATTTAATAAATGTTGTATAAAAATGTTTATTAGGAATCACAACTTAAAACGATTTCGAATAAATTTATTTATTTTATTAAACAATTAATTTGATGAAAATAATCGGTGACGTTTTATTTAAACGATTTTATTAAAAATCATTTTTATTGTAACAAAATACAATTATTTAAACGTGTTATATTTTAAATATGTTTTATGAACTAAACCGAGCATTTATCATACGATATCGCGATAAAAACGAGACCGGACCCGGGGACTAGACACGCGATATATGGAAGAGATTATCCCTTTTCTTCCTCACATTTTACAAACATCCTCTCTCTCTAAACTCTTTCATTTTCGTCACCAACAAACCCACCCACCTTCTCTCTAGCTTCTTGAACTCGTTTCTCAACCGATTCGAGAGATTCCGGTGCCTACGCGTTCGTGAGATCAAGAGGAACACGAAGATACCAAGAAAGCTATCATTTGCTCACGATTTGAAGGTAAGAAACCCAGTTTTCTTTTCGGTTTTTGGGTTGAAAACCCTAATCGGGTTTAGCCATCATGTAGTATAATAAATCTTAGTTGTAATGTGCTAATCGAGTTATAAATGAGTTGAGGGAAACTATAGATGACCTTGTAACTTACAGATTCAAAAATGGAGATGATTAGAGTGATTTGCAGGTCGACGAAACCGCATAGGGTCGCTGACCGAACCTTTCCTTTGGTTGGGCCGAACCCAGGTCTGCAACGAACCCTGGGTCAGGTCTGCAACGAACCCTGGGTCAGGTCTGCAACGAACCTGAGTCAGTTCTGCAACGAACCCGGAGGCTGCTGGAGGTGGCCGAACCCCTCCCATCAGCGAACCCTCACAATGGCCGAACTATTGGCCGGCGAACCCTTGTTGGGTCACGAACCTTGGTAGGTGTCACGAACCCTTAGAAGTCCAGCGAACCTTCGGTCAAACCTAGGAATGGCGAACCTTGTGTTTCCCTGAATCTATTCCCTCACGAACCCTTGGGAAGTGTTGGCTACCAGCGAACCTTGAGCAGCATTAGCCGAACCCTACACTTAGCAGACCCACGAATCTGTTGTCAAACACATTGGCCGAACCTTAAGCGGTTTAATCTATAAACATGCAGCAAACCTTGTGAGGATATAATGGTCGAACCTTCCATAACTAAGCTAGTCGAACCTTTGATCTCTGATAGCCGAACCCTTGCATTTGGGGAACGAACCAAGGACCACGAACCTTGTTTATTGAGGGCCGAACCTTGGCCCATATATTCTATAGGTTCGCTGGTCTTGAGTCTAGTTAAACTCAAGTTCGTTAAACTAAGTAATTAAGGGGGTGTAATCAAGTATATGGGTGTATATATAGATGAAGGTATTCATGCATGCATGGGAAATGTTACTTACCACCTTTATAAATAAAATAAGTTTAAATTGTGAGTTATATTGTTTGATTTTTGAATGGGAATGGCTTCTATACAATTTCATTAAATTTAAATAGTTTTTATAAACCAAGTAATGGTGGTGGTTAGTATATTGGAACGTGCATGTAAAGATGGAGATATGATTAAAGTTAATATATCGAAGTAAACATATCCATGGGAGACGCATAGAGAAATACCTACTAATGGTTATTATTAAATGACCTAATATTGTAAGTTTAAACTGAAATTTCATAATGTTCATCGATAAACTTTAATTGTTATACATCATTTTGGGATAAATAAACTCGGTTAACAAAACACCAATAGTTTAAAAAGAAAGGGGCTAACACTTAAGGATAATTGGCGTTAATAAAACACATATGTTTATGAACCCAAACACACTTGTAAATACAGGTTGTTGAGTGGTTTGATTTACTTACGCGAGCGCACGTAATACGAGAACACAGAGTCTAAGGACTTCAGGTGAGTTCTCATAACCTCCCTTTCTTTAAACTGTTTTAGTTTTAAAACTCGGAGGTGAAACATGTATACCGGTTTAAATATTATTTTGATAACACAAGGATAATACCTGTTTATCATTATGATATTCATTATTATGGATTATCACTGATTATTATACATCCGTGTAAACATTGTTATTGACTTCGGTTGATAACAAAGGTTACATGTATTGTCACGTGGATGATTTCCACATCCGTGAATCATTACTTTTAACTTCGGTTAATTGTTTTGACTTCATGTATTGTCACGTGGATGGTTTCCACATCCGTGAATCATTGCCTTTGACTTCGGTCAATTGCTTTGACTTCATGTATTGTCACGTGGTTAGCGACCACTCCATGAATCATGTATTTAACTTATGTTAATTACAAAATGATCATGTATAGTCACGAACATTATTGGAGAATATAAATGATGTGATTGGTTGATTTGTTTGTGGATTGATTATCTATGTTTGATTATGATTATTTGAGATTGATTATAGCTGATTGATTATGTGATTATGTGATTGTGTATGTGTTTGGTTGTTGAATGGATGGATGTGTGTTGGATTATCTCATACAGGTATTCATATGGATTTTCTCAAGGAAATCATAAGTCTTACACTCGTTTTAAACAAAGCATTTTATTAAACTATTTTAAAACACCAACTTTTAAACCCATTTTTCTAAAACATTTTTGAGTATAAAAACTTATGATTACTCACCAACTACTTTTGTAGTTGACACTTGATTTTCTTACATGTTTCAGGTGATGGAGACAAGTAGGATGAAGAGGATGATCTCTTCTATTTTGGACATCATCATCATATAGGATTCTTGGACTTAGTTAATTAACTAAATTTCTGGCGATTAGAGTTTAGTTAGTTTAACTAAATCTTTTGTGTATTTGATGTAATTGATTCATGATGAACATGGTTTTTGTGTAATTAATTTGATGAATGGAATGTTATGTGATGATTTGATTTAGATGCCCACGAGCTTTTGAACAATCTACACATCCCTCGTGGCATCCCGATGATTCCGCCGTCGGTCGGGGTGTTACAGTTACCTCCTCCAAAAACACCGCTGAAACCCTAGAAACAACCACGTTTTGTCATTACAGTATTCATACTATTTAATAATATATATATATATATATATATGTTTATTATATTGAAATAGTATATGTATATATTGAAATAGTATATGTATATAGGGCAAGGTATAAAAAATAACCCTCTTTTTTTGCTACAACTACATAACCCATTTAAACCAATCATAAACTTACACATAAGCATTACATTAAAATATTAAAAAGGGCATCATAGTCATTTTACCCCTTATAAGTTTCCCCCCCTCTTTTTAAACATTAATAACTTTTTTATAATATATTATTTTTTAAAAAAAATTGCACCATTATATTCGTCTCATTTTTCTCTTTAATTCCATTATAGTCTCGACTAATTTTTTTTTACTTTTTTTAAATGCCCTATATTTACATCATTGTAACGAGGTTAAATATAACAAATTTATTTGAAATTTTTTTAAAAATGATAAATTACAGTGATGTAATTTACATTGACGTAAAATTCGGTTTCGGTTTTTTTTCGCTGAATTTGGTTTAAATTACAGTGATGTAATTTACATTGACAACAAATCAGTTTAAATTTTTTTCGAACAATGATAAATTACATCACTATAATTATCATTGTGAGAGAAAAAAATCAAAATAATGTGTTCTATTTACATCACTGTAATTTATCATTGTAATTATCATTGTTAGAGAAAAAAAATAAAATAATGTGTTACGTCACCGTTAATTATGTCATTCTAAATTACTTCATTTTGTGTTACATTACTTCATTTTTTGTTACATTACTGTAATTTACCATTGTTAGAAAAAATTTCTAATTAATTTGTTATCTTTAAGCTCGTTACAATAATGTAAATACATGACATTAAAAAAAAAAAAACTAGTCGAGACTATAACGAAATTAAAGAGAAAAATGAGACGAGTATAATGGTGCAATTTTTTTAAGAAAATAATATAGTATAAAAAAGTTATGAATGTTTAAAAAAAATGGGGTAAACTTTACTTAAATAACAAATGTCTTAAATGCCCTTTATATTAAAAAAAGAAAAAAAAAAAGGAATCTGACACGTGTCACCATCCTATACACTTACATTTTTAAAGTAACCATTGGATGATGGTTAATGGGTTGTAACAAAAGATGAGAGTTATCAAAAATTCCATGCCCTATGTATATATATGTATATATATATATATATATAGGGAATACATAATTTGAAAACCACTTCTTAGTGCGAAAACCTTGAAAACCATGTAAAAACCATGTAAAAAAAACGTATTTTTTTTTGAAATTTTTTTACAGGTTTGTAACACTATTGGGCACATTTTTACAAAAAAATCAAAAAAGCGCCGACCATATATTTTTTAAAAAAATATTTTATAAAACCATGTAAAACATACGTAACAAAACGTAAAAAAATTTCGTCAGATCTGATGAGGAGTTACGTATGTTTTACATGGTTTATAAAATATTTTTTTTTAAATATATGGTCGGCGCTTTTTTGATTTTTTTTATAAGGTGCCCAATATTGTTACAAACCTGTAAAAAAATTTCAAAAAAAATACGTTTTTTTACATGGTTTTACTAAGAAGTGTTTTCAAATTATATATTCCCTATATATATAATATTAATTAATCAATATTTCAATATAATATAATTTTTTTACTATTTATTTGGTTGGTTTTTAATATATATATATATATATATATATATATATATATATATATATATATATTAATTAGTTTATAAACCTGTTAGCTTCTCATAGCATGTCAGTTGCCTATGTTACTTTACAACAACCTTACCCAGTATATTTCTACTTTTTAGTAGGGTCTGGAAGGAATGATAGATACAAACATTACTCCTATCCCAATTGGGATAGATAGACTACTCCGAAATAGAGGTGGGCATCGAAACCGGTTTCAAACCCGAACCCGGGGTTCAACCCGGAACCGGACCCGGTAGAACCCACCGGTTCCTAACCGGTTTTTATTTTGAATTTTGCCACCGGTTCCAAACCAGGTTCAACCCGAACCGGTTCCAACCCGGTAGCTACAACCCGGTTTTGACCGTTTGGACCAAAAAGTCGAGTTCTAGCCGTTGAACTAGCCGTTTGGACCGATTTTTAGCCGTTTTTTTGATGTTTTTTGTCCAAAACTTAGTATAAATTGTTGTGGCTTGGTTTAGTTTAATTCCACACTTGAAAACGAAAATTCTAAGCCAAAAACGCCCTCGTTTCGTATACCCGACTGCTTTACTCTCTTTGTTTCGCGATACATTTTATTACACTCGTATTTTAAAGAAGTTGTTAACGCAATGGCTCAATCTACATCTTCTGTCGGTCAAGGTTCTAACGCCGAAGTTACAGTTGTCCGTGTTCTTACACATAGTAGGAACATAGAAATATGGTGTAACTGGGATTTAGTTGAGATGAGTGATGGGTCTCAAAAGGCTCGTTGCAAGTATTGTGGTATGCTTCTTGCAAAAGAATCAAACACGAGTTTGAAGAAACATATTACCAAACCATTTTGCAAGGCGTTGAAGAATGATCCAGAAAGTCAACAAACACAAATCAGTAATGATGGTGGAATTTTTTACTACAACGTAGACGAGGTTCGTGATAGAATGGCGAAGTTCGTGATTCAAGAGGCGTTGCCGTTTGGACATTTCGACAACCCTCGTTTAACAAAAATGATTCGAGATACGCTTCAGCCTCGTTATAATCATGTAAGTCGAAGGACGCTAAGGCGTCATTGTTTAAAAATGTGGAACAACGCAAAAAAAGATTTGATCTTATTTTTTGAAAAACTAAACACTGGTGTAAACTTAACTACAGACGTTTGGTCTGCACCACATGGTTTACCGGAATCGTATATTTGCGTCACCGCCCATTGGGTGGATCCCGTTTCGTGGCAAATGATGAAACGTACGATTGCGTTTGAACTTTTCCCGTATTCACATACGGCTGAATATTTGTTTCAACTATTAGATTTCGTAATAACACAATTTAATTTGGAAAATAAACTATTTTCAATAGCATTTGATAATGCTTCAAACAACACTGCTGCAGTGGAAAAATTAAAATTAAAATACACACCATTTTGCAACGGTATATTTTTCCACAGTCGATGTGTAGCACATATTATTAACTTAGCGGTGCAAGACGGTCTTTCTTCACCGAATCTTGAAACTTTCAAATATGGTTTTAGAAATATGATACATGATGTTTTTAAAAAAAGTAGAAAAACATTTACCGATTACAAAAAATTGTGTAAAGATACGAACAGACCTTGTTATGGTCATAATTGGGATGTACCTACTCGGTGGAACTCTACTTTTAAAATGTTTGAAAGTGCTTTAAAACAAAGAGCAACTTTACAAACATTTCATACGAGTCTTTGTGAAGGTGGTTACGCCGAACAATTTTTGGACTTGGCTTGGGAGAATATTCAAGATTTAAAAGATTTTCTTGAAGCTTTTAAAACCGCCACTACAAAATTATCAGGGGTTTATTATCCTACTAGTCAATTGGTGTTACCAGAATTGTATTTGATGACGTCAAATTTAAAAAATTTTGAAATGAAAAACCAAATGTTTGAAGAAATGATAACACCAATGAAAGTCAAATTAAAGAAATATTTTAAAGATTTACCACCCGTGTTTACTTGTGTCGCTGCTTTAAACCCAATTTTGAATGTTACGGGGGTTGAATGTTTGATAAACGAAATAAATGATAATTTGGATATTCATGAAGAAGATCCAAATTTTTCAAATGATGCAAAAAAAAGTTTTCAACATAGTTTAGAAAGTATGTATGAATTTTATTTAATTAAATATGGTCCTAATATAAACATACGTACGAGCACGAGCGCATCAAGCTCGGGTAGTAGACCTCGTGATCCGCTTCTTAGTTTATTTAATACCGTTCGTAATGAAACGGCAAAACGACAAAGGGGTAACACCCCTTCAAGTGAGCTCGGAAGGTATAGTGGAACATATTTTGTTTCCACTTTTCAATCCGAGTATTATCACAATTTAGACCTTTTGTCATGATGGAAAGGAAATGAATCCGATTATCCGATTCTATCCACTATGGCACGTGATTTACTAACCGTCCGAGCTTCTACGGTAGCTTCGGAATCTGCGTTTTCTCTTAGTGGCAGGGTATTATCTTTACGAAGAACAAGACTTACTCTGGAATCAGTAGAGATGTGTAATTGCTTAAAGGATCACTTGGACGCGATCGATCGAATTCAAAACATAACAAACCTCGAAGATGAAATCGAACTTGAAACAAGGTACACGAAGAGGAGGTGGAGGAAGGATTATCTTCCGACATATCCGATGAAGAACTTGCACAAGAAGCTCGTAAACGTACGCAAACGCAAACAGGAACGGGAACGAGCACGGAATAATACGCATGTTCTCAAGTTATTGTATTTATCTTTTTAAGTTATGTATGTCTTTTTTTTAAATAATTAAAAGAGAAATAAATGTTAAATGCAATTTTTATTTTTATGTTATGTATGTAATTTATTGTAAAATTACTAGAAATAATAATGAATTTTTTTAATATCATTATTTTTTTATTCATGTTCTTAAATCAAGTATTTTTTTTTATTATTTATGTATGTCTTTTTTTTAAATAATTGAAATATAAATAAATGTATTAAAAGTTATTTTTATTTTTAAGTTATGTATGTAATTTATTGTAAACTAGGTTTATACCCGCCGCGCGTTGCGGCGGGTCATCACAGTACACTCTTGACAACGGGTATTATATGTCATTTGCAGAAACATAAGTTACATAGCAAAATCAAATCTATTATCACGAACTCTATACAAATTTCTTATAAAAACATAAAATCATACAAAATCCATACAAATATGTTACGAAAATAATTAAAAAAAACTGGCAATATCATTCTCATCTGCAACCAATTGGTTGAATTAAAAAAACCCCAAATCCCTAAGCACACATCGATTTTCTATGAAAACAAACAAATAACAGTTGCTTTTTTCGAACACCACCAAAACCGTAGAAAGGACCACATTTTCTCACTAATCATAGAGAGAAAACCCCTAAACCCTATTTGGGTCGTCGATTTCGAATCTTGAAAATAAATAAGTGGTTCACATTAACCCACATTAAAGCTGATTTGTTTATTCAAAACCAATTTTTTTATTCATATTCAATGCGCACCACATTTTTATTTTCAAAATTCCAAATCAATGGTACAGATAAAGTCTAGGTGACCCATTTTACTACTCCCCTTATCTCTTTTAATAATATACCAGTATATATAATATAATATGTGGGAGTGGGCGTATATATAATATGTGGGAGTGTGTGTAAGAGAAAAAAAAAACATGGGGCCCACTGTTACTATTCCCCCCATGTCAAATAATATATAGAATAATTATTATAAATAATAATGAATGTTTTTAATATTATTTTTTTTATTTATGTATTCAAATTTAAAAAAAAAAATTAAACCGAACCCGGTTTGAACCCGGTAGGTGTACCCGGTTCTAGACCCGACCCTACCCTACCCGGTTCTACCAGTTTTAGATTTACAAATGTGAAACCGGTTCCAAACCGGTTCGGGTTCACCTCAAAACCGGTTTCACCGGACCTGGTCCAAATTTGAACCCGGTTTGCCGCACACCTCTACTCCGAAAGAGTCCCCGGGCTCAAAGTAATCGTTTGAAGTTGATCATCCCAACGATTTTAACGTTATTTTTACAAAATAATTAAAATAACGTTAAAATTAGTGCACTTTTACTTTTGACCCTTAAAAACCCACACATATATACATTATATGTGTGCACCGCAAATGGGGCGTTAGTTGCTTGAGTTACTAGTTTATGTAAACACATGGTCATGTTAAATTTATTTTTTGAAGTAAAATAATTTTTAACAATTAAACTAAAAAAACTCTGATTAAACTGAAATCCTGAGGTTAACTCACTTAACATAGATTTTGTTTTTTTTAATTAAAAATTAGAGTTTAAACCTAGATTTAACGTAATTTAGTTTGGAATGATTAAAAAAAACTGAAACAATGAGACTGCAACTAATCCATTCAATTTAATAGAGGTTAATCTTAGTGGTTTTAATACTAATAAAAATATGAGAAAATATATGTAATTCAGCTCATTAAAGTAGACAAGCAGTTAAGTTTATCGTTTTAATAAATGCATCATTAATACATCTTTCTAAACTAATAAAGAAGTATATTTAGAAGACACTTGTCAATTTTTTAACATATCAAAATATTCATTTTTCTGCCTATTACTTGACCCAAAACTAATTTTTGCACGAATTTTTGTATACCCAAATAAACACGCCTTATTTTACGCTTTCAATAAATTAATCGCAAACTATAATTCTTGTATTAGGTGATTTTTCACTTGTATGATTTTCTCTTTGTAAAAGATTAACTCATTAACGATTGTATACATATTTAAAAATTTAATGATTCTCACTACCCAACTCGTGTAATATATGGGTTTCTAGGCTAGTATATGATATATACCTAAGTTTTTTTGGAAGACAATGTTTCACGTATGTTGTCTTAACCGGGCTCATCGGAGACACGCCCTCCAGATGCGCGGGAACCCTGTGGAATAGGTAAACCCTCACCTCCTATCGAGAAACCTGGGATAAAACTCAGGATTGTCATATGGGATAAATGTCCTTCAACTTGACCCCAACAAGAATAGAGTCCACAATCTCTACATTCGACAATGAAATGTTGGAGTTTTACCAGTGAGCTAATCAATAGTTGACACTACATACTTAAGTAAAAAAGACATTTACATATTTCTTTTTTCTAAAAATATTTCTTATTTCTATCTCTTAATAGCAAATGTGTAATTAATTTTAACGATTGAATGAATATATAATAAATGTTCTTAATATGGACATATATGTTAGAATTCCTTAATAAATAGATAGATAAATAAATCAATAACTAAATACTTATTTTTACAATAGAAGGCATATCTTTTCTAAAAATTAATGGTGCACGTAAAATTTATACGTACATAAAATTAAGGGTGTAAACGAACCAAGGCAGCTCGTGAAATACTTGGGATTGGATCGTTAAAAAGCTCGAACTAACCGAGCCTTAACGAGCCTGAGCCCGAGCCCAAAAATGTGGCTCGTTTAGTTATTGAGCCCGAGCCCGAGCTTTACATATCGAGCTCGAACCGGCTCGCGAGCATTAACGAGCTTTTTCATTATATAACTTTTATTTATTATGTTAAGCATTTATTTATAAAATTAATTATTTTTATATATAAAATTATGATAAATATATTTAAATAAAATATTTTATGTTAAATTTGGAAAATATAATTATAAATTTAATTAAATTAGTAATTAAAGTAAATAAATTAAATAATTAAAATCTAAACGAGCAGAGCCGAGTCGAGCTCGATCCTCGTAAATAAAACCCTTAACGAGCCGAGCTCGAGCCCTATTTAGTCTAAACGAGCCGAGCTCGAGCCTTAACGAGCTCGGGATCGGCTCGGCTCGTTTACACCACTACCTGATAAAATTAGGTTTTAATTATAATTATAGGGGAAAGATCAAATAAGAATAGTTTTTGCCTAAAAAGAGTGAGAACTAATAAGAATTTGACGCGTGTAACATAATTTAGGTATAAAATCTTATTTTTTAAACTAGATTTTTATTTTTTTTGTACTAGATATGTTTTATATTTTTTTATACCGGATTTTTATGGTTTTTTGTATTAGATTTTTGTTTTTTGTATTATAATTATTTATTTTGTACTGGATTTTTTTGTACTAGATTTTTGATTTTTTGTACTGGATTTTGTTTCTTTTTGTACATTATTTCGTGTTTTGTACTGTATTACTGTTTTATGATGACACGTGTCAAATTTTTATTGCTTATTACTCTTTTTAGGCAAAAATCTCTTCTTACTGGATTCAACCCCTATGATTATAATATTATATGACCTAAGGGGCAGTCTTGTCATTTACAACTCATCCGCATGCATATAATCCTTTGTTTTCGCTCCTAAATTTTCTTCGTGTTTTCAAAGTATTCTGTTTTTCAACAGAAAATTAAATTTGTTTTTTTTTCAACAGCAATTCGTTTCTTCTTCATAATTGATTCTTACTTTAATCAATCATGATTCAGTTGCCGTCATCGGAGAAGACGAAGAACGGTAACACCAGGAAGTGTATATTGCCGGAGCCGGAGCCGGAGCCGGCGCCGGATCCCACGGGTTTAGCAGGGGCAAAGCGTACGATGAAGTCGGAAAACATTAAGTTTCATAAGCGTTTGAAATCATCATCTTTACAAACAAATAACAAGGTTTTACTGTATTTATTGTTTCTTGAATGAAGATTAGTGATTTTATTGGGTATATGTAAATGTTCGTGTGTATGAATTTGCGATGAAAGAGTTGAAGTTGGATTTTGAGGTGAAAAGATTGAAAAAATAACATTAGGGTTTTGAACGGGTTTTGGTACTTTTTTTCTGGGGATTTTTTTTTTTAATTTTTTTAAATCTAATACGTTCTTTTGCATATATATTTGAGAATTCTCATCATCCTACTGGTTTCTGATGCATTTAAATCCAACAATTTGGGATTTTTTTAATCATCCAATATGTTTCTGATGCGTTTAAAATCCAACAATTTGGGATTTTTGATCATCCAATAGGTTTCTGATAACAATTTGGGAATCTTTTATATTTTTATTGAAGATTGATGTTATATATGTTACAGAAATCAAAAAAAGTTACGCTTTTTGTTCTGTTGTGATCATTAGTAATTCTATATTTGCAGATCATGTGCCTAAACAATGAGTCACAATCACTATTGAACCTGCTTAGAGAGCCATGTCCTTTGGGCTTACGGTTGAGGAACAGCCAATCATTCTTGAAGCTAATTCAAACCAGTGTTTCCCAATACTATATCAAGAGAGGTGAGGTCTTAGGTCCTGTTGATAAGCTAAAGGCTTCTAATTTTCCAGCTTTACGTTTAAAGATCGGGGATTGGGAGGTACGTGGTCTTACTTTTTTCATATGATTTGGTGCAAATTGTGAATGAATTGATTGGGGTATGTTTGTCATTTGGGTAAAATAGAAAGATAGCTTAAGAAAAATCGGGTCAAAATCATCCGAAGCGTGTTCTACTGCCGTGACGATATTGTAGGGGAGGTCCTTTGGAATTGTTTGATCTAAAATTTCAAATTTTGACGACCGAATTAATTATCTTCATGCATAAGGACCTTTCGGTCTGATCTTAGGCCCTGACTCACGGGCCAGGAGGGTCTCTTAATCAAGTCCTGGATTTTAGAATTGAGAGAGATTTTAGTGCATAGCAAGCAAACATAACTAGTAAAAGTCCTGTGAAAGGATCTGATAAGTGCGAGATGAGAACCTGTCACATAGGATATAAAGACTACTTTTAGAGAGTCCACTATAGCGAAGGCCTCTTTAAGACTACCCGCAATGCTAAAGACTGCATTTACTATATGCGTCCTAGTCATCACTGCCACATCAGCATTTTACCATTTCTTTCCACATGCATTCTCTCTCCTCTTTTTAACTCCAACGCATCCTTCTCACATGCATTCTCTCTCTTCTCACATTCTACCACATATATATATATATAATCACACCTCTAGTTTTATTGTGGGACCCACATATACTCCCATCCTTTGATGCACTTGCCCACATGCACAATTAAAATTCATTCCCCACCCCAATGTGCACTTCCCAAGTGCTCTCCTCCACGTAAGCAAGGATCACCACATTTCGTGCGCAATGTGTTAAGCCTAAGAGGAAACTAAAGTAACTAAGACTAAAGACACTCCTATAATTAAAGGCACTCTTAAGTCTAAAGTGTAGGCTTCCGAAATCATTGTACTAAATATATGGATTATCAGTGAAATAATGCAACCTTTTTTTATTATATTTGACACACTCTTTGATTTTTGATATGTTGACTATTTTGTGACTTCTACTCTTGATATGTATTTGAAATGTATGTGAAGTTGTTCTTTTTGTGGCAGTATGTGTCAAAATATGAAGCTGATTTAGTGGTGAAATGTTACTTTGCAAAGCATAAGCTTGTATGGGAAGTTCTTGATGGAAGTCTAAAGAATAAGATAGAAATGCAGTGGGCAGATATTGTTGGCCTGAAGGCACACTGTCCAGATGATGGGCCAGGCTGCTTGGCTATTCACGTATGATCTTTACCTTCTTTCATTTATGTGTTTGATTATGTTTTTCCTCCTCTTTATTTTTATGTATCATAAGCTATCATTGTGTTTAGATTTGCCATTTAGAACCGGTTATCTGATTCGCGAGGGGCACATGGCAATCAAGAAAACTCCTCATGGCCTTGAGGCCGTACCTCATGTGATTTAGGTCAAAGTGGGGTAATAATTAGGGTCTTGTAGGTGGCTGATAAGTAAAAACAAGCAATGAGATTAAGAAATTATGAAATAAAGGCTGATAAAAAGGTTTATATGTATAACTAAGGTACGCCCCATTTGTGGTGCACACATATAATGTATATATGTGTGGGCCCTCAAGGGGCCAAAGTAAAATTGCACTTATTTTAACGTTATTTTACTTATTTTGTGAAAATAACGTTAAAAATGTTGGGATGATCAACTTCAAACGATAACTTTGAGCCGGGGACTCCTTCGGAGCAGCCTCTCTATCCCAACTGGGATAGGGGTAAGGTTTGTGTCTATCCTTCCCCCCCAGACCCTACTGAAAAGTGGGAATATACTGGGTAAGTTTGTTTGTTTTTATGTATAACTAAGGTGCAACTTGTTGTACATAAAACTTATTTGGTTGTACCTAGAGCAATGCCTCGTGCCTTGGCCTTTGGGGCCTAACCGTCTTGTAGTGTCTCACATTTTTAAACCAAGTTGCCTCTCAAAGTCCGATAATTGGAACGCACATCGAAACATTGCTGATATGTTGTATATGTTCACTAATTCACATGGTCATTTTGTCAACAGCTATGTAAACAACCACTTTTCTTCAGAGAGAGTGATCCACAGCCTAGAAAACACACTGTTTGGCAGCCAGCTTCTGATTTTACTGGTGGAACAGTGCACAGATATTCTAGGTATTTCTTTTTTTAAGCTTCTTATTCTCTTTCAAAAACCCGGTAAACACAGGGCTCGGGTGGATTGATCTCACTTGCAATTTTATCATTCTGGGTCCACCTGTTGTTGTAATCAAAATACTACTTGTAACAAAACAGGCGTTGAAGACAAATATTACTTTTTAATATGCAGGACGCATTATCTACAGTGTTCAAAAGGGGTGCTTAATAAGCATTATGAGAAGCTAATCCAATGTGATACGCGCCTTAACTTTATTAGCCAACAGGACGACTGGTTATCGGGCTTTTCATTTGCAGCAAAAGATTCTGTTGAAGAGCCAAATGTGATGATTAATAATGGTTCTAATCAACTAGAAATGGCAAAAGAACTCATGGGTATGAAGAACACAGGCCCTCTTGATTTGGCTCATGGGTATGTGGAAAGTTCGGTCCTTGTGGGGTCAAAGGTTACTGGGCCGGTCAACATGCCCTGCCCACAACAACCCATGCCCATTTCTGATATTTTAAACCACACTGAATATTGTATTCCTGAGAAAAAACCTCATATGTCTGGTGAGAATACTTCACAGGGTCAGTTAAACGGCATGCAGTTGACCACAACTTCAGATGAGGAAAGTCTCACATTAAGAATCAACTCTCTACCTGATTTGCCTCAAGATGGAAACAAGTCAAATGACTATTCTAATCCTGATGTTGGGGAATATCACACGCTAGAACGGCGTGATGGAAATGACCATTTTACCCCTTGCTCGAATCCGATGCTTGAAAATGAGAATGAAGACAGAATGTCTAAGGTGGACCCGTTGACTGATATGCTAGATCAGCTTCCAGATATCGCATCTCTCCCAAGATTACAAGATGATAACTTTTCGGGCTGAAGAGGTAAATATGACTTTGGTTTTGGGTGAGTAAATATGGAACTGGAAATATGCAGATGTTTGATACTTTGATCACTTTGGTCTTGTTAATAGATTTGCAGTTTATCATGCTTGACTTGTTTTTTTACAAACAATTGGTATTAGAGCCTTTTTCGTTCGATACCTATAATTGATCGCATGTTAAAGTCATAAATCGTTGAACTAAAATGCTGAAAACTTGCGAATTTGTTTTCAAATCAAGAAAAAAAAGACCAATCCAGAAAGTTTGTAACCTAGCATTATAATTATGCAAGCTATAGATATATATATTTGATAATAATGATCTGCTTCCCTTTGGCAAAACTTAGGCCCGTGTCTTGTGCTTCCTAAAACCATAAGTTTTTAATTTTAATAAAATGTTTTGTAGTTTTTACATAGAGTAAATTACGCTTTTGCCTAATGTGTTTTAAATGTTTTAACTATTTTAATCCAAAGTATAATCTTTTATCAATGCAATCCATGTGGTTTAAAAAACTAATTGTTGTTAATTTGTTGGACTAGGTCTAGGGTTTAACCTCTCTCTAGGATTATGTAGTTTATTAAACTTTTTCATGCTGCTTATTGTGATATTGATGACTTGCTGTTGGCTTGTTGATTTGTTGCATAATATGTTTTTTTTTTATGTGTTTTGATTGCAAAATCTTTGATTAGTAGTTTGAGCTTTAACCATGGCTTGTCCGGGTGTTATATTGTCTAAATTGGCTGCCTAATAATGTGAGAAAAGGGCACCAGATTTAAGTATCGCCTAGGGCCTCGGAAACGCTTGAGATGGCCCTGCATGTTGATAACCACACAAACATAAATTACACCATGCTAAGGTATATAACTTTAAAAAAGATGCATCCTATGTATAATCATGCATGCTATTTATCCTATTTCAAAAGTTCTTTTAAGGTATTTTATAAAAACTACACTAAAACTATACTCAAACTAAAAATAATAAAAATTTAAATCGTATGAAAAAAACCTAAACTAAACCAAATAAAATTTATCTATTTTTTTTTTAAATTGATGGAACTAGATTTAAAACAACAAAAGTTAAACAAAGCTAGGCTTTTCAGTTTTGCCCTTTTACGGCATTTTTACTCTTTTCATTTATAACTAGGTGTAATCCCTCCGCGCATTGCGATGGATTGTCACAGTTTACTCCCAAGAACGGGTATTATATATTATTTGCAGAAACATAAGTTAAATAGCAAAATCAAAATCTCTTATCACACAAACTCTATACAATTTTTTATGAAAACATAAAATCATACAAAATTATCACAAATATGTTACAGAAATATGAGAAAAAATTACTCACAAAATCTTTCTCTCCGACAATCAATCATTTGAATTAAAACAAAAACCCAAATCTCAAAGCAAATATTTTAAATTTAATAAAAAACAAATCAATTTAAGAGTTTTATCTTTAAGGTCGGATTTTCACAGGATACAAATCCTATATAATATAAAATGTCACTACATGGAAGTATGGAACATACACCGACATTAAATCTGAATAAAAAATAGGTTTTGAATAAACAAATCAATTTTAATGTGGGTTAATATGAACCAAATATTTATTTTCAAGATTCCAAATGTACTGTTCAAATAGGTTTTAAGGGTTTTCTTTATAAGATCGGGTTTTCACATGATACAAATTATACACACATATATAATTACTATTCCTTTTCCATGAACTTTAATCTTATCTTACTATTATAATAAACAAAAATTCTCAATGCCACTTGTCACATTTTAAAACCATTTTGCCACTTGTCAATCTTTTATACACTTACATAATTATCTCTCTTATTAAATAATTATATTATCTCTCATATTAAATATTTGTTATAATAATTCTAACTAATAATATTATTTATCTATTACAAAGTAAAAAATAGTTATTTAATAAATTGAAAATCAAATAATTTTATTAGAAACTTACTTTAAAAATGTTTATATTAAAAAAATTTAAAATCAAAATTAAAAAAAATATATTTCTAATCTTTTTTAGAAATAAAAGTTGTATGAAAAAAAATAAGTTTTCTTAAAAAAATTTCAAAAAAATGATAACAAACCAAAATTTATAAAAATGGCAATACAAATTATATTTTTGGTTTTGTATGTTTGAAGATAATTTCATATTAGGTTTATTTACTTTAGTATTTACAAAAATGTTACATTACCTTATTAGTTTGAAATAGTTAGTTTTTGATAGAAAATTAACTTAAATTTTTAAAGTTAATTAGTTCAAAGATCTAAATTATTACAAATCAAGAGGGTTAGATATATTCCTATTGTTATTAAAAAATTTTATTATTGTTTATTACTTCAAATAGTTGTTAAACCGTAATTTAATCATTTTATATCAAAATATCGTTTCAAAATTTATAAATTTATATCACTTATTATTTAATATTTTATATTTAATCCGTGTAACACACGGGGTAATAGCCTAGTAGTATATATAGTAATACTAATATTGCCACAACCTCCATCTTGGTTGTCGAATAAATATGTTCGGTGGTCCTAGATCACTTCGTGTGCCTTGGATGAAAAAACATTTTTGTATTTGATATTTGTTATATAATATAGGAGTCGGTTATTTTACAACATAAAATCAGCTAGCTAGTATATGAAACCACCAGAATGCGATACATTGTTTGGAGGCAAGGGGTATATGTGTCCGTAGTTAAATAATCATGCAACATGTTACAGTATTACACAATGTATATTACACAAGACAACCCGGCTCATTAGCTGCTTGAGTCTGGCTCGCTAAAAGCTAAGATGGACTTGAGCTTACACTAACTTGAGCCTAACAAAAAGCTTATTTTATAACCAAACCCGAGCCAAACTTGTTTAAAAAGATTGAACTTTCATGGAGAAAAAAAACAGAGATTTTATTATAATAAATAAATACCATTAATGGTTTCCATATCCAATTATCAAACCACCATTTAAATTAAAAGGAAAATATAAATTATGTATTTGGCAAGAAAACATTTTCTTTAAAGTTAAAAGAGTTTTCTTATGATCCTATAATAATAATTTTCTTAAGTGATTGTCAAGAGTCTTATTAAAAACATCGACTTTGTTTCTTAAATAGTGAGAGGAAATAAAACTATAAATCTCTCACACAAACACTATATTGACCTCAATAAAGATTCACACTTTCTTATATATAAAGAAAACTTTACACACCATAAACTCAATACATTAACCCCTATTGATATTAAAAATTTCAAACCAAGATTTATAATCCTTCTCAACTTTAAATGACACAAAATTCATTACCATACTAAAACATATCAAACAAATATATAATAAAAAACTCTAAACTTAATTCCCAAGTTTAATTTATCCCAACCAACTCAATTTACATGTGATATTAACTTTTATTAAGAAGATGTAAGATTTGCTTCCAATTTACCATCTCAAAAACCTTACATTTACAAAGAGACGTTACTATGCATATTTGTTTATTTGTTTGTAACAGGCCGGATATTTAATATATTAAATAGGCTTGTTAAGGTTTGCAAGTTTTTGAAGCTCAATATCAAAGTTTAAACTCAAACCTGTTGTTTGTTTGGTATTTGTTATTAATTGGTCTTTGATACAATGTGATGTGTGTTTTTGATTCATAATAATATAAAAAAGAATTAAAATAATATCTTCAAGAAAATCTCTGTACATTTGAAAGCAATTTATATGAAAGCAAAAGTTTTTTAAAAGGAGGGAATCAAGGCATGCTCAAGCAAAAAACACATCTAGGAACATTAGATTCTGCAGACATGACATACTTTGAGCATTCGGTATGGATCGCGTGGCCACATGGTAGAATGTCTACAGCAGGAAGAATTTGAGGTATGAATTTGACTCTGTAATTGTGTTCATCATCCATTCGAGATCGATGATCAACGCCATTTGGTGAAGATGAAAGATCTTTATTGCAAAGTATGCACTTCTCCCCAAATTGCATATGTTCCTCATCATCTGCAAACCAAAACATGTTTCATTTTACCTGTACTCATATGATTCACTCAATTGTTTGTTATTTTATTCAAATGGGTAGTAATTATGACCCGTTTATAGAGAAATTGGTTGATTTGGGACTTTGGGTAAAAGAAAACATGTTTATGAATATGCCTTAGTCTTCAGTAATTTTAACTAAATTACAATGGCTTGATGACCCTAGATTCATCAACTTAATCCAATTTGACCAGGCCCCGTTTTGACACGAGCCCAGTTTGACCCGTTACCCAACCTAAACATTTGGCATTACTATATATGAGAATCTAACTGTTGATTAAAAAGTATAGCCAAAAAAAACCCAATTTTTGAATAAAATAACAGACGGTTTGTTATATGCAAACATACCATCCAATCTGATGTGATAAGTTGGGATGTCTGAGTATATAACAGTTTTCTGAGCAATTTCCTGCCACTTTGCAGAATCTTTAGGTTCTTCGTTTTTATGGATTTCTTTTTGTTCAGCAACTGTAGAATCTTTAGATTTCTCAACTTCTTTGCTCAAATTATATGGTGGCGGGTCCGGAACTGCAGTTTTCTGTGCTGCCTTACTACCCGATTGTTCAACCAAATTCGGGCTAACACGAGTCGACTTTGACCCGACCCAAGAACGTAGAGAACTTCTACAGGCTGATTTCCATGTCATAGTGGTATTTGATGAAGATGTTCCCACCTCATCCTGTTTTGATTTCGATTTTCCTTTAGAAACCTTGTTGACATTCATGTTTTTGGATCAAATGGATTCTGCAGACAAATTTAAAACAAAGTCAGCAACAACAGATGAGTTCAGTTATAAACATGAGTAACTACAAAACAAGTTTTAAGATTAAAAATGTAATTTATAATATAACAACCAGATTTTCAGAAAAGCTCACGGCTCGAGGCTCGCTCGAAAAAGGCTCGGCTCGAAAGAGCTCAATAAAAACGAGCCGAGCCCGAGCCAGGGTTGGCTCGGCTCGATTTTAATATAAATATATATATATGTATGTATATATATTAAATTATACACACACACATATACATTATATTACACACACAAACATATAAATATATATATATATGTATATATATATATATATGTTTGAATCCAATGAAAACCCAACCTTAGAGAGAAAACCCTTAAACCCTATGTGAGCCACTCATTTGGAATCTTGAAAATAAATATGTGGTCCACATTAACTCATATTAAAAATGATTTGTTTATTCTAAACCTAATTTTTTATTCAGGTTTAATGTGGACCACATATTTATTTTCAAGATTCCAAATGAGTGGCTCACATAGGGTTTAAGGGTTTTCTCTCTATGGTTGGGTTATCAAAGGATTCAATCCCTACATACATATATATTATATACTAGATTATTACCCGTGTGTTACACGGATTGAGTATAAAATATTAAATAAATAGTAATAATTAAAACAATAATTAAGATACGTATTAATAAATATTTTAAGTGATAAAACAATAACTAAAATTTTTAATAACTAATGAAATGATACTTGACTTTTTTTTTTTAATTTGTAACAATATCGATTTTTAAACTAACTGATGCTAAAAACTTTACTTGCTTTTTTTTTATCTAAAACTAATTGTCACAAATCAAGAAAATAATGTACAATTTATGTAATTATTAAAGTTAATTGCCTCAATTTGAAAATATTAAACATATTTAACTAAAAATATACTTTTTTCTTATCATTTTTATAACTTTTGATTTTAAAATAATTACTTTTTAAATATTTCGCTAAAAGAAGCATCATTTGTTTATAAAAAAACCATTATTTAAAGACTATGATTTATAGTTTCTTTTATTATTTTTTTAATTTTTTTAGCTGATATATTTTTTATAAAAACTTTTATTAAAGTGTGTTTTTTAATAAAAATATTTGATTTTTAATCTATCAAAAACTAATTTCTAGCATGAAAAATGCATATAATATTATTACTCATTAATAGTATAAATATTTATTAGAAAAGATAATATATAATTAATAAGAAAGAGGATTTAGTAGGATGATACAAAAGTGACAAGTGGCAATATGAACATGAAAAGTTGACAAGTGGCAAAAAAATTTTTGTTTATTATAATAGAAAGATTATACATAATATATATATTTAATATCTTATACATATATTATGTATAATATATTTGTATGTATATATTTATGTATGATAAACACACACACACACACACACATATATAAATTAGATTATATGTATATGTAAAGTGGAGAAAGCAAAAAAAAACAAGTTGACTCGTGGCTCGAGCTTTTTTACGAGCTCGAGCTCGATTTTTTGGCTCGAAAAGATTTTCGAGCTGGCTCGGCAAGGCTCGAAAGGTCCCGAGCTATCGGTTGTATGAGGTCGGATGTCACAAATTATAT
The DNA here is from genome assembly GCA_009363875.1 of Mikania micrantha. NCBI lineage: Eukaryota > Viridiplantae > Streptophyta > Magnoliopsida > Asterales > Asteraceae > Mikania > Mikania micrantha. The sequence goes on from CM018698.1 coordinate 71,096,779, forward strand.
TTATGGTTCTCTAGAACTTGAATACGTGTTTGATAAGTTTCAAGTGGAAAATACATGAAATATAAAGTTTCTTGAATCTTTTTGTTCATCTTAAAATCTTAGGTTTTGGTAACTTTGATTTGCAACTATCAATACTTGAAAAGGCAAGGATTAAATTAGAGATTTTAAGAACATATTAATAAGCATTAAAGTTGCCATTATGATAATTTAAGAGAAGCTGATTGCTAGTTACGTACCTTAAGGATAATACATAGATCGATATATCTATTAATGAATGTTGTTTTTTAAATCACGGTAATTTTCATTTTGGTAAGTGCAATTATTAATATGGTAAGATGCTATGAAGTGGTCACATTTTTATTCAATCTTATCTATAATCCTAAATAAAAAAATTAACTCTTTGATTATTAATGAGTTATTTTACCCATGTGTTGCAGTTGCGTCTTGAATAACAGTAACGTTGTTAAGAGCAAGTTTGCAACCTTTCAAATGAGTTATAATGAAGTTTGTTATATATTCAAATATATTTATTCAACCATTATTTTTTTATGGAGATTATATTGTAGTTGAATATATGGCCTAAATTCATTGGAGTTAGAGATAGAATATATACCAAAAGAAAAACATTGTTTCTTATAAGGCCACTCGGAGTGGAAGGTGGGAAGAGCCGGGGAGGCTCTCACCAATTTGGGGAAGGATGAGAACACCGTCCCCCCGGATTCGGGGTGGGGTAAATCGGGAACTACTCACCGAATCAAGACGAGCGTGGGGAGAGGGGAATTCGATCCATAGGTTTAAACAAAAAAAATCCATTTTTTTCCTATTTAAACAACTCTAAACAACCACAAATCTCACATTTTTTTCTCATTTTCTACAATCTATACACTAAATTTATAAAATTTTTAAGTAAAATGGAAGGAGGTTCATCCCGTAGTGGGTCGTCAAACAAGAAATTTAGAAAACCACGACCAAAAAATGTTCAAACGGCTCAAATGAACCCCCCCTTCAACACACCCAGGTATCGTCCACAAATGTCATCTCCGAATCAACCAAACTTCTACTACGGGTATCGTTCACAAATGCTTTTCTAGGTCTTTTAATTTAATTTTTTAGGTTGTATTCTCATTTTTTTGGTTGTATTCTTTTTTTTTTATTTTAAATTTAATGAATCTTTATTTTATTTTATTATTATTATTATTATTATTTATTGTTAAAATAATTAATTAAAAATAAGATTTGAAAATGGAGAAAGGTGGGAAAAAATGGGACGACACCGTGCAAAATGGGGAAAAGTATGGAAAGCTGATGTGACGCTGATGTGACAATAGGGAAAAACGAGGAAGGAAGGGACGGCTCCTTGTGGCCTAAGGGATGGATACCTTTTCTAAATGACACGTTTTGTTTAAACAAGCAACTCACATGTGAATAAAAAAACCCATGAGTTTCATGATGAGCAACTCATCGAGAGCAAAGCAAGCATATCTTAGCATTATTCCAAACAAGCCTTGTCATAACAAATATTTAATTATATAGCTAAAGGTTTAACAACTAATGAACTAAAAAAAACTTAATAAAGAAAAATACTAATGTTTTAGCACAAAAATTTATAAACTCTATACTATATGACTTTACTAAAAGTTTAAATAAAAATTATATAAAAAAGCACATACTTATAAAATGCCCTCTTTAAAAGCACATAACTGTGATTTTTATCATTATGTTTTTTTTTTTAATTTTTTGAAAACAATAACACATAATGATGAATAAAAGAAACAATAACAAGCAAAAAAACAAAGTGCTGGAAAAACAAAAATAATATATTTTTTTATATAGCAATTAGGGCTGTAATCGGGTCGAGTCGAGCCGAGCCAGGCCTGGCTCCAGCTCGGCTCGTGGATTTTCGAGCCGAGCCGAAATTTCTTTCGAGCCGAAAATTTTGGCTTGAGCTCGGCTCGTAAAAATCCTCGAGCCACGAGCCAGCTCGTTTTTTTTTCCCCTCCACTTTACATATATATAATTTAATATATAAAATCTAATATATATAAAATCTAATATACATACATACGTACATATATATTATACATAATATGTATATTTATATAAATATGTGTATAAGATATTGTATATATATATAAATATATATATATATATATATAAATATATTATGTATAATATATATATGTATGTGTGTGTAATATAATATATATGTGTGTGCATATAATTTAATATATATATATATATATATATATTAAAAATCGAGCCGAGCCAACGAGTCGAGCCACGAGCCGAGCTCGAGCTGAGCCAACCCTGGCTCGGGCTCGGATCGTTTTTATCGAGCTTTTTTCGAGCCGAGCTCTTTTCGAGCCGAGCCTTTTTCAAGCCGAGCTTTTTTCGAGCGAGCTTCGAGCCGAGCCTCGAGTCGCGAGCTTTTTGAACAGCCCTAATATTAGCAATGTATGCTCATTTTAAAAACAAAAAAGTATATGTTTTTGTGTTGTAATTTTTTTAAAGATAACGTTATATATAAAGTTAAAGATCATTAAAAAAGGTGTGATAAGATGATAAAACGTCACAAAATTGGTTATGAATAAAATGCTCTTCTAACATTTTTTTTCCAAAATTTGATCTAAACCACTAATTACAAACCTAATAATATTGGATGTATTTGTACACCTTTTATTACATTTTTTTTCCTTATAACCTAATCTACTCCGGAGGTTATATTTCAAAAATATCTTTTCACATTATCTAAAAGATTTATAATTAATGATCCAACAACTATATGTATTTTTTCATTGATGCAAATCCTGATTAACATTCAATTATCACATTCTACTTTTAAGACTAATTAATTTTAATTCATTAATGTAAATCATGATTAACATTCAATTATCACATCGTACGAACATGTCATTCATTGTCCCAGTTCTTCGCGCGCTAAAACTCATATTATTGATTAATAGCGCAAATAATTCAAGCAAACTTGAAATTGCAGAAAGTAATGCATGCGCGAATGTACATAAACCCTAAATTAAAACCTAAATATATTATTATCATGATAATGATTAAGCGAGAAGCAAAATATGCATGTAATCAAGTATGAGAAATTGATAAAATCACTCACCGGAGAATACGAAAACTTAATTTTGGATAACAATGATCAATGGATGATCGATTGATGAATTTTCGCAAGGAACTTATGGAGAAGAAGATGGATAGATGAAGGGGGTTTTACTAGGGTTTATACGATTATATAGTTTTCAACTGTGGGCCAACAAGTTGTTTTTTTCGAAGCAAAATTGTCGGGGCCCAATCAGGTTTATATTATTTTGAAATAAAGAATAGTTTTATTAAAATTAATAAAGGGAATAATAGTGTAATTTACTAAAATTAATAAAACAAACAAATTTTATTATTATAATTAGGGGTGTAAACGACCGAGCCGATCCCGAACTCGTTAAGGCTCGTGCTCGGCTCGTTTAGATAAACTCGGGCTCGAGCTAGGCTCGTTAGAAAATTTTTATGCTCGAGTTCGGTTCGGATCATTTAGATTTTATTTATTTAATTTATTTACTTTAATTACTAATTTAATTATATTTGTAATTATATTTTCTAAATTTAACATAAAATATTTGATTCAAACATATTTATCATAATTTTATATATAAAAATAATTAATTATATAAATAAACACTTAATATAATAAATAAAAATTATATATTCAAAAAGCTCGTTAAGGTTCGCGAGCCGGTTCGAGCTCGATATGTAAAGCCCGAGCTCGGGCTTGATAACTAAACGAGCCATATTTTTGGGGTCGAGCTTGGGCTTGGGCTCGTTAAGGCTCGACTCGTTTGAGCTTTTTACCTATCCGATCCCGAGTGTTTCACGAGCTACCGTGGTTCATTTACACCCCTAATTATAACGATGGAACCTACATTATGACAATTATTCTTTAATTCGTTTTCTTTAATGGCCCCACCTCTATTTCAAATTGACGACTGGTTCACCGTTATCACAACATAACTTAGATGATTTTGAAACCAACCACACGTAATCGATGAGAGAAGAGAGGGGAAATGTAGATGGTAACTTATGGAGAATGTGATAATGATGAACGACGTTTTCAATGGTGTATGGTGGTTTTATCGTCAAATCAGATCTAAGCATCGTGTCAGGTAGGGAAAGTTTTAGATTTTTTTTTTTTGAACAGCATTTGATCTCAACGTGTGAACCACTGTTTCCAGGTCATGTCACCAAGGTCTAGTTACCATGACCTCCGTTAAGACCCCACCACCACCCCAGGAGGAAACCGCACCGGAAAGCCCCCTGACCTCTCAAGGACCCCTATTTCGTCTTGAGATAGATTTGAACCCATGACCTTCCATTTGAAAAGCCATGGGGGTACCACTAGGGCAAAGCCCTTTTTGGTAGGGAAAGTTTTAGATCTTTAAAAAAAATGAGTATTAATGTTTCGGATCTAATAGTCAGATTCACGACAATGTTTGTTTATTCTCGCTATGGTTATTTTTTTATGTACACTTTCGTCTAATGTGAAGTTTTTGGGAATTCCCATATCTCAAGCTTGTTCTTTTGTGATGTAATTGGATTGCAACTTTCTTTTTTGTGACTTGTATAAAAACTTTCAACCAAAAGGTTGCAATCCCAAAGCTTCTTTATAAAAGGAATTTATTAAATAAAAAAACATACATTTTTATGGTTTTATCAAAACTTTTAAAAAGTTTAACAGTTTTTATTTGTTATATGTATTAATAGATTGTACCATGCATTGAATAAAAAGTGAAAGAATTTTATTGAATTTATATAAAATGTTTACTAATTTACTAATGTCAGGTGGCATTTGCTACCCACACTACACTCCATCTACTTTTATAGAATATAACTTTTAACACCTTAAGTTTTCAAGGTAACCTCTGTATAATATATAATCTAACTAGCCTAAAATTCTGTTTATTACACAGGTTGAATAATTAAAAAATATAATTCATTAATTTCAAATTATAATAATTATTTAATTATTGTAAAATTATATTTTTAAACATGATATAATTGAAATATTCTTATAATTTATTAAATTTTTATAAATTAATAAATTATTAGAATTAGAAGATTTGTATTGTTTGATATTTAATTATATAATTTAATTAGTAAAGATTATTATTATTTATTATGAGAGATGCGGGGGAAAAATCTAAATTGCACCAGAGTGCGACATGTGTCTCTTAAAAATACTCATTTATTATAATAGATAGATTAGGTAAATATCTTGTGTATTGCATGTGTTGAATAAAAAATATATAATAAATGATCACCAAAAAAAATTTAGACAATATAATACGGTTTAAATATAAAATATGATTAAAACGTTGTATAATTTAATACTTTCAGTAATAAAATACTAATATTATTTATTTAAATACTATTTTTTTCTTCAAAGTTTGTTTCTTTGTAAATTTCTTTTCAAAAAACTGTTTTTGAAAATTTTATATTTTACGACAATTTAGTTTTTTTAAATGTGTGTTTTTAATATTAATGTATTTTTATTGTTTTAAAAATGCATAAAAAATGTATATTTAACATTTAATACAATTATTTAATATGAGATTTATTTATAAAATAGATAGACGATAAATCAAAGCGAGAGGTGTTTTTAGTAGGGATGAGATCGGTACCATACCGGTACCGTACCGCCGTACCGGTACCGATACCGAAAATACCGGTACCGAAATTCTTGAAAAATGGGTACCGATACCGGTACCGAAGGTTCGGTATCGGTACCGGAACCGGTATTTTCGGTACTTTACCGGTTTTGTACCGTTTTCTCAATTTTTTGTTGAGATGAAGATTAAAAATATTAGTCTTGAAATTATAGATGTTATTATACTATAATTATAAGAAAAATCTATGCAAATGAATGTATCATATGAATACATTATAAAAAAATAAAGTTCACAAAATGAAGAATTACAAACTATAATATTTGAACATATCGTCGTTTGGATTTCTATAGTATTTTTTTATATTTAATAATTAAAATATTAATTAGGTTTTAATGCATCATGGTAAATATTTTTTAAACTATATTAGATTACTAAATAATCAAATTCAAAAAAAAATATCTATATTCCGGTACCGGTACTGTTTCGGGAATTTTCGGTATTTTACCGGTACCGGTTAGTACCGATACCGAAACTTGAGAAAATGAAGTACCGTTAACGGTACCGAATCTACCGGTACAATATCGGTTCGGTACGGTACCGGTACGAAACCGGTACGGTACCGGTATTCGGTACAAAAATCTCATCCCTAGTTTTTAGCTATATGTTCCTATAAAACATTAATTTATTATAATAGATAGAGTAAATTACTGATTATGTCCTTTAAAAATATAACAATTTGCTAGTTTCGTCCTTTGACTTCGAAAATTACTAGGAGTGTCCTTATTTTGAAAATTTTGCACGACTTACGTCCTTTGTCACTAACCCCATTAACTTATTCCATTAAAACCCCCATGTGCCAGTCACATGAGGGGTAAAACAGTCATTTCATCCCCTTCTTCTTCCTTACCTTAGGGCTTCCACTTTCCACCACAATCCACTCCACCATCACCACCAGCCACCACCGGTTGTGGTGTCCGGCAACGACCGTGGGGGAAATGGGCGGCGAAGATCAGAGTTAAAATGAAAGGCCCATCGCCGTTCTCTGTCAAAAACCGATCAGTGCGTTCATCGTTTTGTTTTTAGGTACAAATGCCAACTTTCTCCGTTTGAGTTCTTCATATCCTTGCTTGTAATTTCATTTCAAATCCATATTGTTTAATCTCAATTCGCAAAACATTGGCTTATATTTTTTTACGCCATCGATTTTGCCTTCAATTTGTTAGCAGAAACCAAACCCTCCCAATTTCCCCCCTCTGCTTCTAACCCACAATCAAATTCTAAGCTATTGTTGTGTACATATTCATTATAACCATCATCGGATTAGAGTTAGATTTTTGGATCTGCGGCTAGTTGATCGATTAGTTTTCAGTTAGGGTGTAGGGAGATTTTCCGGTAGACAGTTCGAAATGAATAATAACTTTGCACGAGGAGGAGGAGGGGGAAGGTATCCACCGGGAATCGGTCGGGCGGTGGCGGTGGCGGTGGCGGAAGTTTTCATGGAAACCCTAATTCTGATTTTCAACAACAGAAGAAATCCTGTGGGAAATGATTCGAGTGCGGTTGCTGAAATTGAAAAGAGTATAAAGCCGGAATCTTCGCCGCCCATTCCCCCACGGCCGTTGCCGGAAGCCACAACCGGTGGTGGCTGGTGGTGATGGTGGAGTGGAATGTGGTGGAAAGTGGAAACCCTAAGGTAAGGAAGAAGAAGGGGATGAAATGACCATTTTACCCCTCATGTGACTGACACATGGGGGTTTTAACGGAATAAGTTAACGGGGTTAGTGACAAAGGACGTAACCCGTGCAAAATTTTCAAAATAAGGACACCCCTAGTAATTTTCGAAGTCAAAGGACGAAACTAGCAAATTGCTATATTTTTAAAGGACACAATCAGTAATTTACTCTAATAGATAATTTTTGTTAAATAACTTTCGTTCGTTCGTTTGTTAGCTAAAAGAAATATTATATAAACTTCTATTTAAAGTTAAGGAAAACATATTTTCTCATTTTTGTGAAAAACTCATTTTACCTTTTCCAACAAACAACTGAGATGATATGTTATAACATTAGTGATCAGTACATTGATGATTGTAGCCTGAGAAACTTCTTACATTTATTGAACACGTCCACCCATTAACATTTAGTCGACAGATAAAGCATATCGTCCTGTGTCACATTCTCATAAAGAGGTAACACATGAGTTAAATCAAAATGGTTACCCTTTTGAGCCCTTCTTTATGTGCGACAAGTGGGTTTGACTTGGTTTGACTTTCTCAAAACCGATCTTCGTCAACTCTTAGTCACCATGTTGAACTTGACCATCATCTTGAGGTTCCTTGGTTCCACCTCATAATGTTTATCTTCTTCATAAGACAAGTCAACATACTTGTGATGTGATGTTACGTGGACTGAATGACTGATAATTGATAAACTTAAAACATACATACTTGTTGTCGTAAAATTAACGATTAAAAAACACGAAAACGAATCTACATAAATAATATAACCATAGTATAATACATACTCAAGATCGGATTGTGTAATGCGCGACTAGCGGACATCTACTTGCGGTCTGCAGCATATGATATGTATGAAATATTGAAATCAAAAAGAAAATCTAATAACAAATGCTAACATATGTGTAATAACAAGGAAGCTCAACAAAAAAAGGGGTCTAATAAAAGGAATATATGATAGCATATCTCGGAACAAATAAATGTTCAAACGAATACACAGTTAAATAATTAATAATAAAAAAAAACTCTGCTAGATTGTAAAAGGAACAAAATTGCTAAATAGTAAAAAGAAATGGATAATTAATAAATCCATTAAAAGAAATTCTTAATCAGTTATTTACAATAAAAAAGATCAAATGTACAAACGAACACTAAAGGTAAAAACAAATGTAAAAAATGACCATTTAAATGCACAATTCAAAAAAACAAAAAAAATCAATGGAGGCAGTATAAAAACAGAAAAAAAGTGTGATATTAGTAAAAACTGTAAGTAACAAGATTTTTGGCATATTAACATAATTATGTACTAATATGATCAACTTATGCTAATTACATTACTTTAAGCTAATCAAATCACTATAACAACTCATTTTCCTACTGCTAAAAATATCAACATCAGATCACCAAGGTTTGTTGTCAAGAAGTTAGCAAAAAATTGGTTTCATTACATGTCAAGCATTGCCATAATCAAGAAACAATGCTCTCTTACTTGGTAAATCAAGGCATATCAGAGCATATTCATGATCTTTATGGTGATTATGAAGACAGTCAAATCCAGAGATCCCCCATCGCCTGCGACCATGAACACCAACAACCTTTTGTTAGCCATTTGAACGCCTAATTGAGATAAAAGAAAATTTATAGTTTAAATGGAAACAGATCGTCCGAAGTATTTTTTATCCACAAAATTCCCCACATGACTTTATTACAAAAATGACAGCATTACTGAAACAACATGATTCTAACATTCCTATTTGGCACAGCAAAGAGAAGGAAAAACCAAATTTCTAGACAAAAGTGTTTTGATCAGCCTGCCTGGCCTGTTTTGGATGCATAAAATGTACATGTTTAGACCTAAACCCATTTGAACCATTGCTAAACCCATGCTCCTAACATGAACAAAAGTACAGACACAATTTAATATATACCTCCCTAAGCTGAAGCATGGGCAGCTCGCAGTTTGAAGAAAACTCGTTGACTTTTGTGTTTCTACTTCTAATTTCATATTGTATCAAATCAAGTTTCTCATTAATCTCGCACAACAGTCTTAAACTACGTTCCTCTCTCGAGGTAGCCCGTTCTTGTTCTACATGTTCACCATTAATTATCTCAGTTGTCATGTTAGGCTGAATTAGGGCCAAGGGGCAGTCATCTTTAGTACCGTCTCCAAGTGAAACAACCTTCCCATGCTTGTGTGTCAAAGGCAGGCACTTTTTCCCTGAATCAGTTTCATCTTTATTATGTGATTTTACTGGTAATTTTGGAAAAGAAGTCAACTTTTTAATCTTTTTGTCATCATCTTTAAAGATTGATTTACCCTCATCTTTGAAGACTGATTTACCCTCATCTGTACAAAGGGTTTCTTCTATCAATGGGACTTCAAACACATCACACACGCTTGGCGAACAAGTATCTGAACATAGCTTGTCATCTGATGACCTTTGGGAATATTGTAAATGGTCCATATCATTAAACTTGGAAGGAACTGAAGAACATCTTGAAGTTTTAGCAGTATTCGAGCAGAGAGATTGGTCACCTACTATATTTTCTACTACTTTATCTAATTCCTGAATCTGCTCCAAATACGAACGAATATCCATAGATGAAGAACACTCTCTTTTATTACCCAAATGAGAATTTTGATTGTGTTCATCGTTGCGTAAACTTTCTTCCACTATTTTTGCAATCATATCAGGATCTTCAGTTATGGATCTATCCCGTTCAATAATACCTTTCTTTAGATTGGGCAATGTTAAACGTTTCGGAGGTGTTCTAGAGCTTGTTTCCCCTGCTAAACTTTCATTTCTTTGCAATAAATACTCAGGAAATTTTATTTCATGGACTCCAAGATCATCAAATCCCAAGCTTAATAATTTGTATCTATAGGCTTGAACTTGATAATCTAGAGAAGCAATTTCCATTTCTTTGTGGTACATAATTTCATCAAATATTTCCATTGATTCTTCTGCATGATTCATTTTCTCTTCTGCTAGTCGTTTGTACTGTTCGGCTTCCATTTTTACAGCAGCTTTTTCTCCTTGAAGACGAAGTATCATGGACATTGCTTCACTAGCTGCAGTAGCAGCAGCTTCTCTTTCTACATCTAATTCATGGTAAAGTTTCTGCAAGATGCGTTGTTGAGCACAGAGAGCTTCTTTCAAACTTTTAATGTCAGGTTCTACTGCCATTGTTGAATTCATCCTGTTGTTTCCAGTTTTCACTCATAGGTCGTTTGAATTGAAGCAGAAATAGGCAAAAATGATGCTGAAGATTAAGTCGATAAACGTGAAACGAAAGGACCTAAATGAGCAATTTGACATCTTCTCAGAGACATTTACACAAACACGTGGTATGCATTTGAAAATGATTACCTGATCACGCAAATGAAGATTCAAAGCAATATCCAGTCAACACCTAATTGATCCACAAATCTACACCAACATTCATCAATCTCCCAGAAAATTATAATTTCAGGTTGAATTGCAAAACACCCACGATCAAAATGCTGAATGTAGATTGCAGAAAGATAATAACAATAAAAAGGGGGTGATCACACGATCAAAACAAAAATCCAACTTTGCAACAGTTTCTTGTTTGTTGAATTACCAGAAACAAGAAACGATGATCGAATCGGGATTCGGTTATCAAAAGCTAAAGATCATCGAATGTTTCTATCAAAAGCCAACCCCATGGATCATGGGTATGGCTTTTGATTTTTACCGTATAAAGAAATTTCTTGTATCTTTCAATACTTGAACATGTAACAATTTGAAAATCTTTGTCTAATCTTGCCGTTGGTGTTCTTAAATCATGCATATATAACAATTGCTACAATTTTCCGGAATGAAGATTCTGTAAGGTTTGGGAAATTTGAGTGATGCGTTCGTATACGTGTGAGGTTGAGAGTGGTTGTAGTTCATATGAACGGTTTGGGTGGTTGGTTCTTTGTAATTTATCCGTTATTTTTTTAATAAAATATAATAAAATAAAAAATTATTTTAATTTGAAAGACCAAACCAATGTATTTATATTAATTCATTATCGATTGGGTTAGTTAAGCCAAATGTAAGAAACCAATGATACCATGATTAGTTTATATAAATGTATTTATATAAGTTTTAATACATAAGGATTTTATGATAGTATACAAATTAATATATATGTAAAAATATTTATGTATTTTGGTATTTAATGAATATAAGCTCATAGTTGATAGTTTAATTGGTTGAAGACTTATTAGCTTTAATTCATAATCTCACAACTAATAATAATAATTTGGTTTTCAATTCTACTTTAATCATTAATATTCTTATGACTCTCATCGATCTTGTAACTAAAAGATGACTTTATTTTCTTTTTATAATAGTCTTATTGTGTCCTAAATCAATTTCATAATTATAAGACGACTTCCTTTCCCCTCTATAAGAGTCAATAGCATCAAGAAATCAAAAAATATACATGTAAAAATGAAAATGTGGATTGAAGGTCCTTTGTTGGTCCCGATTCATTCAATCAGAAAACCTCTTTGACATGCCGGTTCTTCTGATGGCAACTAGATAGTGCAAATTTGGGTTTGTTAAACTCACAATTCATGGTCCAATCAGTCCACCAGACTAGTCCAGTAGTAACAATACGGAACCAAAATGTAAGCAAACGAGACAATTATTATTTGTTAGAAACAAACAAACAAATTACTCAGTATAATTACACTTTTCAGTACGAAACATATAAAAAGATAATTATTATTTGTTAGAATTTATTAGTGTTAATAATTGAACTTCTATGTGTATCGTATAGGCCAACACGTGTCATATACGAGATGTATAAATGATCAATAATTATCCAATCAAAAGGTATCAGAAGGCTTTACGTCTTGCGTATGTATATAGCTGGTAGAACGTTAAAATAAAAAAAAATTAGTTATGTAATTATGTAAACTAGGTTTTTCCCCGCCGCGCGTTGCGGCGGGTTATCACATTGTAATCTCGATAATAGATATTAGGGTCAATTACATATATCCCCTTGCTAAAACCTTTTATTACATATTTATCCAACCATATAACTAAATTACATATTTCCCCTTTCTAAGCCAAATATATTACATATTTATCCATTTCATTACAAAAAAACATCATGTATTTCTTATTTTACCCTTAATGAACTAACTAAAAACAATTTATATATTTCTCCTTACTAAGGGACGATTTTGGAACATGGGATATTTGTAATTTTACTTTAACATTGGGGATATATGTAATTTTGATGTTTAATAAGGAGATATATGATATTATCCCTAGATATTATATATCATTTGTATATGTATAAGTTACATAATAAAATCAAATCTTTTATCACAAGCTCTATACTAATTTCTCATTAAGATATAAAATCATACAATACAAATATGTTACAAAAATAATAAAAAAATTGCTCACAAAAACCTTCTTATTGGTAACCAATTATTAATATATATATTAAAAACCAATATTTACTCTTCTTACAATTTTACTATTCCTTTATGTTTGCCATTTCTTGCACCGCGTACAACATCCTAATGCATGTTTTCTTCTACTTTCCCTCAAATTCCCCTGGTCATATTGCGAGAGAAGAGGAGGAGCCACCTGATGCTGAGCACGCCATCCCATGAGGCAGGGCGTCCACAAGCTTCGGTGGTGGCAACACTCTCCAGCGACCGTCCACAAGAAGCCTGCACTGCCACCTCTGCAAGGCCGACGCGATAATGAGGCGGTTCTGCCCTTTACCTCTGCAAGGCCGACGTGATAATGCACTCCGACTACCACAGCTTCTGCGATCTACTTCTCTCCCTTCGATTTAGGGTTTTTGTTGTCCTCCGACCACCATTCTACTTCTCTCCCTTCGTATTAGGGTTTCTGTTCGATCGATGGTCAAGCTGGTGACGCGCGATGGCGACGATGGCTACTCGGAGGCACAAGAGTGAGGGTGTTAGAGGATTGTCGGTTGAGGGTGAAGCTATACGACATGTAAACAATAATGATTTTCAATTTTATTTGCAATATCCTAATTCGACTCCTAAAAGGTAAAAGTTAGGTTTTTTTTGTTTGTTAGTTTGGTTTTTGAAGATGAAAACTAAACTGGATGCTTTGATTGGATGTGGGTTTCTTACTTGAAACGTTGGCCGAGGAAAACCAAGGAACATGTGTTGTATTCGTTATTTATGCAATTCAATTGCATCAACAGGAAATATCTCAAAAGGTTTGGACTCTTGCAATATGTGTTGTTCAAATGATTTTGTTTCTATGATTTTGATTTATGTCCGTCGACTTCAACCTAGAGGAAAGTGATGTGGTTTAGAACTGTAGCTTTATAAATGTTTCTAGAACGTATATTGTTAACTGAAATGTAAATGTTGAGTAGTTTTCCGACTAACATTTGGAAGAACACAAATCCATTGCAGAACTACACCGGACTGCATGTCGCTTAGATTGTGAAGCTTGAAGAGGTCGCCGTCACTACCGGTGAAGAAGACGAAGACGCCATACTTGATCTGTAAGATTTCATCATCGATCTTATTGAATGGTCGGCTCTGATTGTGTTTTTTTTTATGTTGTGGATGGAGTTATGGACTGTATTCTGATTACCCATACTTTTCATTTTTTTAGTTGTATGCATATTTCAGGTAAATACATGGTTGATGTGGTGCTAGGTGTGTGTATGTTTTTTAGTTGTTTGATTTATGACTAATATTTTATAAGTAGGGTGCTGAATTTTATTGCTTGATGTGCTGGTCAATTATATTTTGTTGAATGTGAAGGCTGATCAGGTGTAGTTTGTTGTGTACTGACATCATGGGTAATGGGATGACAGGCGGATGCATGATACCTGTAGACCTGTCAACAGCTTAAGGACCCTCATGTTTGAACTGGCAAGAACAAACCTTATTTCCAACCTGGTAGCATGATAATAGCCTAAGTTCACAGGTAAAGACTTCGACACAGGTAACTTATACACAATCCTAATTGTGACATGAGGATATTTGGGGACTCAGTTTGTTATCTATTTTATTTTATAGGATTTGTAGATTTTGCTTCTATTTTTTTATGATGATCTCATGTGCAGTGTGTTGTTAACTCGCAGGAACACACCTAATTTTCAACTTAGTAGCATGATAATAGCATCTCATGTGCAGTGTGTTATGTGAATTTGAAGAATTTTTTTAATTTACACCTATCTAGCTGTGGTCAAAATTATGTAGGAGTGAGCATTTTCATGAAAGTTCTGGCAGTTGGGAGCATTTCATCAAAAGTAAGTTTAACTTGCAATAAATATTTATTTCACTGGGTTTCATAGCTTTTTTGTTATTTTGAGTTGCCAGTGCATGCCTTTTCCTTTCTTCACTACTTTCTCTTAGTTTTAACTGTTAAGCGCAAATTGAAATAAACTTACTATTTTTTTTTCTGATTTTAGCAATGTACCTCATTTTTAACTGATTTATTAGTAGATTGTTGATGTGGCACTGATTGATGAGTGATGATATGCCAGCTGCCACATCAGAGGCAACATTATGCAAATATGCTTATGTGAAAATAAAACCTGTTAATATTTATGGTCTATAGAATCATTTTTATCGTATTCATAAACAATAGGCTCTTGGAAATCTTTCAGTTAACACACTCCAAAATGAGCTGAACCATTTATTCATCTACCTCTATTTCAAACTTTCAATTAAAACATGTTGGGTTACACTGATGTGGATAAGAATAAGCTGACAAGAATAAATACAGTAGATGTTTAATGGAATAAACTGATGTTGATTAGAGAACTTCATATAAGCAGTAAGAATAAGAGATTTGTTATAATAAGTTAATGTCTACCTTTTACTTTCTAGGTTAGTTTTTAATAAAGTAGAAGAGCTTAACGTTTTCATCTTTTGTTTGTTAAGTGTATATCTCTAACCACTTTGTTATCTTTTGCTCCTTGAATAAGGTTATATGGCAAGTCCTCACTCTCAAGAATGGTTGATAACCAGGTATTAGTTTTCTGAAAAAATGAGGCACGCTTTGGTAGCTGATGATTTTTTTTCTGAAGGTGTTCCCTTTTTTTTTTTGGCTATGATGACTGTCCTGTAGGAGTAAGGTCGAGCAAGGATTTGGAGTTCCGTATCTTGGCAAGGCAAAAATTTTGCAGCCATGACGGATTGTCTTATTTGTTCCCTTCTTACAGGTCTGAGCCATTTCTAAGATGTATATTGTTTTTCTATGGTTAATGTGAAATGATGTTGGAGTTTTACTAATTGGGTGTGATCAGAATTGCTTGATGACATTATATCTGTCTTCACAACAACAGGTTGTGCTAAGTTATCAAGATCACAACTAACATTCAAATAGGTACACTCACAAACTTCTTCTAATTTCGTTGTATTGTATGCATATAATTCTCTAAAATAGGAAATGTAAGTTGGGTACCCGTGGTGCCAATGTTGGCACTACCGAAAGGTTAACGTTCGGCTTCCTCTCTTTTGTTTTGTTTTACGCTTACGAAGTCAAGGTAGAGAAAAATTGATGATGGATTATTATTATTAGTTACTTGAATCAGGAATGAGGTTGGCTACTTACAATTTTTTTAGGTCATTGCTTCTTTAGTTAAGGGTTCTCCATAAACCCACTAACTGGCTGCCTAATCTTCTCTCAAACTGGTAAAAAACAACATCCATTTCTCGGTTTTCTTCATTTTTATCATGTTGTGTTTTTGGTAATCATCTTTTGATTAAGGTTTGTCTATCTAATACGTATATAGTATTTTTATGATTTTTTATAGGTGGTGACGACGTTTGGTTTTGAGATTAATGTCTGCTTCGCTTCACGTCAGTATATCGGACCCCGCCGCAACGCGCGGGTCCTAAATTCTAGTTTGAATTAAAAAGCAACCAAAATCTCTAAGCGAGCACTAATTTTCTATGAGAAGAAATAAATCACCGTTACACAACCGAAACCCTAGAAAAAACCATGTTTTTTTACTATATTTATATATATATATATAATATTTACTATTTAATAAATAAATATATATATATTATTCATACTATTTAATATAATATATATATTTCAATATAATATACATATTTTTACTATTCATTTGGGTTGCATTTTAATATATACTAGGTTTAATCTCACCCGCGTGTTGCGGCGGGTTATCACAGTACTCTCCCGAGAACGGGTATTATATATCATTTGCAAAATCATAAGTTACATATGAAAATCAAATCTCTCATCACAAACTCTATACACTATATATATATAAACATAAAATTATACAAAATCGAAAAAACAAAATTTAAAAGTTTTAGTGGCCAAAATCAAATAAACAAAACTTTATATTATATAAAAGTTTTAGTGACCAAAATCGAAAAAAAAAACTTTAATATTAAGTTTTAGTGGCCATAATCGAAAAAACAAAACTTTTTATTATATAAAAGTTTTAGTGGCCAAAATAAAAAAAAAAAACTTTAAAAAGTTTTAGTGGCCAAAATCGAAAAAAAAAATTTATATTATATAAACGTTTTAATGGCCAAAATCGAAAAAACAAAACTTTACTATTAAGTTTTAGTGGCCAAAATCGAAAAAACAAAACTTTATATTGTATAAAAGCTTTAGTGGCTAAAATCGAAAAAACAAAACTTTAAAAAGTATTAGTGGCAAAAATCGAAAAAAACAAAACTTTATATTATATAAAAGTTTTAGTGGCATAAATCGAAAAAACAAAACTTTATTTTATATAAAAGGTTTAGTGACCAAAACTGAAAAAACAAAACTTTACTTTTAGTGGCCAAAATCTAAAAAACAAAACTTTATATTATATAAAAGTTTTAGTGGCCCAAATAGAAAAAACAAAACTTTAAAAAGTTTTAGTGGCCAAAATAAAAAAAAACAAAACCTTATAATATATAAAAGTTTTAGTGACAAAAATCAAAAAAACAAAACTTTATATATAAAAGGTTGAGTGACCAAAACCGAGAAAACAAAACTTTACTTTTAGTGGCCAAAATCTAAAAAACAAAACTTTATATTATATAAAAGTTTTAGTGGCCAAAATAGAAAAAAACAAAACTTTAAAAACTTTAGTGGCCAAAATAAAAAAAACCTTATAATATATAAAAGTTTTAGTGGCAAAAATCGAAAAAAATAAAATTCTAAAAGTTTTAGTGGCCAAAATCAAAAAAACAAAACTTTATATTGTATAAAAACTTTGGTGACCAAAATCGAAAAAACCAAACTTTACTATTCCTTTCAACTGCCTTTTTATATATACTAGGTTTATTCACCCCCGCGCGTTGCGGCGGGTTATCATCATACACTCTCGAGAACTGGTAGTATATATCATTTGTAGAAACATGAGTTACATAGCAAAAACAATTCTCTCATCACAAACTCTATACAAATTTTTCATAAAAACTTAAAATCATACAAAATCCTTACAAATATGTTACAAAAATAATAGAAAAAATTACTCACAAAATCTTTTTTACCGGCAACCAATCGTTTGAATTAAAACAAAAACCCAAATCTCCAAGCAAATCTCTCAATTTTAATAAAAACCCAAATTTCTAAGCAAATTTTTTAAATTTAATTCTCATATTCATTTACCACTTTTCAAAGTAAAAAAAAAAAAAAAAAACTTCTAGCGATCTAAGTCTAAATTATCAAAACGTAACTAAATAGATCAGGCACCTATGTATTCATTTTACTATACTTCACAATATATATATATATATATACTATATAATTTTACTATTTTATTTTTACTATTCAATAAAAAATATATATACTTACTATTCATTTTAATGGATTTTAATATATATAATAATATTAATAAACCAGCTCAATTACTGACGCATGTAACTTTTGAGTTTTAAACTTTTAATAGACAGCGGTGCCGCCTTTCTGCTTGACTAGATCATTCTATATTCCAAAAAATCCCAAACTAGCCATGGTCACTAAAAAAGAATCCACGTCACTTAAAGGGCATTTCTGTACTCCAATTTTTCCACCAACCTCCAGAACCATCCGAGCTTCACCTTTCCAAAGAATATTCACATCCAAAGTGCACCTAAACTTCCAAAACTACCCCTATACAATAATCCACACAACAAGGCTAATTTCGTCATGTTAACTATTTTTCCCGGTTCCTCCAGAACAGTCTCGTATCAATCTTCTATCTTCCTTCATCTTCATCTGCAATGTTGCCACCTATAAATTCCCAAATCCCAATTTCAAAACACCCATCTCGAATTTCAATCACAATCGATAAAAAACAAATTCCCAGTTAAAGAAAACACTGATCTTCAATCTAATTTCAAAGATTTTACAGTTCATCAATGGCTGTCAAGCAAGATAAAGCAATCGGAATTGATCTCGGAACGACCTACAGCTGTGTCGGAGTATGGCAAAACGACCGTGTGGAGATCATTCCGAATGATCAAGGCAATCGCACCACCCCTTCTTACGTGGCGTTCACCGACACCGAACGGTTGATCGGGGACGCTGCGAAAAACCAGGTTGCCATGAACCCGCAGAACACCGTGTTCGATGCTAAACGGCTAATCGGCCGGCGGTTCACTGATCCGTCTGTTCAGTCGGATATGAAGCTGTGGCCGTTTAAAGTGGTCGCCGGCGCTGGTGATAAGCCGATGATTGTGGTTAATTATAAAGGGGAGGATAAGCAATTCGCACCGGAGGAGATATCGTCGATGGTGTTGGTGAAAATGAAGGAGATAGCAGAGGCGTTCTTGGGTCAGACGATCAAGAACGCGGTCGTAACCGTTCCGGCGTATTTCAATGACTCGCAACGGCAGGCGACTAAGGACGCCGGAGCGATTTCCGGGCTGAACGTGATGCGGATCATCAACGAGCCGACTGCAGCCGCGATCGCGTATGGGCTCGACAAGAAATCGACGAAAAGAGGCGAGCAGAATGTTTTGATTTTCGATCTCGGCGGTGGTACGTTTGATGTGTCGTTATTGACGATTGAAGAAGGGATCTTTGAAGTGAAATCAACAGCAGGTGATACTCATTTGGGCGGTGAGGATTTTGATAACCGGTTGGTGAATCATTTTGTGACGGAGTTTCGACGGAAACATAAGAAAGATATTAGCGGGAACGCGCGGTCCTTACGTCGGTTAAGAACCGCGTGTGAGCGCGCTAAGCGCGCTCTGTCGTCCTCATCGCAAACCACAATTGAAGTTGATTCTTTGTTTGAAGGAATCGACTTTTATGCGACGATTACGAGAGCGCGTTTTGAGGAGTTATGTATGGATATTGAAATAACCCAAATTTATTAAAAAGAGGAGAAACTAAAATAAAAATTATAGTAAAAGAATAATAATAAAATAAATAAATATATAAACATAGTCATTGACCTAATCTTCATAACCCTTCTTCTTCTCCTCTCCCTTATCTCCAACAACTAAAACGATCGAAGATCATGGATCTCAAGCCTCATCCTTACTCTATTAAAGGAATCCTTAAACCTAGATTCTTCTCACACAACCATCTCTATTCACATTGTTGGCGATCCGTGATTTCATTGTTCTTCCAGAAGACCGGATTTGGCTGCAAAGGAGGCGACATCGTAATCCGAAATCTCATTCGTTGTATACTCAAGGTAAGTTTATCCTTGGTTTACTTCATTGGTCATTGAATACTAGTTGGTTCTGATTTAGGTCCTGTATCAATAAATCGATGCACATTCACTGTTATTGATGGTTTCCCTTTAATTGGTGACTGTAATTCCTCAAGTAGCTTAATATTAATGAAGGTTAATGGGCTGCTTCTTCTAATTGCCCTCAATTTGCTTGACTTAAATTTCACGATATGCCCCAAAATTCGTCCTATTGCATCATTTCTCCATCTAGGTTCTGCAATATAGATTCTAATTACAACACATTTTGTTTAACTCACACACCCAGACATGCTCTTAAAAGCCAAGTGTTGGGTAAGTGCTACTTATTCAAATTCATGTACAGAGATCCGGTCAAAATTAGATTAGTTAATGTACTTGAATTAGTTAATAAATTGTTGGTTAAACAAAGATTATAAATAGACAGGTTAATGGCTATTGACTTTTCCAAATGAGTTGATTAAATAACACTTATAAATTGGTTTTGATAAACTGTATATAAAGGGGAAAAAGGAGGAAAAATAAATAGAAAACAAATTATAGTGATCTTGTTGTTGAGCCAACCTGCTGGATATTTAGACTGCACTTCTTCAAGTTTGTACCTGGTAAAAAAAAAAAAAATTAAGTCATTTCTTTGCTGCTAATATTTTCAAAGTTTAAGACCTGGGAGTTTGGATCCATGGGTACAAATAGTGGGTTTCTTAGGCTTGGAAGCTCAATTTAAACTTGCCTCAAGTTCTGTCGTGAAAAACTTTAAATATTTAATAATAATAATAATAATAATAATAATAATAAGAATAATAATAAGAATAATTAAACCAAAGATTTATTATTAACAGTATGGGAATATTAAGGAACCAAAAGTGGAACTATTGTGAGTACTAAATGAGAGTTGAATTACTCGTTGTAGATTGGTAGAACGGGTCGTTGGAACTTTGAGACATTAGAAGCCTTAGACACTCATTCAGGTACGGATGTTCTCCTATATTGTTAGTGCTTGCTAAAAGTTATGTTGTTTTTGAACGTTCGATCCGCGGGTCTATGATCTGATCGTATGGTCCGCTTCCTACTATTTTGTTAAAGTTTTTATGAGCTCTTGAACCATTTTTAAGATTTTTGAGAAAACTTTGGTTATGACAGACTTTTGAAAATGTTATGAAACCGCTTGCGTGCTACGGTTTGATTTTGTTCAACTTAGGTTCCTTATGTGCATGATGAACATACTTTGATGGGGTTGGATATATGTTCAGTTATGCGACCATAGAACCCTAGATTTGTAGACTGGAGATAGAGATACCGGGTCAACTACCTGTAGAGGTACTACAGGCATGTTATTGTGGCGACCAATGACATGACACTATCCGTGACGGTGTGATCAGTTCACGGCGTCTCCACTTTGTATTTTGATTATTTGCTCGCGGGAGAGCCTTTGGATTATTTTGGGAGGCGTATGGATGCATCCTAGGATTTGATATGATATGTGTTAATATTTGCGGTCGAGTTGTGTAGTGCCATACACACCTTCCGATTTGGATGCACTGGAGTCGCGACCAGTGTATTATTATGATTGTGATTATGAGATATGATCTGTTGGCACAATGAGTGTGCATTTGGATATATTTGTTTGTAGGTTACTCGGTATCAATTTTACCCTAAACCTTTTGTTGATTCAGCCTTATTTCATTGTTTACTCTGGCGTGGGGGTACTATTCGGTGGTGGATTTTAATGATTTAAAACTTTATCTGTTTTGTAAATCTCATTTCTATTATATCATCATTATCTTTATTGTACTCTGCATCCGTGTACTGAGCTTGTAGCTCAGCCGTTTTCTTTGTTTTCGCGGCAGGTAATCAGGGATGATCGGGATTGTGTGACGAGAGCAACCAGATACCGAAACCTATGCTTTGGAGATTTTATTTAGTTTCATTTCTTTAAGTATTTATTTAGTTTTAATTCTGTAAGTTTGATTATTTTGATTAAGAAACTTAGGCGTTATGAACGGATGGTTGAACTTGGTTTTACATTTTAGAAATTAAGCATATGTTTTTGATTTTAGTGTTCTGTTTACGTTTGAAGTGACTTCCTGTTCCAATTTGGGGCGGGGTGTTACAGAGAATGGTATCAGAGATTAGGCTCGATTCTGTAGTAAGCCATAGGCTTGACCTGTGAGATGGGTAGAACCTAAACTAGGTTTGGGTAGTTCATCACGATATAGGATTATGTTTCCTTCAATTTGTACTCTACCGTATATTTCTTTGATTCTAATATTTTAGGTACTTGTTTAAATCTTTATATAGATGGCGCGTACTCGTGGAAGGCCTGCTAACCGAAGGAACGACAATGATAACACGAGAAACATCGATCCAGCTCTCTTAGCAGCTGTTAATCAAGCTGTTGAAAATGCCATTGCTCAGAGTGTTCCTCAAGCTGTTGCAAATGCTTTGCAAAATAACCGACGAGAACCCAACAATGAACAGCCAGAGAACAATGATCCACCTGTGAATGACCAACCAGAAAATAATTCTCCAGCTGCTCACGTGCTACTTGAAAGATTCCAAAAACAGAAGCCTGAGTCTTTTCGTGATGCTCCGACACCATTAGATGCTGAAAATTGGATTGCTCATTTGGAGAAAATATTTGATGTGCTTGAGACTACTGATAATCAGAAGGTTCGTTTTGCTACTTATAAGTTAGAGGGAGATGCTCGAAGGTGGTGGACGGCTTTAAAAAGGGCTCAGGGAGATGGCTATGTGGAAGCTCTAGCATGGCGTGATTTTCTTGACATATTCTATGAGCAGTATTTCCCTATTTCTGAAAGGGACGCCTATCGTCGACAGTATCTTAATATACGCCAAAATGCTAATGAATCCATAACAGCTTACATGGTACGTTTTATCCGAGTTGCTGGAATTGCAGGTGCTATGGTGGGTTCAGCAGCTGATCAAGCTGAACATTTTAAGTGGGGATTACTTTTTGAGTATAGAAGAGCTCTTATTAACACTAAATTTCCAACAGTAGCAGATGTCGCGAATGCAGCTAGAAACCTTGAACTTGAGAGAGCCGACTATAATACTTATAGGTTGGATGGTAGTAGGAAAAGAGGCAGGGATGAACAAAGCGGGCCAAACAATGATCATCGTGCTAAATTTCAGTTTAGTAATCAACGCGGTTTTGGGGATCGTTCGCAGGGTAATCAGTCACGGGGATGGCAGGGTCAAGGATCTTATCATAATAGAGGCAACAATAATGGTCAGCTACAAAGACATGGTCAAAGAACTTATCATAATAGAGGCAATAATTATGGGCAAGAATATCATAATCAGGGTAGGCGTACTGGTGCATTTGAGAAAGATAATCCAAACAAAATTCCGATTGCTGCTTGTGCTAAATGTGGAGGAAATCATCCAGGCAGGCCTTGTTATCGTGAAACAGGAGCATGCTTTAGTTGCGGTCAGACAGGTCATAAGGCAAAAGATTGCACTGTGAAGGGTAATGCAAATCAGCGTAATGGTGGCAATAATCAACGTACCACTGGTGGCAGGGTGTTTGCTATGACAGCTCATCAGGCAGCCGAGGCTCCAGGTACTGTATCTAGAACTCTTACTTTACATGGTACTAAAGCATCTGTGTTATTTGATACGGGTTCCACACATTCGATTATTTCTTTATATTTTGCTCAACGTATTGCTTTATCTCCATCTATGTTAGGTACTGTATCTGGAATTCTTACTTTACATGGTACTAAAGCATCTGTGTTATTTGATACGGGTTCCACACATTCGATTATTTCTTTATCTTTTGCTCAACGTATTGCCTTACATCCATCTATGCTACATCCACCCATGTCTATTACTACACCAATGGGTAACTCGATAATTATTACTAATGTGTTTTGTGATTGTCCGATATCGATCGGTGATAATATTCTCATGGCTGAATTACTACCTATGACTATGCACGACTTTGACATTATTTTGGGAATGGATTGGCTAACTGCACACCAAGCCACCATCGACTGCCAAGCTAGACGGGTTACTATCGGTGATGTTGAAAAACCAAGATGTGTGTACCAAGGATCTTCTCCTAATGGGCTAATTAAAGTGATCTCTGCTTTAAAGGCTAGAAAGCTAATGAACAACGGTTGTGAGGGATATTTGGCAGCTATACACAATACCTCGAAGGAAGAACAAAGCCTTGAGAAATACCCCGTAGTGAAAGAGTTCCCAGATGTCTTTCCAGAAGAACTTCCAGGTCTACCACCAGAAAGGGAAGTTGAATTTACCATCGAACTCATTCCAGGTGCAGAACCTATTTCTAAAGCACCATACCGTATGGCACCATTAGAATTACAAGAACTCAAGGAGCAATTACAGGAACTACTTGATCGTGGATTTATTAGACCGAGTGTATCTCCATGGGGTGCTCCGGTGTTATTTGTGAAGAAAAAGGATGGATCTATGAGGCTATGTATCGACTACAGAGAGTTGAACCGTGTCACCATCAGAAATAAATATCCTTTGCCTCGCATTGACGACCTATTTGATCAACTGCATGGAGCAAAATACTTCTCGAAGATTGACTTACGATCAGGGTACCACCAATTACGGGTGAGAAATGAAGACATTCCTAAGACTGCATTTCGTACTCGATATGGCCATTATGAATTCCTCGTAATGCCTTTTGGGTTAACGAATGCCCCTGCAGTCTTTATGGATTTAATGAATCGTGTCTTTCATGATTACCTTGACAAATGTGTTGTGGTCTTCATAGATGACATTTTAGTATACTCTAAATCCAAAGAGGAACATGAAGAGGATCTACGAGTTGTACTTGAAATTTTGCGTGAAAAGAAGTTGTTTGCTAAACTATCCAAATGTGAATTTTGGTTAGAAAGAGTTGCATTTCTTGGTCATGTGGTGTCTGCACAAGGAATCGAGGTGGATCCGGCTAAGGTTGAGGCTGTTACTAATTGGCCGAGACCTAGTAGTGTGACTGAAGTAAGAAGTTTCTTGGGTTTAGCCGGCTATTACCGACGCTTTGTGGAAGGTTTCTCGTCCTTAGCTTTACCTCTAACTCAGCTGGTAAGAAAAGGTGTGAAATTCGAATGGAATGACGAACGTGAAAAGTGCTTTGAGGAGTTAAAGAAACGATTGGTGACAGCTCCGATCCTTGCTGTACCAGAAGGTACCGGGGGATTCCAAATTTATAGTGACGCATCGAAGAAAGGTTTGGGTTGTGTCCTGATGCAACACGGGAAAGTGATAGCCTATGCTTCCCGTCAACTTAAGCCCTATGAGGTTAATTACCCCACGCATGATTTGGAACTCGCTGCTGTTGTGTTCGCTTTAAAAATATGGAGGCATTACTTGTATGGCGAAACTTGTGATATCTTTACCGATCACAAGAGCCTAAAGTACATTTTCACACAGAAGGAACTCAACATGAGACAAAGAAGATGGTTAGAGCTCCTTAAAGATTATGATGCTAAGATTCAGTACCATCCAGGAAAGGCAAACGTGGTTGCAGATGCTCTTAGTAGAAAAAGTTCAGGTAACCTATCATGTCTGACTACTCAACGAGAGATTATCTCTGACCTGGGGCGACTCGAATTGGAAATTTGCAATACTAGAATAACACAAGGCAGCTTAGCACACCTAAAGGTTGAACCTACCTTAGTGACACGTATTAAAGAAGCTCAACAAGAAGATGGCGAGTTGTGGGCAACAATACAAAATTTAGGGGAAGGTAAACAACAAGAATTCAGAATCGATGAGGACGATGTGGTTTGGCTAGGAAATAGATTATGTGTTCCTGAGGACCCAACTATTCGACAAGCACTAATGACTGAGGCTCATAGTTCTCAATTTTCGGTTCACCCAGGCTCAACAAAGATGTACCAAGACTTGAAGAAAAATTTCTGGTGGGGTGGAATGAAGAAAGATATTGCAGAGTTTGTAGCAAAGTGTCTTACGTGTCAACAAGTAAAGATAGAACACCAACGGGCCGGTGGACTCCTACAACAACTTGAAATTCCAGTTTGGAAGTGGGATGATATCACCATGGATTTAGTTACCGGACTCCCAAGGACTTTGAGAAAGAATGATGCAGTATGGGTAGTAGTTGATCGACTTACAAAATCAGCTCATTTTCTACCTATTCAAGAAAAGTACTCTGCTAGTCGATTGGCAGAAATATTTCAGAAAGAAATTGTTAGACTTCATGGCACTCCTGTGTCAATTGTTTCAGACCGCGACCCACGGTTCACTTCGCAGTTTTGGAAAGGATTTCAGAGAGCTTGGGGTACAAATCTGAAGTATAGCACCGCATTTCACCCTCAGACAGACGGCCAGTCTGAACGAACGATCCAAACATTAGAAGACATGTTGAGGGCGTGTGCTTTAGAATGGACGGGGAACTGGGATGACTATATCTGCTTGGTTGAATTCGCATACAACAATAGTTGGCACGCAAGCATCGACATGGCACCATTTGAGCTATTATATGGTAGGAAATGCCGAGCTCCAGTCTGTTGGAATGAAGTTGGGGAAAAGGTTATCGAGGGACCCGAGATGGTCAGAATTACTAATGAGAAGGTTGAAATAGCAAAACAAAAACTAAAGGAGGCCCGTTCACGTCAGAAAAGTTATGCTGACAAACATAGAAGAGAATTGGAATTTGAACCGGGCGAACATGTTTTTCTTAAAGTCTCCCCGCGTAAAGGTGTTCGTCGTTTTGGTCTTAAGGGAAAACTTGATCCTAGATTCATCGGTCCTTTTGAAGTTTTGGAAAGAGTAGGAGAAGTGGCATATCGTATAGCGTTACCACCGACATTATCACACGTGCATAATGTGTTCCATGTCTCTACTTTACAAGGTTACAACTACCATCCACTTCACGTTGTGCAATACCCATTCAATAAAATTCAAGAAGATCTTTCGTGTGAAGAAGAAGCCGAAGCAATCTTAGCTCGTGAGGAACGGATAATGCGAAAGAAAACCATACCATTCGTGAAGGTACTATGGAAGAATCATACTGAAAGAGAGGCAACATGGGAACTTGAGGACTCTATTCGTGAACGATATCCACAACTTTTTCATTAAGGTACGCTTATTTTTTTTTCTTTTGATTTCGGGGACGAAATCATTTTTAGGGGTATGTGTTATAATAACTTACAATTTGAGTTAATATAACTTGGGTAATAAGGGTCATTGGATAAATTGTAATGATTTTGAACAAATGTGCTACCTAACATGATAGGTGGCCTTAGTATTTTCAAATAGTTGATGCACGGTCTGAGGATTTGAACTTGGATTAGAATTTCGAGGACGAAATTTTATTAACGGGTTAGTGATGAAATAACCCAAATTTAGTCACTATATATTTAGGTTCCACTGTTCTCCATAATCTTAGGATTTGAGCTTGGATTCGAATTTCGGGGACGAAATTTTTTTAACGGGTTAGTGATGAAATAACCCAAATTTATTAAAAAGAGGAGAAACTAAAATAAAAATTATAGTAAAAGAATAATAATAAAATAAATAAATATATAAACATAGTCATTGACCTAATCTTCATAACCCTTCTTCTTCTCCTCTCCCTTATCTCCAACAACTAAAACGATCGAAGATCATGGATCTCAAGCCTCATCCTTACTCTATTAAAGGAATCCTTAAACCTAGATTCTTCTCACACAACCATCTCTATTCACATTGTTGGCGATCCGTGATTTCATTGTTCTTCCAGAAGACCGGATTTGGCTGCAAAGGAGGCGACATCGTAATCCGAAATCTCATTCGTTGTATACTCAAGGTAAGTTTATCCTTGGTTTACTTCATTGGTCATTGAATACTAGTTGGTTCTGATTTAGGTCCTGTATCAATAAATCGATGCACATTCACTGTTATTGATGGTTTCCCTTTAATTGGTGACTGTAATTCCTCAAGTAGCTTAATATTAATGAAGGTTAATGGGCTGCTTCTTCTAATTGCCCTCAATTTGCTTGACTTAAATTTCACGATATGCCCCAAAATTCGTCCTATTGCATCATTTCTCCATCTAGGTTCTGCAATATAGATTCTAATTACAACACATTTTGTTTAACTCACACACCCAGACATGCTCTTAAAAGCCAAGTGTTGGGTAAGTGCTACTTATTCAAATTCATGTACAGAGATCCGGTCAAAATTAGATTAGTTAATGTACTTGAATTAGTTAATAAATTGTTGGTTAAACAAAGATTATAAATAGACAGGTTAATGGCTATTGACTTTTCCAAATGAGTTGATTAAATAACACTTATAAATTGGTTTTGATAAACTGTATATAAAGGGGAAAAAGGAGGAAAAATAAATAGAAAACAAATTATAGTGATCTTGTTGTTGAGCCAACCTGCTGGATATTTAGACTGCACTTCTTCAAGTTTGTACCTGGTAAAAAAAAAAAAAATTAAGTCATTTCTTTGCTGCTAATATTTTCAAAGTTTAAGACCTGGGAGTTTGGATCCATGGGTACAAATAGTGGGTTTCTTAGGCTTGGAAGCTCAATTTAAACTTGCCTCAAGTTCTGTCGTGAAAAACTTTAAATATTTAATAATAATAATAATAATAATAATAATAATAATAAGAATAATAATAAGAATAATTAAACCAAAGATTTATTATTAACAGTATGGGAATATTAAGGAACCAAAAGTGGAACTATTGTGAGTACTAAATGAGAGTTGAATTACTCGTTGTAGATTGGTAGAACGGGTCGTTGGAACTTTGAGACATTAGAAGCCTTAGACACTCATTCAGGTACGGATGTTCTCCTATATTGTTAGTGCTTGCTAAAAGTTATGTTGTTTTTGAACGTTCGATCCGCGGGTCTATGATCTGATCGTATGGTCCGCTTCCTACTATTTTGTTAAAGTTTTTATGAGCTCTTGAACCATTTTTAAGATTTTTGAGAAAACTTTGGTTATGACAGACTTTTGAAAATGTTATGAAACCGCTTGCGTGCTACGGTTTGATTTTGTTCAACTTAGGTTCCTTATGTGCATGATGAACATACTTTGATGGGGTTGGATATATGTTCAGTTATGCGACCATAGAACCCTAGATTTGTAGACTGGAGATAGAGATACCGGGTCAACTACCTGTAGAGGTACTACAGGCATGTTATTGTGGCGACCAATGACATGACACTATCCGTGACGGTGTGATCAGTTCACGGCGTCTCCACTTTGTATTTTGATTATTTGCTCGCGGGAGAGCCTTTGGATTATTTTGGGAGGCGTATGGATGCATCCTAGGATTTGATATGATATGTGTTAATATTTGCGGTCGAGTTGTGTAGTGCCATACACACCTTCCGATTTGGATGCACTGGAGTCGCGACCAGTGTATTATTATGATTGTGATTATGAGATATGATCTGTTGGCACAATGAGTGTGCATTTGGATATATTTGTTTGTAGGTTACTCGGTATCAATTTTACCCTAAACCTTTTGTTGATTCAGCCTTATTTCATTGTTTACTCTGGCGTGGGGGTACTATTCGGTGGTGGATTTTAATGATTTAAAACTTTATCTGTTTTGTAAATCTCATTTCTATTATATCATCATTATCTTTATTGTACTCTGCATCCGTGTACTGAGCTTGTAGCTCAGCCGTTTTCTTTGTTTTCGCGGCAGGTAATCAGGGATGATCGGGATTGTGTGACGAGAGCAACCAGATACCGAAACCTATGCTTTGGAGATTTTATTTAGTTTCATTTCTTTAAGTATTTATTTAGTTTTAATTCTGTAAGTTTGATTATTTTGATTAAGAAACTTAGGCGTTATGAACGGATGGTTGAACTTGGTTTTACATTTTAGAAATTAAGCATATGTTTTTGATTTTAGTGTTCTGTTTACGTTTGAAGTGACTTCCTGTTCCAATTTGGGGCGGGGTGTTACAGATATGTTTAGAAAATGTATGGAACCGGTTGAGAAATGCTTGAAAGATGCTAAAATGGATAAGGGTTCGATTCATGAAGTGGTTCTAGTCGGTGGATCGACCCGAATTCCGAAAGTTCAGCAGCTCTTAACCGACTACTTCAACGGAAAAGAGCTTTGCAAGAGCATAAACCCTGATGAGGCGGTAGCGTATGGCGCGGCCGTTCAAGCGGCGATTTTAACGGGTGAAGGAGATGAGAAGGTTCAAGACCTTCTCTTGTTAGATGTTACGCCACTAAGTCTCGGTTTAGAGACCGCTGGTGGCGTAATGACTGTTCTGATCCCAAGAAATACGACTATCCCGACTAAGAAAGAGCAGATTTTCTCGACCTACTCCGACAACCAACCTGGGGTTTTGATCCAGGTGTATGAAGGGGAAAGAGCACGAACTAAAGATAACAACCTCTTGGGAAAATTCGAGCTTACTGGAATCCCTCCTGCCCCGAGAGGGGTTCCTCAGATCAATGTCACTTTTGACATTGACGCGAATGGAATCTTGAATGTATCCGCAGAGGATAAAACCGCGGGAGTTAAGAACAAGATCACAATCACTAACGACAAGGGGCGGTTAAGTAAAGACGAGATTGAGCGGCTCGTGCAGGAAGCCGAGCGGTACAAGGCCGAGGACGAAGAGGTGAAGAAGAAGGTGGAAGCGAGGAACGCGCTCGAGAATTACGCGTATAACATGAGGAACACAGTGCGGGATGAGAAGTTCGCGGCGAAGCTATCGGCCGACGATAAGCAGAGCATCGAGAAGGCGGTGGACGAGGGGTTGGAGTGGCTGGAAAAGAATCAGTTGGCGGAGGTGGATGAATTGGAGGATAAGTTAAAGGAATTGGAGGGTGTGTGCAACCCCATTGTGGCTAAGATGTATCAAGGTGGCGGGGCAAGTGATGTGCCGATGGGTGAGGGAATGGCCACTGGTGCCGATGGTGGCACCGGTGGTGGCAGTGGGCCGAAGATTGAGGAGGTGGATTAGGTGCATGTAAAGTTTGAGTGTGTAAAGTTGAGTGTGTTATGATAGTTTGGTTGTAGTCTGTTTTGTGTGTGGATGTAATGTACTAAAAATATCTTTTTTTTTGAATAAAAAATATCTATCAAGTGTTTTATTATGTGTATTTGTGTAAATTTATGGATTTTCAAATGTATATTTATATTATTTAACAAAATAAGTATATGTATGAAAGTAGTTAATAAATAATGTACTAATTAATGAGGTGGTTCTTGTTTTGTTGAATAAAAAATATCTATCAACTGTTTTATTATGTGTGTTTGTATAAATTTATGGATTTTCAAATGTATGTTTATATTATTTAACAAAATAAGTATGTTTATAAAAGTAGTTAATAAAATTACAAGTGATAAAATTTGTACGATGGAACTGATGAAAATTAAGAAGAAAATGTTGCCTTTAATATTTGATATAGGGTAGTTTTGGTATTAGGGAAGTAAAAGAAAGAGGATTGGGAGGTTTATTTTTTTAAAATGTTGCGAAACACGTATTTAGGAGGTTTATTTTTAATTTTTATTGTATTTGTTTAAGTGCACCCCTTAATCAAAACATAAAGAGGCGATTGTTTTGCGACAGGCACACCTTATGGTTTATAACAGTGTGACAACCATTAAAGTATGTACCTGGTGGTGTCGCTTCTCGATTGGCGTCTCCTATTAGACTTGTTTCAATTTCATTTCAACCTGCTTCAGCTGCTACATCTTTGAAAGTGAAAAATTATGTTGATATGAAGAATGAAGATGTATTAATCGGAACCTTTTATTGCAAAGGGTCTGATTAATTGATCTTTATGTCAGTTTTGTCAAAGTACTATGTCTTCCGTAAGGATGATGAATTCTCGCTCCTTTTGTGTGTGTGTGTATGATGGAGAGTGCCCTTTTCTTTCTCTATAGGGTGCTTTTCAGTGTTTTATGGGCCCCTCATTCGGATTTGTTATTAGTGGTGGGTTGTCCATTTTGTTTGGCCCTACTATAACTGATTTATATTCGGGTAACGACTTCTTTTGTCTTTGTCTTTAGTCACCCATTATTATTGATATATTATCATTGGGGTACTTACATTATCAAAGAGAAAAACGGTTTCTTTACCCGTGGAATATTTCAGTGTTCGGATACTTGATGAAGCATTACAATGCTTAGAGGAACTAAAAGCACCAGAATACCACTTTTGAGATAGTGAAAGAAGCGGTTTCACTTGCTTTGGACAAAAGCTCACCGTGTGTTATATCAGTAGTCAAGCTTCTGGACTACCTTGTAGCCATAAAGGTTCTGACCCGAGCCAACTTGACAGCTGGGTGCACCTCCTTTTGCTCGTTGTTGGATGATATCGTGATTTATCTACCTAAAACACCAACCAACTTTGGTGAGATCATGGGGAATCTGATTCTGTATGGTGGATTGGATTTTGAGGTTGTGTTTGATGTCGTTGGGTCAAGCCCTTTTGGTAAAGATGTTTTATTGTTTTGGAGTCGAAAGCAGCCGACGTGAGCTTTGTGTGAAAACCTGTTTTAGGATGCGATCGGAAGATATAATCTTATTATTGCCGAGATTATTACTGTTTTAAAATATGGTCGTAAAAGAATATTCAAACGACTTCGTTCGTGTTTTTTCATTTAACTTTTTACTTGTTTACAAACGATTTACGAAAACTAATTGAGTTAAATTCGTTTTGGTGTTTGTTTATTAAGAAATTGAACTTGTTTACGAACGAAAATGAACATATATTATTTAAAAAATAAAAATCAACATTCTCAATTTTAAATATTAAATATAATTATTTTACATAAATACCAAGTTAAAATTTGATATTAATCTTAGAAGATCATTATCATAAGACAAGACAAAAGTTATAATTAATAATCATAATTGAAGTTAACCCAAACTAATGTTTCAAACATATTAGTTTTGAATTACTATGTTTTTTTATAAAATACAACTTTCAGATGACTAGATTTTTAGTTTAAATATTATAATATTAAACTAAAAAAATTAAGAATATAAAATACATTTAATGAAAAAACACAATAAATGAGCATATACATACATTACCGAACTTTTATGAACACGACCTCTGTTCATGTTCATTCACTTAAATAAATGAACGAAATTTATTGTTTGTGTTCGTTAATTTATTAAAAGAACGAACATTAACGATCTTTCCACCGAACGGTTTACGAACTTTTCACTCAACTTACGGTTCATTTACGACCCATACTCCCATAGTTAAAATCTTTATTACATATTAAAGTAACTCTTAAAATCAATTACATATTCCCCTTAAGAAAGAGAAATGTGTAATTGGCTAATTTATTTGGAAGTGGAAATATATTTTCAAAAGAAGAAATATTTAATTAACATTTTTTTTGATATATATGTAATAAATGATATTAGAAAAGAGGAATATGCAAATGCCCCTTTCTTTTTTGTTTTCACATTTTAGTTTTGTAACTTTTGAATTTGATTTTTCTTCTTTATATCTGTATATATATTTATGTTATGTAGTATATAATAATAAATAAATGTTTAAGTAAGGTATTTGTTAGAAAAATTTATTTATTTTGTCTCTCACTCTTATTAAATATTTGTAAAACACATTTTTAAAAATTTAGTTTTTTCCTCTGTCATTTATTAAAAAATAATTAGTGTATGCAATCTAGTAATAGTATGCTTACAAAATAAGTCGCATTCTTTAAATTTTTATATAACTATATTTGAAAAAAAATATATATTATATGTTATTTAAAATGGATAATTTTTAAATTTATTTATTTAACATATGTAATACAAAAGTTTCTAACCTAGTTTTGTATATCTATATACCTATTTTAGTAAATAAAATTGTTTAATGACATATGTCATGGTCATAAAACACGTTAAATTTGGTTTCTCGTCTCTCTCATTTTAAATACATCTCATATTAAATAATAATATTAATTATTATATATTTTTAGATTAAATTTTTTTAAGTTAAAAAACATATTAATATTATAAAATACATTTTTATAACAGTTTATGAAAAAAAATGTTTAACAAAACCAGCATTGAAAAAATTATTGATTAATAAATAATATTATTATTTTAGTACTTTAAATATTAAGTTATATTAAATTTTAATCATATATTATATTAAAAAATCATTTTTTAATAATAGTTATTACTATTTTTGTATTTAACTTATGTAATAAATTTTGTATTAACCAATTACCTATAACTAATAAAAACCAATATCGTTGGCTTCCTACGTAGCTCTCCCGCATTTTAAGGATTTATTTCTTGGTTAAAGAGAACTAATTTCCAAAAATAGTAAACCATTGTTGCTTTGGTTGAGTTCGTGGGACTTTCATTTGGATGCTTCGGGATTAGGTTCGAATCTTTCATACGATTTCTTTTTGTTTCATATTCTTTCATTTTTACTATTTTTTCTTTTTTTCCCCTCGCAACTAATTTTTAAACTTTTAATCTTCATCCTATGATTTCAGTGTTATCATTTTCACATTCTTAAATTTCAAAAACACTTTGTAAATATTACTGTTAACTTTTTCAACTTTCTAATTACCTCTTTTGTACCTTAGCTAAAGAAAAATAATTTCTTACGTACTTAGTTTATGCGGGAGTCCATATAAATTTGTGTTGATACATGTTTTGATACAAGTTTTTTTTTCAGAAACAAGTCCGGTTAAATAGTACATTTTCGTGCTTATTTTATATCCTTTTTATGTTGATACACGTTTAACGTAGATTCTTTTAGGATTTATGTTGTGCCAAATATATTACGTTTCATTTGACGAAATAAATTCCACGTCCTTTACGTTTTGATACCACCACAACACGCACGCGGGTACTTTACTACTTATATATAATAATCAAAAGAAAAAAAAACAAACAACGTCTATGAAAAAGTTAAAACTGATAAGACCGCCCACAGTGGTTCCCCGCCCCCTCCCGCGGGGTTGCCCATTTCAGAGACTAAGAGCGGAAACATCGCCCCCTTTCAGTGGCCCCCGCCCAAAGCCCTTCCATGGCCCCCGCTCCCCGCTCTCTCTTTCTCGCTTTCTGATTGGTCCAATGGAATCGTGGGGAAGGGTTTTCAGTGGGGTGACCACTGTGGGGGTTTAAGGTTTTCAGTAGGGTAATGACGTGGTAGGAAATTTCGGTGGGGAAGGATTTTCAGTGGGGTGACCGCTGTGGATAGCCTAATATTTGTAAACAAATGAAAGTAAAAAAGCAATTCAATTATGCAACCCTTTAAAAAAGCAAACTTTAAACTTTAAAGTCAGTTTCTTTGAAACCACCATTCAAAAAAAAAAAAAAGCTAAAAACTTCAGAGGCCTCTCTCGTTCATCAGAAGTCCCAAATCCCTCTTCTCTTCCTCAATCTATCGTTACATAAAACCCTATAACACCAAGTTTCATTGAATCTTGATTCTACTTTCTAAGCTTTGTTCATCAACCGTCGATTGAACTCTCTGGGTTTTGTTAGATTTCAGCAAAAGGTAGAAACAATCGAAGAATGCAGGCTGATCAGGCAGTAAAAATGGTCAAAATAAGGCTTGATTTCGTTGATACTTTTAACTTATTTTGTTTTTCTTTTCAAATTTTGACCAGATGGGTGACCCAGTTCCTGCTCTTGTCAAAGCTGAGGTGCCATGGTCTGCTCGAAGTGGAACTCTTTCTGAAAAAGATCGTGTTTTGAAGACTGTAAGAGGGTAAACTCGTGTAATTTTTTTGTTTTTTTTTCAATGGTATCAATATTGCGTTAAAGAATTGAAATTTATGGATGAATCCTTTTGATTTTCAGTATTTTGAACAAGTTGACTCCAGAAACGTTTGATCTTCTAAAGGGTCAAATTATTGAATCGGGGATCACAACAGCAGATATTCTTATGGTTTGTGTCTACTTTATCATTAATCTTTAATCTTCTTAATAGAAATAAACCAGTAGTTTTGTGCAATTCAGGGGGTTGTCTCTTTAATATTTGACAAAGCTGTTCTCGTGCCTACATTTTGCCCTATGTATGCTCAACTGTGTTCATATCTAAATGCAAAGCTTCCCTGGTTCTCATCTGATGAATCCAATGAAAAAGAGATAACATTTAAGCGTGTATTGTTAAATACTTGCCAAGAAGCTTATGAAGGTGCTGGCAAATTAAGCACAGAAACAAGGCCAATGACCGCTCCCGATCAAGAATCTGAACGTAGAGACAAAGAAAGAACAATTAAACTGCACGCTCTTGGAAGTATTCGTTTAATTGTTGAGCTTCTGAAGCACAATATGGTCACAGAAAGTATTGTTCATCGTATCGTTCAGGTTGAGTTATTAATTAGTAATAAACTAATAGTGTGTAATCATGTTATGGAGTGATAATCTATTTGTGGTGAATTTGGCAGAAGCTGTTAGGTCCTGAAAATAAAGTTTGGTCGGAGGAGGAAAATGTGGAGGCGATTTGCCAGATTTTTAACAGTATTGGTAAATATCTTGATGAGAGTATAAACTCAAGGCAGCATAATGATCATTATTTTGAACTACTTGAGGAGCTATCAACAAACCAACAGTTAGCTCCTCGTATGAGATTTATGGTTCGTGATGTTATTGATCTCAGATCAAATAAATGGATTCCAAGGCATGAAGAGGTAGTTCTTTTTTTCACATAGTTTTAGTATAACTCTAAGTTTTACATAGGTTTAGATGTATGATAGTTTAAATTGGGAATTCAACATATGTTTGTGTTGTTAATTGTTATGCTTCAACAAATTGTTTGCTTTAATGAATGCTTAGAGGCTTTGGCCCTGAATTGGCTCATGTAGGTTTTCTTTGGGCCTAAGCCGGAAACCCTAGTTTTTTTTCTATATATATATACACACACACACACACCTAGTCATGTACCTGTAATCTTTATTTGTTACCGAGCTTAATAAAATATTTGGTATCCTTGAACAAATCACGCTAAATTCTTGTGTTCTTTATTTTCTGTTCTTTGTTTTCTCGTGTGCATTATGTGTTGGTGCTTCCGCTACGCCACTTGATTCCTAACACAAATCATATACCAAAATCACATTCAAACATACCCATAACTTGTTTTTGTTACAAAAGTATTTCTTTTTTAGTTTTTGTGGAATCATATTTAGCTATCCTCTTGGGGCTTTTAGTTCAACTTCTCTCTTTTGATAAAAGGTTATTCATGCATAATTATTTATGCCTTTGCTAGACTTTTAAGTATTTATGTCAATTTTGATAAATATTTAGTTGTTTCTTTCTTCGGTAATACATTGTAGACACTCCTGAGGTGATTCTTAAAGTTAAACAAGAATTTGAAACTGAATTTTTTAGGGTGGCTTAAGACTGGGCCAAATCTGAAGGAAATGTTAGTACTGAACCTTTGTATTAGTTTTATTTGTTTTTTTTTTTATCTATCTAGGTTTATTGACATATATATGTTAAAGCTGCAACATCTACACTTAACTGATTTTACAGTTCACGTTTTCCTGGCATGTGAGATGCATGTGTTAACTAAGTTTAAGTTGGTTTCGCCTTTTTATTTGTTATGTTGCACGTGTTTAATTTGCTTAGTCAAGTTGTTTCCAGTTATTAGACAAGTCTTGGGTTTGTGAACTAGTGGTTGGTTATTGTATCTATAGTTGTGTTGTGTATATATGTATATAGATTTATATATGTGAAAATGGTGAAAATAAGGCTTCCTTGCATCTGATAATTAAACTTTTTTTTTTCTTTTTAATATTTGACCAGATGGGTGGCCCAGTTCCTGCTCTTGTCAAAGCTAAGGTGCCATGGTCTGCTCGAAGGGGAACCCTTTCTGAAACATATCGTGTTTTGAAGACTGTAAAACGGTAAACTAATGCAATTATATTTTTTTTTCTTTCAAAAGTATCAATATGGCGTTGAAGAATTAAACATTTATGGATGGATCCTTGATTTTCAGTATTTTGAACAAGTTGACTCCAGAAACGTTTGATCTTCTCAAGGATCAAATTATTGACTCGGGGATCACAACAGCAGATACTCTTATGGTTTGTGTCTACTTTTATCATTAATCTTTAATGTTCTTAATAGAAATAAACCAGTAGTTTTGTGCAATTTAGGGGGTTGCCTCTTTAATATTTGACAAAGTTGTTCTGGAGCCTACATTTTGCCCAATGTATGCTCAACTGTGTTCATATCTAAATGCAAATCTTCCCCTGTTCCCATCTGATGAAACCGATGGAGAAGTGATAACATTTAGACGTTTATTTCTGAATATTTGCCAACAAGCTTATGAAGGTGCTGACGAATTAAGGGCAGAAATAAGGCCGATGACCGCCCGCAAGAAAGAATCTGAACTTAGAGACAAAGAAAGAACAATTAAACTGCGCGCTCTTGGAAGCATTCGTTTAATAGCTGAGCTTCTGAAGCACAACATGGTCACACAAAGGATTGTTCATGGTGTCGTTCAGGTTGAGTTATTAATTAGTAATAAAATAATAGTGTGTAATCATGTTATGGAGTTATAATCTATTTGTGGTGAATTTGGCAGAAACTGTTAGGACCTGAAATTAAAGTTTGGTCCGAGGAGGAAAATGTAGAGGCGATTTGCCAGATTTTTAACACTATTGGTAAACAACTTGATGAGAGGCCAAACGCAAGGCAGTATAATGATCTTTATTTTGAACGACTTGAGGAGCTATCAACAAACGAACAGTTAGCTCCTCGTGTCAGATTTATGGTTCGTGATGTTATTGATCTTAGATCAAATAAATGGATTCCAAGGCGTGAAGAGGTAGTTCTTTTTTCACATAGTTTTACATAGGTTTAGATGTATGAACATATGTTTGTGTTGTTAATTGTTATGCTTCAACAACTTGTTCAGTTGTTTGCTTTAATGAATGCTTAGAGACTTTGGGCCTGTTTTAGCTCATGTACGTTTTCTTTGGGCCTAAGTTGGAAACCCTAGTTTTTTTCTATATATATACCTTGTCATGTAATTGTAATCTTCATTTGTTACTAAACTTAATAAAATATCCTAATTGCAGCCTGTGGACTATCTTTGAGACTTTGACCAAGCCATGTTAAATTCTTGTGTTCTTTATTTTTTGTTCTTTGTTTTCTCGTGTGCACTATGTGTTGATATTTTCGCTGTGCCACTTGATTGCTAACACAAATCATATACGAAAGGTCCAAAATCATATTCAAACATTCCCATAACTTGTTTTTGTTACATAAGTATTTCTTTTCTAGTTTTTATGGAATCATATTTAGCTATCCTCTTGGGGCTTTT
This sequence comes from Mikania micrantha, assembly GCA_009363875.1. Classification (NCBI taxonomy): domain Eukaryota; kingdom Viridiplantae; phylum Streptophyta; class Magnoliopsida; order Asterales; family Asteraceae; genus Mikania; species Mikania micrantha. The sequence goes on from CM018698.1 coordinate 71,136,104, forward strand.
AGTTCAACTTCTCTTGTTTTGATAAAAGGTTTTTCAAGCATAATTATTTATGCCTTTACTAGACTTTTAAGTATTTATGTCAATTTTGATAAATATTTAGTTTGCTGAGGTGATTCTTAAAGTTAAACAAAGGGTTGAAACTGAATTATTTAGTGAGGCCCAAAACGGGACCAAATCTGAACAATATGTTAGTACCGGACATTTGTATTATTATTATTATTTCTTTATATATATATTTTTTAATTTTTTAAAAAATTTTTCTATCAAGGTTTATTGTCATACATATGTTAAAAGAAGAGTCACTTTTGTCTAGTTTATCAATATACATAACAAAATATTTGTTTGCAGGCGTCAATTCAGTCCCAGGCATGCTACTCTGAGCCAGATAACCAGGACTGGCGGGGAAGAGTCCCACCGCCTGCAGAGGAGCGTTCTTGGGATGGCAGACGGGAAAACTGGGACTCTGGTCATTCTGATAACCGGCTAGAACCGAATTCGCAGTTTGGTAGAAAACAAGCCTCGCCTAGCCAAGAATACCTCAGTTCTATTCAGTATTCCAGTCTTATGCAAAAACTTGATTTAATTTTAAAAAATCAGGAAATTCATCATCAATTCATTCAGGTTAATTTTATTAATTTCGTACTTTTATTATTTAGTTTGTTTTACTTGTGTTGTTAACAACTTAAACAAATTTACTTTACTGGGATATCTCAATAACAACCTAAACAAATTTATTTCTTCTAGTGAAAAGTTTCAAGACAGGATTTTAATTTACGTACATATAAATTTTATTTATCCAATTTTTATAATTTATGTTATCTAATTTAAATTTTAATGCAGAAATTAACATTGGACAAAGACAACCGAGATAAAGAAGAAAATGATGAAGATTATGTTGTAAATAATGAAATGGTTACCCCTGTAGTTATACCCGACATGAAAAATAAGGTAATTTTGGTTTTTATGCATACTAATTTGGTGCTATCTTTTAAAATTTGACTTTATATAATAATTATTTTTAAATTATTATTAGTTCACTACATCATACCAAGGTTTTGAGAGTACCCTTCGTACTCAAAATGATACCTCTGAAGTGTATTCTCGGAATCTTATTTTGGAGTTGTCCGATCGTCAAGATTATTTGATTTACACAAGATTCCAGCCTGCGATCGGTTTCACTTGCGATTTTTGGAGATCAATTACGAGTGGTTGGTTTGAATCAAATGTAGGTATTTCAACAATTATATTTCTTAATTAAATTAATTTACCATGAAACTAATTATTGCACTTTAATTTTGCAGCATATTGATTGCTGGATAAATAAACTAATGTTGGATAGACCACAAGATGCAGTTTGGACTATTTTGCCATCTTATTTCTTGTCATCCATGCTTCTTTCTAAAACATGGCTTGAAAGCTTAGGTAGTGGCGAAACGTGGCCTTTTCCATCGATTGTGAATATTGACATGGTAAGTATATAACTTATGTTCTAAGTATTAATGTATGAAAATTAACTAATCATCTTTGTTTTTGTTTTTATTTTGTAGTTTTATATTCCATTTAACCTGTCAAACCAACACTGGTGTTTTGCTTGCATTGATATTCCACGTTGGACAATGACAGTTTATGACATGTAAAGTTAATTAATAACTATTGTTACTTATTTATTACTAATTTGTACTATATAATGATGTGAATTTTGCGGGACTTTATACAGTGTTCCGGAGGTGTGTTCAACGTCAAGAAACGAGATGCTAAACTACCTTGACAACATGTTTCCACAGTGGTTGCTTTATAATGATTATGATATGGGAAGCACATACAGGCCTCCTCCATTTGAGCGGGTTTACCCGATTAATGTTCCTCGTCAAATAGGAACTATAGGTGACTGTGGTGTTTGGTTTTGCATATTATTGCAACGTTTGACAAATGGGAAACAATTATACATGCCAGACGAAGACACAACTAAAACTGCCATTGACTTTCGCTGGAGTTTCGCAAAATTGATGTACGAAAACAAAATTAGAGAAGAATCTTTGTAAACATTTTATAATGAAATTTATGTTTGTGTGTGTGTATATATATTTTGAGTATATGCATCTTTAGGGCATTTATAAGTAGAGGCGTCCACCTTTTTGGATTTTAGAGCATAGGTGTCCGCCCGTAGGGCACTTTTAAATAGATCGTTTGCCTCCTTGGATTTTATAGTATAGCTTCAATTGTTCTCTTCTTATTAGTGGCATATTAACAAATGTTGCCTCTTAAGACCATTGTTACCGGGCGTTGTCGATGGCCAATTAATAGGCGCCCGCCCATAAAACCAAGTCTGAATAGACGCATGCTCGTGAAGCCAAAGCCTTTACATGCGCCCACCCATGAAGCAAGATACAAAGTAAATTAAGAGACATCACTCGTACTTTAAATATATCTATAGATAAAAAGTTGATTTGAAATGTATATTTGTATTTTCTCTAGTGTTTACTTCGATTTTTTTTTATAAAATAATGAAAGTTAGAATTTGTGGTCTTGGAGATATTTGAACTTCGTTTAACTATGATGACAAAAGAATAGTATTTCATTAGCTGATCATCGGATATTTGTATGTATATGGGTTTAGGATCCAGCAAATGTAGTTCAAGTGGTAAGGATCATGCCTTTCAAACGGAAGGTCAGGGGTTCAATCCTCTCTGGGCACATTTAATGGATATCCAGGTGATGGAACAAATCTGGGCTTTATCCCAGGTTCGAACCTAATGGGGGGCGAGGGTTTACGGATTCAATCCGGTTCCCGCGCATATGGGGGGCACACTAACCCACACCGGAGATTGGAGTAACCCGATCTTGGCTATCACTCGCCAGGAAACTGAAGATAGCACGTTGGGTTAGTTTAACTGCCGTTCAAAAAAAAAAATGTATATGGGTTTAGGATTTGCCTAAATCTCTATATATTCTTTATGACATTGTAATTATTATGTTTTCGTTAAATTTGAAATACGAACTTTTGACGGAATGTAATTTTATTGCTATCATTAAAGTTTGAATACAAACTTTTGAGTTAATGTAATTTTATTGTTATTAATGTATTCAAGAATACGAGTATTGGTCAAATGATGAGTATTTCTCTTTTTTTTTTTTTTTTGAACGGCTTGAGAGGCAATAGAGTGGACAATGGCATTCCAACGTAGCCACCCCAGACACACCAGATAAGCGGAAACCGGCACACTGTCGTAAACCCTCTTCCCTGCTCAGGTTCGAACCCCTGACCTCTATGAGGTGCAGATTTTCCCCTTCATTGCATGTAATTGAAAGTGTCACCCGGAGGATTTGAACTCAGGACCTCCACATTGAGAGGCCTGAGCTCTTACCAACTGAGCTCCACCAACAACTACGAGTATTTCTTTTACTTAATGTAATTTTATTGCTATTTTCTTGATATCTTGTTTTTCGTCATTTGGTCAGAAAAATAGTATTTTTTTGCTGGAAAATATAATTAAGTCAGCTATTTTCAACAAAAATAATTGAAAAAAATTTAAATATAAAAGAAAATATAATAACTATGGTATTTCGAGTTGTTGCTCAAAATACTGTTTTTGCAACAACCCAATGAAAAATAAATTAGTTGAGTCATGGGTAATTTTCTTGTATTTTGAGACAATGCTATAATAGACTTAACAATGTTTGAAGTCATTATATTAAATCGTTGCACATGGCAATGTCCATGCATCTCTGCTTTTTGTCTTTTCAACACTAAACACGATTAGTAAAATTAGATTATTTCCATTTATACGAGTTGACAAAAACACGATTCTTTTAAAAGTACTTTTAAGATGTGTCTGGTCAATATTTATGATCGACAACTGTTAGTTAACAAAACTCTGAACCTACAAATAAATATTATTAATTATATATAATGTATTTATATTCACAAGATATATTTGATTTTATTAACAGATAACTTAGCACATCAACTAAAACCATTTTATAGCAGTTAGATTCAGCCTTTAAATATTAGATACTCTTTTAGGATTTATTATTTCAAGATTATAGTAGTAGCAGGTAGCTTGTCAAATGACTTCTGAGCTCATCCAACTAAGAGTTGTTCTATATAATTTTTTTTCCTTGCCAAACTTGTTTGTAAAATATATTTACCTCAAATTTGTTATTGTTATCGTTAACAATTTATTTCCCACAATAAACACGATTACAAGTTGTAAGTTGCTCCTTAATAATATAACCAAAACCTTTTTATTTACAGTTTAAACATTTGGATTAATAAAAAATCATATGAAAAGCATCAGTGTCCTTGCAATTATTAGCCCCTAAAACCTGGTCACAACCTTCTGAACAAGATTTTACAACAAATATTTCTTTTGATGACTTTTGAAATTCATATTCAAACAATCGTTTATGCCATCATAACGATTTCAAGTTTTAATTCCTCTTTTATCTTTAAAAATTTTGTTAAGTGGTAGACAAAGATGGCTTTCTAACTTTTGACATGATAGCTTAAGAATAAGTTATAGGTTTATTATTAATTTTTTTTTTGAATATTCAAATCAAAATTAACATAAAGTTCATCACTAAAATCGCTAAAATAGTTAATTGAACTGTTTAAATCAGGAACATTTTTTTTCTTCTTCTTCTAATTAGACCCATGTGACAAATGTTTTCTTTGTCGAAATTGCCCAAGTCTACACAATTTCATCGACAAAAATACAACATATTTCACTCTGGTTTTTTTTCAACCATCTTTAAAAATATTGACATATAAAATTTCTAATACGGATCTATTTGGTTAATAAATAAGCCTAAGTTATTCAAAATCGAACAAACTGTAAGCCAAACAATTTAAAATTCCTAACTGATAATACACCCAAGTTTAAAGCCAGTTTCTTTGAAAGAAAGTTAAAACGTCAAAACCGTTAAAAAAAAAAAAAAAACTTAAAAACATCAAAAGGTCCTCTTTTTACCATCAGAAGAGGAAACGCTCCATCTCAAATCTCTCTTCCCTCCTCCCTCTATCACATCAACTTTCATTATATCGTGATTCTACTTATTAAGCTTTGTTCGCCAACCGTCGATTGAACTCTCTGGGTTTTGTTAGATTTCAGCAAAAGGTAGAAACAATCGAAGAATGCAGGCTGATCAGGCATTAAAAACGGTGAAAATAAGGCTTGATTTCGTTGATAATTTTAACTTATTTTGTTTTTCTTTTCAATTTTTGACCAGATGGGTGACCCAGTTCCTGCTCTTGTCAAACCTGAGGTGCCATGGTCTGCTCGAAGTGGAACTCTTTCTGAAAAAGATCGTGTTTTGAAGACTGTAAAAGGGTAAACCCGTGTAATTTTTTTATTTATTTTTTCAATGGTATCAATATTGCGTTAAAGAATTGAAATTTATGTATGAATCATGTTGACTTTCAGTATTTTGAAAAAGTTGACTCCAGAAACGTTTGATCTTCTCAAGGGTCAAATTATTGAATCGGGGATCACAACAGCAGATATTCTTGAGGTTTTTGTCTCTAATTTATCATTAATCTTTAATCTTAACATATATTAACCAGTAATTTTGTGCAATTTAGGGGGTTGTCTCTTTAATATTTGACAAAGTTGTTCTGGAGCCTACATTTTGCCCTATGTATGCTCAACTGTGTTCATATCTAAATGCAAATCTTCCCCCATTCCCATCTGATGAACCTGATGAAAAACAGATAACATTTAAGCGTGTGTTATTAAATAATGAAAGAAGAGATACAGAGAACACGTCTTTTGGGTAAATGATTGCATGCCTTCTCATTACCTCAAACTTCAATATATAATTACAAATGTATTTTGTAAGGAATATTCGTAATTGCCCGGATTGCATGGCAAACGATATATAACAAATATAAATGATATTTACCCTAAATACAATACATTACAAATATAGATCCTATTATACCCCCGCAGTCGAAACGGGAGGTAACCTAATGTTGAGACTGGAGCGAAAATCATCAAACAGGACCCGAGGTAACCCTTTCGTGAAGATGTCAGCTATCTGATATCGAGAGGGAACATGTAAAATGCGAACTTGCCCCCGTTGAACTTGCTCGCGAACAAAGTGAATATCGAGTTCAATGTGTTTGGTTCGTTGGTGTTGGACTGGGTTACTGGACAAGTAGATAGCACTAATATTATCACAGTATACTAGTGTGGCTCGTGTAAGCGGACGATGTAACTCAAACAAGAGGTTTCTCAGCCAACATATTTCTGCAACCACATTTGCAACCCCGCGATATTCTGCCTCGGAACTGGAGCGAGAGATGGTTGGTTGGCGTTTAGATGACCAAGAAATGAGGTTATCACCATAGTATACACAGTAACCGGAGGTCGATCGACGAGTATCGGGACACCCCACCCAATCGGCATCAGTATAGGCAAGAAGAGATGGGTTGACGGTTTTGCCAAGAGTGAGACCATAGGTTTTGTTCCTTTGATGTACCGTATGATGCGTTTGAGTGCGTTCCAATGCTCGGTCATGGGGGCATGCATATGAATACATACTTGTTGAACGGCATAACTAATGTCGGGACGAGTGAAAGTTAAGTATTGTAAAGCCCCAGCTAAACTTCGATAGAGAGTCGGGTTGTCAAATTTGGTTCCCGATGATGCACTTAGCTTTGATTTGGTATCCACCGGAGTATTGACTGGATTACACTTTTGCATACCAGCCCGTTGTATAATCTCATTTGCATATGCATGTTGAGATAAAAACATGGTGTCAAGTTTCCAAGATACCGAAATGCCGAGAAAAAAACTAAGTGGCCCAAGATCTTTCATTGCAAACTCACCCGCAAGATTAGACATCAACTTTTGACGAAGAGTGTCTGATGAAGTGATGAGGAGAATGTCGTCCACATAAAGTAAGAGATATGCGGTTTGCTTTACTTCTTGTAGAATAAAAAGTGAGTTGTCACACCGACTTTGTTTGAAACCCAAGGTGATAACGTAGTCCGTGAAGCGTTGGTACCAAGTGCGTGGGGCTTGTTTCAATCCATAAAGAGATTTTTTGAGTAAACACACATGATCTGGATATTGCTTGTGTCGAAAGCCCATAGGTTGGTACATATAGACCGTCTCGTTAAGGGTACCATGCAAAAACGCATTTGTGACATCCAATTGATGTACCGGCCACGATTGGGATAGCGCAATTGATAAAATAGTACGAATTGTGGCCGGTTTCACCACGGGACTAAAAGTGTCACCGCAATCAATCCCAACTTGTTGCAAACGACCATCACAAACTAGACGAGCCTTGTATCGCTCTAAGGAGCCATCCGACTTAAACTTGTGTTTGAACAACCACATGCTACGAATAATGTTCATGTTTGGGTTTTACAATGACGTCCATGCCCCTAGTACGCATGGTGCGAGTAGGTTGCATGGGGATAGGAGAGTCGGTTGTTGGGTGAATCGGTATAGAGTTTGGGATTGGATGGCAACTGATTTGTGGGTTATTTTGAGGGGAGGGAGTTGGTTGATTGGTAGGGGGTGACGGTGTGAGTGGAATGATAGGCTGAGTAGTACCGGTGGGGGAGTCGGGTGGAGTATTTGGATGGATGGCTGGGTCCACAGAAGATTTAGGAGTGGGAAATGTGCGATTAATGGAGTGGGATGAGTTGAGAGTTGGATATGATTGAGTTGGGGGCTGAATTGTTTGAGATGTGGCTTGAGATTGGCCCACTTGAGAAGTGTTTGTGGATTGTATATGTGGCCAGAATATGGGATTAATTTGAGTGGTGAGAAAATCATAGGAGGTTGGAGATGTGTGTAGTTGATTAGCAAAAGGAAAAATGGTCTCATCAAAGACCACATGTCGGGATATGATAATTTGATGTGATTGTAAATCAAGACATTTATAACCCCGATGGTTAGACGGGTATCCGAGGAAAACACATGGATTGGAACGAGATGCAAGTTTATGGGTGGTTGTGGATGGGATTAATGGGTAGCAAAGGGAGCCAAAAACTCGTAAATGGTCATATGAAGGAGTTCGTCGATAAAGAAGTTGAGTGGGTGTTTTGTAGTTACGAGTTTTGCTTGGGAGAATATTGAGAATATAAGTGGCCATTTCAAGAGCATGGTGCCAAAATGTAGAGGGAAGAGAAGCATGTGTTAGGAGAGTTCGAATGATGTTGTTAATGGAGCAGATTTTTCGTTCTGCTTTTCCATTTTGAGATGAAGTGTGGGGACAAGTAAGGCGAAAAATCATTCCATGTTGGTCACAATATTGTTTAAATGAGGTATTAACATATTCGGTTCCATTATCACATTGGAATGCTTTTATTTTTCGTTCAAATTGTGTTTCCACTTGCCTTGAGAAGTTACAAAATATGCTATAGACTTGAGATTTTTTAGCTATAGGAAAAGTCCATAGAAAGTTGGTAAAATCATCTAAAAATAAGATGTAATAACGATGACCCCCGGAGCTAATGATAGGGGAGGTCCAAAGGTCGCTATGTATGATATCAAATGGTAAAAATGTGCAAGTATTAGAGTCAATAAATGGCAATCTAACACTTTTACCCAACACACATGATTGACAAATAGTTTTATTAAATTTCCCATAATCAATACAAGATGTGTTTTTCAATGAATGCAATAAAGTGGGTCCCGGATGCCCAAGACGTTGATGCCAAAGTTGATGAGAAATGGCCGCAAACGTAGATGGAGAGGTAATCTTGGAAGTGATCGGTGGTAGTAAGGGATAGAGATCACCGCTGCTGTTGCATCGGAGAATAGGGATCCGGGTCTTGAAATCCTTCACAAGAAAACCAAAAGGGTCAAATTCTATAGAAATCCAATTGTCAGTTGTAAGTCAACGAACAGAAATAAGATTTTTTATTAGTTTTGGGGCAAGGAGAACATCATTTAATTTGAGAGGTGGAAAGGGGGAGGGTAAGGTTTGGTTTCCTTGTCCACTGACCGGAATAGTTTTACCATTACCGACTATAATGTTTTGTAAAATGCCATTATCAAAAAAAGATTGAAAATTACCCGAGTTGTTTGTCATGTGAGTTGTTGCACCGGTGTCAAGATACCAATTTTGGTCCGGCGGGTTCAACGACATTGTGTAGAGGGCTTGCTCAATGTTGGTTGGTGAGTACGCAGTGGCTGCAAAGGATTGGTTGGGTCGTGGGCCAAGTAGGCCGTTTCCTGTTGTGCTACTAGATAAATTTGGCGTGTTCATTGTGGGGTATGGACAAGGGGGGGTTTGGCAATTGTGGCTGATTATTCCATTGTTGCCACTGGTGGTTATTTGAGTTTGCCCAAGGTTGTGTCTGATGAGGTGAATGAGCCCAAGATTGTTGTGAGTAGCCGTAGGTTTGGTTGTTTGAAAAAGAATTGGATCCACGGCCCCTTCCCCCATAGCCACGTCCTCGACCTCGTCCACGAGATCGTCCACGGCCCCGACCACGGTCATTACTTTGGTCCGATCGGTGGTCGGTACATACCGAATCCAATTGAGGTGATGTTTTCTGAGTAGTCGTATGTAAAGCCGTACCCGCGTTGTTGGCAGCCAACAGTGCCTGATTTGCTTTCTGAGATTCCTCTAGAATGAGTTTGGAGCGAGCCTCGTAAAAATCCGGAGTCGGTTTTGTTTGTTGAAGGAACATATCAATGGCTTCAAACTGATCGTTGAGATCTGCAATTAATTGAAGGACTAGTCGTTGATTGTCAACCGGAGCATCAACATTGGCGAGTTGGTCGGTTATAATCTTAAGTTCTTGGCAATAGGCAGAGACGTTGGGGAAGGCTTCTAGACGAGTGTTAGCAAACTTGTTTTCATGATACACGGCGCGAGAGGTTTTGTTGTCTTGGAAGATGTTGGATAGAGCAGTCCATGCATCATGAGCGGTTGTGTTTGGTTTGAGGACTGTATGAAGAAGGTCATTCGAAATGGTACCATAGATCCATTGTAAGACTATGGCATCAAGTCGTTCCCAAGATTCAGCCAGGTTTGGAGGAGGTGGTGTGGCTTTGTCTTTGTCACCGCCGATTATAATAGGTGCCGGAACCGGAGGGATGCTGGTGGTGAGGTGATCGGACACAAGGAAGGCCCGATAATGTATCTTGAATAGCTCCGACCAAGAGGTGTATTGAGCCGATTCCATCTCCAAGGTTACCGGTATAAAGTTTCGGATGTTAGAGACGGTGACTGTGGGATGAATCTTGGATTCCATGATGAAGAAGAAGTGAAGATGGTGAGCGGAAGCAAGGAGGATCGAAGATTCAGAAGGTGGTCGCCGGAATTAATGGCGATGGGTAGGTCGTGATACCATGAAAGAAGAGATACAGAGAACACGTCTTTTGGGTAAATGATTGCATGCCTTCTCATTACCTCAAACTTCAATATATAATTACAAATGTATTTTGTAAGGAATATTCGTAATTGCCCGGATTGCATGGCAAATGATATATAACAAATATAAATGATATTTACCCTAAATACAATACATTACAAATATAGATCCTATTAAATAATTGCCAAGAAGTTTTTGAAGGTGCTGACAAATTAAGGGCAGAAATAAGGCAGATGACCACCCCTGAGCAAGAATCTGAACGTAGAGATAAAGAAAGATTAGTTAAACTGCGCACTCTTGGAAATATTCGATTAATTGGGGAGCTTTTGAACCAGAAAATGGTCCCAGAAAAGATTGTTCATCACATTGTTCAGGTTGAGTTATTAATTAGTGATAAACCAATAATGTATAATCTTGTTATATATATAGTAATAATAATAGTATATATGTAATTTAGAGGTGACAATTTTTACCCAAATCAAAGAGAATGGGTTGGCTTTGGGTAATTAATTGTAGTATAATGGGTTGACATGGGTAACATCATAATATTTAATGGGTTGAGATGTGTATTACTTAAACACAATGCGGGTCAAGATGGGTAACCAAAAAACTATGTAAATGCAATGAATTTAAACATTTAAGAATGATTAATAACATATTTGATGAGAAAATCACTAAAAATTATCCAAATGGACTATTTGTTTACTTATAACACATCTTAAGCTAAACTAAACTGATGTTTTTTAAGAACAACCCATTTAGACCCGAACTGAGTTTGCTTAAAACTCGTTCTAACCCGCACCCATCTTAACCCGAACCCATGCTGACCCATTACCCAACCCACCCATTTTGCCCGGCATAATATATATGTATCCAAAAAAATAAATTTTGAGTCGGAGGTCTATTACGAAGCATCCTCTGTACCTCGTTGAGGTAGGAGTAAGGTATGTCTTCATATCTCCTTTCCTTTTAGACCCCACAAAGTTGGATTACACGTAGTACGTGTTGTTTTTGCTTGTTACAGGGTGATGATCTAGTTGTGGTGAATCTGGCAGGAACTGTTAGGACCTGGTAATAAATTTTGCCCTGAGGAGGAAAATGTAGAGGCTATTTGCCAGTTTTTTAACACCATTGGGAAACAACTTGATGAGAGCCCAAAATCAAGGCGGATTAATGATCTTTATTTTAACCGACTTAAGGAGCTATCAACAAACCAACAGTTAGCTCCTCGTATGAGGTTGATGGTTCGTGAAGTTATGGATCTTAGATCAAATAAATGGTTTCCAAGGCGTCAAGAGGTTCATTTTTATTTTATATTTATTATTTTATTTTCTTTGTTACGCCCCATTTGCGGTGCACGCATATAATGTATATATGTGTGGCCCTCAAGGGGCCAAGTGAAATTGCACTAATTTTAACGTTATTTTTATTTATTTTGTGAAAAAATAACGTTAATGATAGAAACAATATAGATCAAAACCGTGATCCCTCTTTCATTCATCCTCCATATTTATAAATAATTACAATGACATTAATTACAAAGATATCCCTATTCTATACAAGATTGAACAAATCAAATCTAATTAATAACAAATCTATTTCTAATATAAACATGACTCTAATATACCCCCTCAGTCTAAGGTGGAGGTTCTCGGATACTTAGACTGGAACGAAAGTCATTGAACAGCACACGAGGAAGGTCTTTTGTGAAGATGTCTGCCAGTTGATAACGGGAAGGGACATGAAGTACACGGATCTGGCCCGATTGTACCTTGTCCCGCACAAAGTGAATATCAATTTCGATGTGTTTTGTGCGTTGGTGCTGAATAGGATTCCCGGACATGTATATGGCACTCACATTGTCACAATAAACAATGGAGGATTTTGGAATCGGATGACCGAGCTCGAGTAGCAGGTTCCTGAGCCAACACAATTCAGCCACGGCGTTTGCAACCCCTCGGTATTCTGCTTCTGCACTAGAGCGAGAGATAGTAGTCTGACGTTTGGAGGACCAGGATAGAAGGTTGTCCCCTAGGAAGATGCAGTAGCCGGATGTTGAACGGCGAGTATCGGGACATCCTGCCCAGTCAGCATCGGTGTAGGCAATGAGATTGGAAAGTGAGCTGCATTGCAGGTGTAGGCCCATGGTGATGGTTCCTTTAACATATCTCAGAATTCTTTTAAGAGCATTGAGGTGAGATGATCGTGGGGAGTGCATGTGCATGCACACCTGCTGCACCGCGTAGGATAAGTCGGGGCGAGTAAATGTCAGATACTGAAGGGCACCGGCTAGGCTGCGGAACTGGGTGGCATCAGACAGGAGGTCGCCATCATTCGTACCAAGCTTGCCCATGGTGTCAACAGGAGTGTGAACTGGATTGCAATCCGCCATGTTGGCGCGTGTGAGAATTTCATAGGCATACTTTTGTTGGGAGAGAAACAGCCCAGCTGCTGTGCAGGTGACAGAAATCCCCAAAAAATAACTAAGTTGGCCGAGGTCTTTCATGGCAAACTCGGAGGACAGCAGCTTAAGAAAGTGTTGCTTTAGGGCCGAAGAAGAGGTGGTAAGTATTATGTCGTCCACGTATAAAAGGAGGTAGGCAGTGTTCAGACTTCTTCTATATATAAAGAGAGAATGATCACAGGAGCTATGGTGAAACCCCAAAGTGGTAACATAGTCGGTGAACCGTTGGTACCAAGCCCGAGGCGCCTGTTTTAAACCATAAAGTGACTTGCGGAGGCGGCAGACATGATGTGGGTAAGATGGATGTCTAAACCCCATGGGTTGGTGCATATAGACGGTTTCTTGTAAATTCCCATGGAGGAACGCATTTTTAACATCGAGTTGACTGATGTCCCACCCTTGAGAGATAGCAATACTCAAAACAGTTCGTATGGTGGCAGGCTTAACAACGGGACTAAATGTTTCATGGCAGTCTACACCGATTTGTTGTGATCTTCCATCGCATACTAGTCTGGCTTTGTAGCGTTCTAGAGATCCATCTGATTTGGTTTTGTGCTTGAAAATCCACATGCACCGAATAATGTTCATGTTCGGTGGACGAGGTACCAGCTCCCACGTGTTATTCTCAATAAGAGCATTAAATTCATCAGTCATGGCGTGGAACCACACGGGTGTGTTAAGAGCATCAGTTGGGTTTCGTGGGATGGGTTCAATATGGGAGATGGTAATTAGGTTTAGAGAGGAATGGGGTAGTAAGGTACGTGACATGCTACGGGTGACCATGGTTCTGTGGGGGGGTGCCGGTTGAGGTGGAGGTGGAGGTGGAGGTGGAGGGGAAGGAGGATGTTGGTGGTTGTGGTGGGGGCTTGGGCCGTTTAGTGTAGACTTGAAGGGGGGGTTGTTGGGTTGTGTTAGCCTGAGGTAGGGGCTGATTAGTGGGAGCTGATGAGGTGGGTGGGGCTGGCTGGGAATTAAGGGAAGGCGCTGAGATGTTTGGGGGGTGCTGGTTAGGTGTTGGTGTCGGTTGACCAGACAATGGGAGCCAAATGGAGGGATGTGGGTCTGAAGAATGAAGGAAGTCATAGGAAGAGAGAGAAGTTTGCTGTTTGGAGAAGGGGAAAATTGTCTCGTCAAAGACAACATGTCGAGAAATAAGGATCTTGTGGCTAGTGAGATCATAGCATTTGTACCCCCTGTGATTGGTGGGGTAGCCGAGGAAGACACATGGGGTTGAGCGGTTTTGGAGTTTGTTTATTGAGGAGGAAGGAAACAGAGGGTAACATAGGCAGCCAAATATCCGTAAATGAGTATAAGATGGATGCTTGTGATAGAGAAGGAAGGTGGGAGTGTAGTGTTGTTTAGTTTTGGAAGGCAAGATGTTTAAAAGATATGTGGCCATTTGAAGAGCATGATGCCACAAATTGGGTGGTAGAGAGGCGTGTGTCATGAGTGTGCGAATGATGTTGTTTATGGAGCGTATTTTGCGTTCGGCTTTGCCATTTTGGGAAGAGGTATGGGGACAAGAGAAGCGGAAAACCATGCCATGTTGTTTGCAAAAATCATGAAACAATTTATTATTGTATTCGGTTCCATTATCACATTGAAAAGTTTTGATGCCACGTTCAAATTGGGTTGTTAAATAAGAATTAAATTGAAGAAAGATAGAGTAAACGGCTGATTTGTTTGCAATAGGAAAAGTCCATAAGTAATTGGTGAAATCATCCAGAAAGACAATGTAATAACGATGGCCGCCCGAACTAAGAATCGGGGAGGTCCATAAATCACTATGAACAATGTCAAAAGGTAAATAGGTAATAGAATTAGAATCAAGAAATGGTAATTTAATATGTTTCCCAAAAACACACGACTGACATAAATGTTTACTAGAACTAGTACGAAAAGAAATAACATGTTGTTTATTTATGTGACAATCCGACTTTTCGGATTAACCTTGTTAACTGAAGATGGTGATATCACAGGCCCAACAGAGCCAATGTAGGCCCAACAGAGCCAATGTAGGCCCAACAGAGTCAAGGTAGGCCCAACAGAACCAAGGTAGGCCCAATAGAGCCAAAGAAGGCCCAGTAAGGCCAAAGTAGGCCCAATGGGATTTAAGAAGCCCAATTGGGTTAATTTAGCCAAAAATGTTCTAATTGGTTTAATTGGTGTAAATCCGGCAATTCGCGGTTAACTTAGTTAATCAGAAATTAACCAAAATGATGGGAAATCATTTAAAATCAAATTAGAAGGATGGAAATTGATCAGAAACAGTCTTAGGATGTTAAAACTTCAAGGATTAGGATTTCAATTCGATAAAAGACTCAATTTTGACTTTGAGAGTCAAAATTAAGCCGTATAAGTGGGTAAATTCGAAATTCTTATTAAATCATTGTAATTAATCGAAATTATCATTCATAACTGTCATGTTAATGATGAATATCAATGATCATCGGTTATTAGGTCCATAAATGGTCGAATTTAATCATAGGCAAGCCTCAAAGTCGAAACCGTTTAGTATCACTATTAAATTCGCATTATTGAATCATAATTCATGAAATCGAAGCTCCCTAAACCTTAATCGGCATCTTCAGAGGCTATTACACTAAACAATTCGATTCCAGAAGCTCGGGAAGAAGGATTTTGATCAAAGGGTGGCAGAAACTAGGGCTTACAAGTGAACTACATCAATTCGGTGTCTAAACAAGTAAGTAATCGCTTCAACATCTTCTAATATGGCCGATTAAGTGAAAACATATAACAATTTTTGGTAACAACAACGAATGGTATAGATTCGATTACTAGGGTTTTTAGACAAAACGGTTTTGGGGGTTTCTTGTCTAAACGGATGGATAGTCGAATTAAACCATATAAGAAGCTTCAGAGTAATGTGTGAAAGGAAAAACCTATGTCAATTTCATAAGATGATAGCGAATTCTATGATCCCGATAATTAGGGTTCTTAAGGAAAACGTTTTTGGGGAATTCGAATGTAACAGTTCTAAAAATCAAATTAAATGTTATAGATAGCTTCAGAAGGGATCGATTAAGGTTAAACCTAAGTTAATTGTGACTGATAACAACGAATTGATCGATTTCAAGTTTCTAGGGCTTGTTTAAGGATCGGAATTGGGATTTTGATTCTAATGTGATTAAAAATGAAATTGATTGTCGTGATTAGTTTCAGAATAGTCCGAATAAGAATAAACCTATGTTGATTTGGAATCATAACATCGAATTGTAAGAGATTTGATATATAGGGTTCGTGAGTTTGAACGGTTAGGGGATTTTGATATAAATTGGTTTAAAAACCGAATTGAATCAGTCTTTGGACTCGATTAGATCACAGGAACAAACCTCTATGGGATTAGGATTGATCAGATTCGGATTTGAGGTCAATTGGGTTGGTTTTGGTTCGGTCAAGGGTAAAACAAGGGTGAACCCGATTGTTATGGATTAAAATCAATTCGGGATGGAGTTTATTACAAATGTTGGGCTGGTTTAGATGGCAGATGATGTGTATGTTGGGTTGGAGGTCGCGGGTTCGAGCCCGGCCCCCAACAGTTTTTGAGTTTTAACATATTTTTAGTAATTTGACCATATCTTATTCGTTTCAAGTTCGATTCGACTCGTTCGAGTTGCGTTGGAACCAGAATATCATTCCGAACCAATTGGAATGATAAAAATGGTATTTTAATCCGAAAACGAAATCGCGCATAATTACGTTTATTTAAATAAAATCGTATGTGATTTTATTTAAACGATTTCAAAGTCACGCGTACTTACGTATGCACATTCTTAACACTTTAACATACGTGTGTTGACACGTATGTGATTTCAAGCATAAAACGACATTTCGAATAACATTAAGTTATTGTTTAAACACAGATTCTTCGTAAAGGATCTTTTACACGAGTTCACGAGTATTTGATCATTCTGCAACTATCAAAGGTGCGTACACGGCCCCTTTCTTATTTTAAACTGTTTTGGGGGAGAAAACATGTGCAACAAACTCTTTTTAGATACATATCACTTGCATGAGTTAGCTGTTTACATTATGTGACAACATAGCAATTTGAAAGTCCTTACACACCTCGAACCGTTTAGTTTGCCGTAGCGCAAAGCGTGGTAGTTGGAAATAGATCTATTAGGTTTGACAAACCTCACCTGGTAGATGGGATCTACGCAGGTGTTTGACTGACCAAACACACATTACTATTGTCGTGCTAGACAATAGTGGCAAGGCAAAAACATGCTATAGCATGGCAACTCGTCAGCTTCGGTGTCGACCACTTATGTAAATAGTTTATATGACTAGCTATCATGACTGTGCATGTGTGATTATGTTATCTACAACTTGATATTCAAACTGTTGTTTTGAACATTGTGAATGCTTAAAACCTGTGTTATGCACCAACCTTTGTGTTGACTTGATTTACATGTTTTCTCAGGACGCTAAGGCGCGCAATAAAGACTGGCATGGACTAGGAGATAGAGTCGCATGCATGTTTATCATTTATTGTTTAAATTACACATTTGAGGATTTTGTTTTGTAATTTACATATTACAACTGTTAATGTTTTTTTAAACGCTTCCGCAAGTTTTGAAAACTCTGATATTATGTTTTTAAGACCAAAGTATGTTTTGAAATTCATATAGAGGTCTTCGTTATGTCTAATGATCTGAGATCCTGGTTTGTCACGTTCCCAAACGGTATGATTCCGTTAGTTGAAAATTGGGGGTGTGACAATTTAAAATGCGAAGAAGATCAGATCCTGGATGGCCTAAACGATGGTGCCATAAGTCTTGAGAAACAGCAGCAAATGTAGAAGGAAGAGAGACTTGAGCTCATGGTGAGGTAAGAGGATAAAGATCTCCGGTGCTGTCACATCGGAGGATAGGAATCCGCGTCTGGTAATCCTTCACAAGAAAACCAAAAGGGTCAAATTCAATAGAGATATTGTTGTCGGTGGTCAACCGGCGTACGGATAGTAAATTTTTGATAAGTTTAGGTGCAATAAGGATGTTGTTTAAGTGTAAGGGTGGGTAGGGTGGTTTGAGGGTAGTATGGCCTGTACCGGAGGTGGGTATGTGGTTGCCATTGCCAACGACTATAGAATTTTGAATGCTATTATTGAAATAGTGTGAAAGGTTACCTGTTGAATGAGACATGTGATTGGTGGCACCAGTGTCGAGATACCAGTTCTGATCGGGATTCAATGTCATGGTGTGCAAAGCTTGTTCAAGATCGGTGGGAGTGTAGGAAGCCTCACTGGATGCATAAAACTGGGATGGTGGGGGGCCAAGGATACCTGGAGTATTTGGACGAGGGGAGGGGCCACGAGAAGGTATGGTTGGGTAAGGGACTGGGGGAATAGACCATGGTTGTTTCTGTGTCCACCAAGGCTGGGATGGTTGAATCCATGGTGGATAATGGTAGGTGTGGCCAGAAGTGGTGGTTTGGGTTCGGCCGTAGTTGCCACTGCGTCTACCACGGCCACGGCCACGGCCCCCACGGCCACGGTTTCTATAAGCACCACGGTTGGGGTCAGTGTTTGGGTAGGAGGGGTTGTAGGGTTGTGGCTGAGAAGGAGTATCAGTAGAGATGTGGGTGGCTGGAGGATGTGTGGGAGTGGTGGCATGAAGAGCTGTGTCGGTTGGGTTTTGTTGAGCTTGCCTGGTTTCTTCCAAAATAAGGCGGGAGCGTGCTGAGTAAAAATCTGGTAAGGGAGCAGTTTGTTGTAACATCATGCCGACACCATCAAGTTTGCTGCCAGTGAGACCATTAATTAATTGAAGAACAAGCTGTTGATCGGTCACAGGTGCATCGACATTGGCGAGTTGATCAGAGATGACTTTAAGTTGTTGACAATAGGCGGAGGCTGATGCAAAAGATTCAAGTTTAAGGTTAGAGAATTTTGTCTGGAGATGAAGTGCCCTGGAACTTTTGTTATCTTGAAAAAGATTGGCTAGAGCGTTCCAGGCCTGTGCTGCAGTAGACTTTGGTTTGAGAATGGTGTGTAATAAATCATTGGAAATTGTTCCATATATCCACTGTAAAACGATGGCATCAAGGCGCGACCATAGGGCTGCATGGATAGTGGGGGGAGGGATAGCTTTGTCTGCGGTGGTTTCTGTGGCAGCCTTTGGAGGAGGAGGGATGATGTGATCAAGAACCTGGAAGGCGGTGCAGTTGATCTGAAAAAGTTCAGACCATGAAGTGTATTGGGCGTTTTCCATCTCCAAAGTGATGGGGATGAAGTTGCGGATATTGGTGACAGTGACGGCTGGGTGAAGGTTAGCCATGAGGGCTGGTAGTGATCGAAGAAGAAGGTTGATCGAAGGAGGGATGATCGGAAGGGTAGGGCCGGCTGGATCAGAAGGCTGATACCATGATAGAAACAATATAGATCAAAACCGTGATCCCTCTTTCATTCATCCTCCATATTTATAAATAATTACAATGACATTAATTACAAAGATATCCCTATTCTATACAAGATTGAACAAATCAAATCTAATTAATAACAAATCTATTTCTAATATAAACATGACTCTAATAGTTAAAAATGTTGGGATGATCAAGGGAGTTTAGGCCCGAACTTTAAACGTCCTGGTACAGGTAGCACGATGCCAGGTATGCCTGGGACCCGCCTATAATGATAACTGGGTGTTCAGCCACCTTCATTGAACAAGATGTTGGGATTTAATCAAGTCTTTTGAAAACAATTAGCAACGGAAGCGTATTTATGACTTGTTTGATTTAAACTTTTCAAATAAAATCCCACCAAGATCCGTATGTATAATTATGAAACTTAAAAACAACCATATGTTGTTACGCTCAGTTCTCGAGTTCGTTTAAGAAGAGAAAAGGAATGAAATTCAAGGAAAGGAGAAACATGTCTGTGTTCCTGAGTTCCATTTAATGAAGGGAAAAGAAAATAACAAATGTTGTGTTTCCGAGTTTCATTTAAGAAGTGAAAGGAAGGGAAATGGAAAGAAAAATAGGCAAAATTATTAAGCTTTCATTTCTTTCCGATTTGGAGAGAAACAGAAGAACCCATTTTTGTGTGTATCTTTCAAATATTCTTCTCATTCTTTTTCAATGAACCAAGGTAGTATATATATTAAAAAATGTGGTAGAAAATACACCACACTATACTTACACATGCACCGTACTTTGCAAAAGTCAAAAAGCATGGAGTTACCATACTTGTCTCTTTTTTTTGTCTGTCATTTTCAAAATCATGGTAAAAGACAGGGTTTTCAAAATAATTTAGTCTAAAGGTATTATTGCATTTGATTAAATATTTAAAATATATAAATCTTTATATCTTATGTGCAAGTTTACATTTGCATTTGCCATGATTTATTTGAAATGTGAAACACTCCATAATTCATTTATTTGTATTTACATATTATTTGCACTTCATTGCCTCGTAAAAGATAATAATAATATGTTTTTGATTCATGAATTACCATTTTACTTAATGATAACTGTCTTGACTTAAAACCTTGGTTGTACACGTGAAAATTTAGCTTTATAAGTGTGCAATGGATGATTTGCTTGTTGTGTGACCTTTTGAGATTATATATTATTGGCAACAATGACATACATTGTGTCTTGCAAAAACCGTTTCTTTACTCGAGGAATATTTTAGTGTTCGGTTGCTTGATGAAGCATTACAATGCTTAGAGGTAGGGGTGTGCATAAAACCAAAAAAACCGACCCAAAACCCAAAAACCGAAAAATCCAACCCGAAAAAACCGAACCCAAATAGAAACCGACGGGTTTGGTTTTAGTTTTTCTAAAAACCGAAAGTTTGGGTTTGGGTTTGGTTTTACCTTAAAGAAAAACCGAAAAAACCGAATACATGTGTATATGCATATATATATTACCTTTGAAAAAATTCAATAATTTATATACCGTCTATTTTTATTTTCTTAGTTCTTGATATCAAAAGTTAAATAAAAATCATATATTTTATTATTATTATTGGTTTAGGATACCAAAAACACGTATGATTTTTACTAAATTTAAATATTTTTGTATATATTTTTAAATATTAAGTAGTGTTGTACTTAAAATATTTTTGATACAAATATAATATTTTAGTTTATTTTTTTATAAGCATAATTTAAGGCCTAAGTAGTAAAAACCGAAAAAACCGAAACCCAAACCGAACCCAAATGGGTTTTGAAAATATCAAAACCGAAAAAACCGAACCCAAACGGGTTTAAAAACCGAAAAAACCGAAATTTCGGTTTTGGGTTTGGACTAAGCCAAAAACCGACCCAAACCGACCCATGCACACCCCTACTTAGAGGAACCAAAAGCACCAGAATACCACTCTGAGTTTGTGAAAGAAGCGGTTTCACTTGCTTTGGGAAAAATCCCACCTTGTGTTGAATCATTAGCCAAGCTTCTGAACCACCTTCTCACCAAAAAGGTTCTGACCCGAGCCAACTTGACAGAAGAGTGCCTCTCCTTCGGCTCGTTGCTGGATGATATCATGATTGATCTACCTAAAGCACCAACCAACTTTGGTGAGATTATGGGGCATCTAGTACTGTCTGGTGGGTTGGATTTTAAGGTTGTGTTTGATGTCCTAAAGACAATGGAGGATGATTATCTCCAGAAAAAAGTTTTCGCTAGTGTTAAACGGGTCGTTGGGTTGATCCCATTTAGTAAAGATATTTTGGAGTCGCAAGCAGTCGATGTGGGCTTGTTCTAGGATGCGATCGAAAGATATAATCTTATTATTGTCGAGGTTATTATGTTTGAAAACAAAACGTTTGACTCGTGTTAACATGAATTTTGTTGACACATCGAGTGAGACTTTTTTTTTTGTTCTGTTTTGTTTTCACATTTTAGTTTTTCTTTTGTAGTAAAATTTGATTATTATTGAGACTAGAAGTTCATAAAATAACTGATTGTGTTTTATTGAAATCCCACTGGGTTTATAAAAAAAATATTATTAGATTTTCATGATGTACAAAAAAACTGATTAACCAAACAAGTACCGGTTCGTAACCGGTTATTGAATTGTGTTTTAGGTTTCTAAATTACCGACGGTTTAGGATCGGTTTGAGGTTTTAATATAACAAACCGGTTAATAAACGGTTTTTCATACCGGTTAATCGGTCCAACTCTATAAAATCTAGATGTTAGTATTTTCGGGATTTTAATAAACACAATGTAATATTCAACAAAATGCAAAATTTAAGTATAAAAGTATCATGAAACCTGTAATTTATTTTAATGTTATATATTTTACAAATTAGGAGTTTCATTCATCCATGAGACTAATGCAGCCAATGGGGCTCGGCGGGATAGCGGGCACCGGCGGGAACACCGCCCCCCTCAGCTCCCCGGCGGGATTGAAATGGTAAGTTCGGCGGGTACCGCTCCTCGTTGGGTTACCCTCTCCCTCCCGTTGAACTCCTCTCTCATATTTTAGTAGGGTGACCACTACGGGGTTTTAAGGTTTTCAGTGGGGTGATGACGTGACATAAAATTTCGATGAGGTTGAGATTTCGGTGGAGTGTGTGTTACGTATGGTCTGAGGGAAATAAAAAACACCTATAACACCAAAGTAAAAAACATCATGTCTAAACAGATAAAAAGGTAAAATAAAGGATAAAATTGGTAAGTAATAAAAAGAACACAACCAAGAGCTTCTAACCTAATGGTTACCCTCTTGACTTTCCTATGGGAGATCTTGAGTTCGAATCCGGGCTGAGGCATATTTGCTGAAGCAAGGTCAGGGGGTTTACCCAGTTATGGGGTTCCTCCTGGGGTGGGCTCGGGCATACTCCCCAGAGCGTCAAATCCGAGGGGACGGTTGAAATCCCGTCTTGGGTGTCGTTGTACCAAGCCGTTCAAAAAAAAAAAAAAAGAACACAATACAATATTCAAAGCTCTCAAAAGACATCATATCCAAAATATAACTATAAAATCACAAAAAAATATGTAATTAATATATATATTAAAAAGCAAAATTTTCTCATCTCACATAAATACTATTCAATTTGTTACATATTTGATGCATCAAATACAAGCTTTTAATGCACTACGATAGATACGATATACATACAACAGATGTGTCACACCATCACCTCCACCTCTTCTCACCGACACCCACCACCATCCACGAGTCTCCATATCAGCCACGACCATCAGGTCCCCTCTACTACCGCCGCACCTACTCTCGCAGGCTTAACCAAACACCATCGCACCAACTGCCGGTTTCACCCATCTCCACCACTCCACCATCCTTGACTGAAACCCTAAACCACCGGTGAAAACCCTAACCCTGATCCAAGGGAGAATCGTATGATACAGTCTCTTCTACTTTGGTCTCTACTTCGAGACGCTTTTTTATTCGTTAACCAAAACCACCGGCAAGTATATCGTAAGTTTAAACCTGTTTCTTAACTCCTGCGCACACTTGGACACAGTCGTAATTAAGCGGTTGTGGATCATGCAGTTTTACTTCATTGAGCAAAATCAGCCCCTAATTGTCCCTAATTGATCAATACCACATTCCCACACTCACAAACCCTAGACTTTCTGAAATCCAAGTGGGGTTCGATTCTTTACTTCTTTTGAGGTTTTAACATCTGATTACGATTGAAGTTAGCAAATTGCAGAAATCTAAATGTTACCTCGAAATTTGGGTTTAGAGCACAAATCAGTTGTTGTTTGTGTTAGTTTTTAGGATTTCATACGGTGATCTTGACTTTAATATAAGGGGTTTTTTGAGTTTGATTTTTAATTATGGATAGGAGACATGGATGGGAACTTCCTGCTCATACTTTTCAGGTTTGAACTTTGTAATTGATTTGCTACTTTGATCTGCTATATGTATGTGTTTTGCTTAATGTGGGTTGGATAAGAAGCATTTTTGATAAAATTCGTGTAATCATGGTTATTATTCAGCTTTGAATACAGATATATCTTAAATAGATTAGATTTGACTATTAAGAGGTTGATTTACCACAGTTTGACCAAGAAGCAACCCTTTATCTACCCCCACATTCTCTGTATGATGATAAGCTTTAGTGGACAATGCATATAGGTAGCAGTTTGCTCAATAAAACAAGTGTTTAACTATATAAAAGTCTAAAACATTACAAATCATTATGTTATATATATAGGGGAGTTTGTTTTGACTTAAATTTGAGCAGCAATTCTAACTAAAATTGTTCACTATTGTGACCTGAATATATTGCTTTAACTTGCATTTTGTAGGTTCATCATAGTTATCTGGTCAATAGCAAAATACTTCAAAATAAGTTTTGATATGTAGGGCATAATTTCGCGTGGGAGATTTACCGTTCAATTTCAAAATAAGTTTTGATATGTAGGCCATAATTTCTATATGCGGACACTGTCGTGGTCATGGTGACCATGGTTGAGTTTAACCCTAAAGTTCTTGAGATTGGCAATGATGACGATAGTTGTTTTTCCTTGGCGAGGAAATTCGTTGAAGCCTCAATGCATTTCGCGATATGAACCAAAACGATACTAGAAGTCTAATAAAACTTGAATATAAATATGGTCCTGGGGCAACGCCCGGGTCGTAAATCCTAGTTTATGTTAATTGTTATATATTTTATATTTCAATAGTACACATATAATAATAGAGTAAAAGATACACATGTCTTGAGAAAACTTACATGTATTCACTTGTAAAGTTCATAAATGTAAATCATAAAATTATTTAAATATATTCCCTTACCTAACAATTAAAATTACATATATGCTATTATCTAAAGTTTTAGATTACATATATCTTCTTACAGAAAGAGGAAATAATTATAAAGAAATTGAGTTTGAATAAATAAATGTGGTTTAATGCTAACCACGTATTTATTTTCAAGATTTCAAATGAACAATCCAGATAGGGTTTAAGGCTTTTTTTATAAGATCGGGTTTTCTCATGATACAATTAATTAATGTAATCAACGGTTGAGATCATTTGATCCCTCGAAGCATGACTATCTCGACTAAGAAAGAGCAGATTTTCTCGACCTACTCCGGCAACCAACCTGGGGTTTTAATCCATGTGTATGAAGGGGAAAGAGCGCAAACTAAAGATAACAACCCCCTGGGAAATTCGACACTCTCTGCGCCGCGAGGGGTTCCTCAAATCAATGTCACTTTTGACATACGTTACGTAAATTCTTTTAGGATATATGTTGTGTCAAGTATATTACGTTTCATTTGGCGAAATAAATTCCACGTCCTTTACGTTTTGATACCACCGCAACACGCACGCGGGTACTTTACTACTTATATATAATAATCAAAAGAAAAACAAACAAACAACGTCTATGAAAAAGTTAAAACATAATATCTATCTATCTAAATCTATATCTATACTTTATAGTAAAATAATATTATTTTGCTTATGTGTCACCACATTAAATCTCTCATTTAAATTGACATGTGTCATTATCATAAAAATTATCAAATTAATGTTGCCACATGGCAATCACACACTAAATCTAATTCAAATTTCACAATTTTCAAATATTGTTTTAAATAAAAATAAAAACCTAATTAACCTCATTTTCGGTTATTTGAAACCGTAAATCAATTAAATCGGATATAGTAATGAAAAAAAATATCAGAATACTTTAATTTGAATAGAAGTTTAAGTTACATTTAATTAATTTTGTTCATTTGTATATACGTAAATTATTTTTTTTAAAATGTTACTTTTTATGAGTGTTAACATATTATACTATTTTTTTTAAAAAAAAAAAACTTAATTTTCACAACTGACATATAATAAAATTGTTTCAATATTTAAAATTTTAATTTATTTGTACATTTCGTAATAAAACATATACTTTTCGAAAATTATTTTCATTTAATATTTCCTTTAATTTCTCAACTTTATCCTAAATAACTTATAACTTCAATTATCTTTATCAAATACACATAAAAGTCAAAAAAAAAATTTAATTTAAAATATTTCAAAACTCATATGAAATTTTTTTATATATATTATTACCTAATCTTTATTTAATTCATCTTAATTTGAATGCCCTTATTTTATCATCTGCTATATACGCTTATATAATCTCTAAAAGTTTTTAAAGCATGTTCTTTTACACGTATAAACCCAATAGTCTACATACAAAGTTTTGTTTTAAAAATGTATGTTAAAACATCTAAATCTAACGTTTCTATGTCATTTTAATTTATTTAAATATCAACATTAATTTATTTATCTTTGATATACGTCAACAGTTTATATCTAGGCTTATTTTTCTTTAATCTTCTTAATAAAATATGACTTTTGTATGTGTTTTTTTGCTTATTTGTTTAAATTTAAATTTTATAAAAATATATTAAATTTAAATTTTATAATTCTTGTATTTGATTAAACCCAAATGTTATTATACTGGTTTTTTTATTTCATTTTTAATTTGTTTAAAACAAATTTTTAAATGAAACAGGTTAATGAATGATAACTATATCACTTTTCTTAATTTATGTTATATTTTAAAAAACAACATCATCATAAAAGTTTGGATAATCAACTTTAATTTTTGATAAAGACTATAATGTTACTAACATAATGTTCTATGGCGTATACAAAGACATTTTTAAAGATTTATAGTTTGTATTTATAATTATAAAATGTATTCGTATATAGTAGATTATGTAATTCATCGTAAATAAATTTTGTTTGTATCATTTTTTGTACCCAATCCATTGTAAGGTTGTCTGGTATGCGGGGTGAGTGGGCGTGGGAGGGCGTGGCACACCGCCCCCTAGGGGCGTGAGAGGGGCGTGGGAGCTTGGGCGTGAGTCAAGCAACGGCGTGAGTGGCATGGTTTTAGTAGTATTTGACCGTTGGAGGAGCGTTGGTCAAGAAAAAAAAATTTTTTTTACCTATTTAAACCATTCAAACATTAAACCAAAAAAAAATTTAACTTCTCATTTCAAACATTCAACACAAAAAAATACCCAATCTTCTCATTTCAAACTTTCATAACCAAAAAATAATTTTCATGGATCCCAACCAAGACCCAAATTACTATAACCCAAACACTCCACCTAACCGAAACCCGAACACGCCACATCCGAATTGGGTCTTTAGCCCTTCTCCAATAAATCCTTTTTTCGATTCAAACTGTTATCGACCGAATTTTGATTCAAGCCCACAACAAGGGTTTTATGCATTCGCCGATTATGGTTCGAGTCAACAACCGCACGGGTTTGGACAATTATCTCAGGATGAAGTTATACCCGAGACCCAACCCACTACAAATGCCGGTCCAAGCACACAATCAAAACAAAGGCGTAGACACAGAAAGAAACAAGCTGGGGATACCGAACCCGCTGTGGGAGGTTCATCCCGTATAGAAAAATAGATTACGGAGGAGGAGTTTCAACTTACAAAAGCTTGGATCGATGTGTCGGAAGATCCAATTGTTGGTAATTACTGTCCTCTTAGTTTTTTAAAATCGTTAATATTTTTTTATAAATTGTTAACATTTTTTATTAATTGTTTATAGGTCGTAACCAAAAAGGACCGGACTTTTGGAGTAAAATCCGAAATCAATTTTTTCAAGCCATGGGTCGTGGGGAATATCGTACAAACGATATGCTCTCTAGCAAATGGCGTGACATGAACTTAAAGGTTAGAAAGTTCAACAGGATTTATTCCCAGAAATGGCAAACTCGTCGGAGCTGCTGTGACAGTTGCGTACGAAGAATTCAGCATTAATGACGTGAGCACATTTGGTCGTGCTTGAAATCCACAAGGATTTAGTAACTTTTGTTATTGGGGATTGATAGTATGTGAAAAATGATGAACGTGAGCGAAAACCACGCGCAAAACGGAGTTCGTATGCTCCCGGAATCACGAAAAGAAGGTTTAAAATCAAATGGTGACGGAAGGTGACGTGGGGCGCTACGCCTACCCCAGCCCTCCAACCCAGGCGTTACGCCTGGCGGGCTATGTCGGCTAAAAATGGTTTAAGTCGATCAGAACGCATGGAAAACATCAAAAATCGAATTTCTTCGTTCTTACTCGACCTCCAGACGAAAAAATGGTTTCCTAACACCTTCATACTTCAAATCAAAGCCTTTTAAACATCCGGATCATCCCAGGAATCATATATACAAGTCCTGATCGTCGTTCTAACCGCAGAAATTCGTCAGAACAGGTAACGGTTCATTTTAACCTTCTAGTTTGATTTTGATTGATTAGATCTTGATTTTGAACGTAATGAGATAGTTAGGATTGTTGATTATTGCCTAGATGATGGCTAGGATTGATTATAAACGAAGAACACGAAGTTCTAACGGTTAAATCCTTGTTTTGATCCGTTGTAATGCCCGATTTTCATGAAATTATACCCATGATTATAATGGTTTAAACCATTTGATTATGACAATGTAGGTGATTAGTTTGATTAATCTTTGAAATGCAAAGGTTAAATCCAAGTGTTTCAAACTAATCATAATCATTAACATACTCATTGGAATGATTATCTGATGTTTGTGATAACAGTCAGATTAGTATGTTAAATCTGGTTATTTCACCTATTCTAATGCTACATTGTGATATTTCATGATATTTGGGTAATCAATAATAAGGATTAATCATTTCTAAGTCATTAAATCATCTAGAAACTGTTTTAGCATTATAATCAACAACATTAACTATTTGGTTAATCTGAGATTATTCTGATTAATCTAGAGTGTCATCAACTTTGTGTTAGGAATCTAATGCAATGTAGGTTCCTACATTATCATACATTGTATGATATAACCTTAAATTAATTAATTATATAATTAATATCGAGTTGATGATTTACTAAGCAATGTCTTTGACATTGAACGTTCAGAAGGATCTAATCAGTAAACTAGAACATAAATAACTTATTAAAGATAACTAAATGCATAATCATCTCTGTACTATCAGTTTGGTGATACACTGCTACCCTATTATCATCAGGTGAGTTTCGTACAACCCCTTTTATTTTTAATCTTTTATAAACATCGGGGAACATTGTTGAACTTTTAATGAACATATGATATGTAACACTGATATCTGTGTGATTTCATGTGATTGCTGTGACTTTTGTGGGATTTCATGGGATTTTGGCCTGTAGACTGAACTCTATCATGACACTGAAAGTCCTCATTTTTGAACTGTATCTAGTGAACCCATGTGTGGCCGAGCAGAAAACATTGATAGTACTATTGGTTGACACCCCATTCGCTGGGAGGATTGCATCTCCCCTTGTGTGAATGTTTGTTATCTGTTTCCTGAACTTCTTAATGGTGTGATAGACATTAAGATAATGAGGCACTAAGATATGTACCGACGGGTAATATCTTGAGACAGACTAGACGTCCGAAAGGAACTAGATACAGGTCCCATGGTTATCCGGAACTGAACTTTTGAGAACGTGCTTATCATATCATATTGTTTTAAATTGAACTGTCGATCTCACCAGCTTTGTGCTGACGTTTCAAACTCAAACCTTTTTGCAGGTAAGCAGGAATAGCCGGTGAGGATGCACTTTTGAGTTATTTGCACTTTAATAATTAGTATTGTAATTAAATAAATATAGTTGTAATGTGATTGTAATGACGAAACCCGGTATTATATTTACTTTAAGTTAATCTGTGTGCTTATGATATTGGTTCAAGTAAGTCACACCTCACCTCGGAGACATCACCACTATGTTTCCGCAACCGGTTCAGTGACGTCAGGCCAGACACGAGGTGACGAGGGGTGGGGGTGTGACAGCTGCCAAAGCGACGCGATGATTGAGCTCGAATCGGAAGATCAATATCGGGAAGAGTTTAACGCCCCCTTCACGCTTCAACGTAGTTGGGAGCTTATGAGGAAATGTCCGAACTGGATTCGAATCCCGACTGTACAAACGCCAGCCTCAAAACGATCAAAAGCATCGTCAACCGATAGCCCCGGCACGTCGGATGCCCGAGTGAATATAAATCTAAATGATCTCGACGAAGAAGAAGAAGACGACGGCAACGAGATAGAGGATTTGACTCGTCCGACCGGGAGAGATCGCGCAAAAACCGACCGAGTAAGGGCGAGACGAGGCTCTTCATCTCAAACGACCCCGGATTATAACCAAGGAATAGAACACTTATCTCAACGAATCGGTGACTTTAACGAATTAAAACGGGAACGTCAACGTTTGGTAGAGTTACAACTTCTATTCACCAACACCGAACACTTAACCGGACTCGACCGCGAAATTGCCGAGCGGGAGAAGGATAAAATTCGTAATAAATATAGAGATAATTAATTTGTATTTTTTTTATTAATTTGTAATTTTTTTTATTATTTTTTTTATTAGTTTGTATTTTTTTATTAATTTTTTTATTAGTTTGTAATTTGTTTTTATTAAATTATATCTCAATTTAATTTAAAAAGGAATGATGACGTGAAGTGAGTGGGTAATGGGGCATTTCCACCAAAATGGTGGGGTGAGTGGTTGTAGTGAGTGCTTATATGACGCCTACGTGACGCATACGTGAAGTGACCCAATCACTTGGCATACCTTATAGTCTAATACGCGAGTTTATAACCTAGTTTGTAAACAAATGAAAGTAAAAAAGCAATTCAATTATGCAACCCTTTAAAAAAGCAAACTTTAAACTTTAAAGTCAGTTTCTTTGAAACCACCATTCAAAAAAAAAAAGAGCTAAAAACTTCAAAGGTTTCTCTCTCGTTCATCAGAAGTCCCAAATCCCTCTTCTCTTCCTCCATCTATCGTTACATAAAACCCTATAACACCAAGTTTCATTGAATCTTGATTCTAGTTTCTAAGCTTTGTTCATCAACCGTCGATTGAACTCTCTGGGTTTTGTTAGATTTCAGCAAAAGGTAGAAACAATCGAAGAATGCAGGCTGATCAGGCAGTAAAAACGGTGAAAATAAGGCTTGATATCGTTGATACTTTAAACTTATTTTGTTTTTCTTTTCAATTTTTGACCAGATGGGTGACCCAGTTCCTGCTCTTGTCAAAGCTGAGGTGCCATGGTCTGCTCGAAGTGGAACTCTTTCTGAAAAAGATCGTGTTTTGAAGACTGTAAGAGGGTAAACCCGTGTAATTTTTTTTATTTTTTTTTATTTTTATTTTTATTTTCCAATATTATTTTCTCTAATGGCCTAACACTAACAGTTAAATGTTCGGGTTGGTGATTAGGGTCGGGCCGGGTCAAACCGTCAAACAATAAAAGGTAGATTTTTTTAAAACAAACAAAGACCTAAATAATTATCATAATGAGTGAAAAAGTTGAGTACCTTAAACTAAATGATTCAATAGTTTTTCCTTTCCCCATGATATATCAAGAATGAGACACCATGTTTATACCAACTAGGTTTTTCCCCGCCACGCGTTGCGGCGGGTTATTACAGTATACTCCCGATAATGATTATTATATATCATTTGCAAAAGCGTAAGTTACATAACAAAAGAAAATCTCTTATCACGTAGTCTATACTAATTTCTTATTAAAAAATAAAATCATACAAAATACATAAAAATATGTTACGCAAATAATAGCAAAAATCACTCACAAACTACTTTTCATCGACAACCAATTGGCTGAATTAAAAATAACAAATCTTAAACAAACATCGATTTTCTATGAGAACAAATAAATCACCGTTCACATCCTCCAAATACCACCGAAAACTTAGAAAGAACTACGTTTTTTCACTATATTATTCATATTATTTAGAGTAAATTACGGTTTTGGCCCCTGTGGTTTATGTGTTTTAACTATTTCGGCTCAAAATAGAATCTTTTATTAATTCAGCCCCTGTGGTTTAGATAACTATCAGTTTTGGCCCCTCAAACTTAATTATTATAACGATTTTGGCTCAAAGTCTAACTATGGTTATGGGCCAAAATTGTTAGTTTGTTTAAACCACATGGGCTGAATTGATAGAAGATTCTATTTTGGGCCAAAATAGTTAAAACACACAAACCACAGGGACCAAAACCGTAATTTACTCTATTATTTAATAATAATATATACATTATTTCAATATAATATACATATTTATACTATTCAATTTGTTTTCATTTTAATATATATATATATATATATTATATGAATTGAATATAATATAAATATTTATACTATTCAATTTGGTTGCTTTTTAATATATAGAATAATAATTCTGTTAAAAATTTGAAAAAAAATCAAAACCCTAATTCCCTAAATGTTTAGATTCACTAACAATTAACAAAGTAACAATAAACAACAAATAAACTACTCAAATACTTAATCAAATCAAGTAACAAGTAGGAAGAGGTGAGAGGCCGAATTTCTTTACCTGGTTCACGAATCACGCAAGAAGTCATCAAGCCAAGAACTCAAGAAGCTGGAACTGGAAGCTGGGCCGCATGCGGCTTGCGGCTGGCCGTGCGGCGCAGGGCAGGGGCTTGGGAAGCAGGCGGCAGGTGGGCGCAGAGGGGCGGCGATTCGCGGCGGGGCAAAGGGCACCGGTGCTGCTGGTGGATGGTCGGGAATCGGGATTTGGGCGACGCAAGGAGTGAGATTTGGTCGTCCGTTTTTTTTTCTTTTCTTCCTAAACTAAACGTAAGCACTAAAGATTGGGCGTTGGGGATTGAAGATTGGGCTTTGGGGATTGAAGATTGGGCTTTGGAGATTGGGTATAAACTAAACACATTTTTTGGCATAATATATACCCATAAATTTGTTTGTTTAATTGTTTATAGGTTTAATCGAATTGGTTTTATATGTTTATAAATTTTTTAAAATTTTTTTAACATTTTTTTAGGGGGAGCGAACATAGGGTATATAACTTTTTTCAGGTATGGCCATCTGATCACCAAATTAATCGATCAAACCAGAATACAACAGCAACACCCACCAGATCAATCTGTCACAGATTGATTGTTACCCCTCAATTCCTGAATCACTCAAGATTGAGGCCAACTGGAACCTTCACAGCCCCCTCCTTCGTTCAAACCTATCACAAGTAAGGTTAAAACCAGTTGAAGCCTTCACAGCTCCTCCCAGCTCCTGAATCGCACAGGATTGAGACCGATTGAAGCTTTCACAGCTCTCGGTCAGACTATCCTGCCCTCACAGCCTCCACCAGATATCCGATTGAAGCCCTCACAGCTTTCAATCAGCCCCAATTTCGATCTTTCCAACCTGAATTGCACAGGTTCTGATCGAATTTTATTGATTACCTCACGCTATCAGTGCCGTGACTTCTTTTCCGTTGATTGGTACCAATTGAGTCTTCCGATGTCTTCTTCTCCTTGAATCGATCCTTCAACAGGCACGCTCTGATACCAGTTGAAGGTACTAGTTCCTCAATTGAAAATCCCAGCCCTAGTTGGTCGATGGTTTCACCCAGAACAAACACAGAACCCGATGACAGAAACTTTCGATTATGAACAAGAAATCAGAAATCTTTATTGAATAAAAAAACTGGTACAAAGAAAACCAATAACCTAAACCCCTATTTAAACTAAAAACAAAATCACAAAGTCAAACTTTATCCCCTAAAAATCTGCTAAAACAAAACAATCTTAATCCAAACCTTAAAACACTCAAATAAATCTAAAACAATTAAAAACCTTAAAACTACAACCCTTAACTATTTGATATATACAAGATTAGTCCAACAGTATCAATATTGCGTTAAAGAATTGAAAATTTATGGATGAATCATTTTGACTTTCAGTATTTTGAACAAGTTGACTCCAGAAAAGTTTGATCTTCTCAAGGGTCAACTTATTGACTCGGGGATCACAACAGCAGATATTCTTGAGGTTTGTGTCTAATTTATCATTGAGCTTTAATCTTCTTAATAGAAATAAACTAGTAGTTCTGTGCAATTCAGGGGGTTATCTCTTTAATATTTGACAAAGCTGTTCTCGAGCCTACATTTTGCCCTATGTATGCTCAACTGTGTTCAGATCTGAATAGAAAGATCCCTCCGTTCCCATCTGATGAACCCGATGGAAAAGAGATAACATTTAAACGTGTATTATTAACTAAATGCCAAAAAGTTTTTGAAGGTGCTGACAAATTAAGGGCAGAAATAAGGCAGATGACTGCCCCTGAGCAAGAATCTGAACGTAGAGATAAAGAAAGATTAGTTAAACTGCGAACTTTTGGAAATATTAGATTAATTGGTGAGCTTTTGAACCAGAAAATGGTCCCAGAAAAGATTGTTCATCACATTGTTCAGGTTGAGTTATTAATTAGTGATAAATCAATAAAGTATAATCTTGTTATATATATATAATAATAATTATAGTATATATGTATTAGAGGTGACTATTTTTACCCAAATGAAAGGAAATAGGTTGGCTTTGGGTAATTAATTGTAGTATAATGGGTTGACATGGGTAACATTATAATTTTGAATGGGTTGAGATGGGTACTACTTAAACACAATGCGGGTCAAGATGGGTAACAAAAAAAGTATGTAAATGCAATGGATTCAAACGTTTAAGAATGATTAATAACATATTTGATGAGAAAATCACTAAAAATTATCCAAATGGACTATTTGTTTACTTATAACACATCTTAAGCTAAACTAAATTGATTTTTTTTTAAAAAACAACCCATTTACCCTGAACTGAGTTTGCTTAAAACTCGTTCTAACCCGCACCCATTTTGACCCGAACCCATGCTAACCCGTTACCCAATCCGTCCATTTTGCCAGTCATAATATGTATGTATCAAAAAAAAAAATAAATTTTGAGTCGGAGGTCTATTACGAAGCATCCTCTCTACCTCATTGAGGTAGGAGTAAGGTATGTCTTCATCTCTCCTTCCTGACCCCACAAAGTTGGATTACATGGGGTACGTATTGTTTTTGCTTGTTACAGGGTGATGATCTTTTTGTGGTGAATTTGGCAGAAACTGTTAGGACCTGATAATAAAGTATGCCCTGAGGAGGAAAATGTAGAGGCTATTTGCCAGTTTTTTAACACTATTGGCAAACAATTTGATGAGGGCCTAAAATCAAAGCGGATTAATGATCTTTATTTTTACCGACTTAAGGAGCTATCAACAAACCAACAGTTAGCTCCTCGTATGAGGTTTATGGTTCGTGATGTTATTGATCTTAGATCAAATAAATGGTTTCCAAGGCGTCAAAGAGGTTCATTTTTATTTTTATATTGATTGGGAATGGTTCTGAGGTTCAGTGGGAGTTGTGTATAATTAAGATTGGGATTCTGTACTCTTACATATTTCATGTAACAGTTAGACATTATGGCGCCCTCGTTGATTCAAACTGGTGAAGTGTAAGGCCTTATCCAAACTGACTGTGTGTTTGATTGGACCACTATGAATCTAAATCGAGAACAATAATAATTGAACGTCATATGAGAATGAATTAGATCCATGTCTCATTGTTTCAATTGATGTCTTTTACAGAAATGATAGATGAAAATGATTATCATAAGTCTAGTATCTTGCTATATAATATTGTAGCATGATAATTTGGTTAATGACTTTAAAGTATCATACCTTGTTAAGAGCAGTTATGTGCAGCTAGAGCACCGCTGACTGTCAACGTTTATTTTATCGAAATCCGTCCAAGTTGGAGATTGTTGGATTTATATGTACGGACCCGATAAATTAACGTAACTAACCGAGCTGTGACACGTAAGAGTTACACATTGGTCAACGAACATTAAATCCACTTAACTTGATTAACTGGTATTCATGAACGGATTTATAATTTATAAGTGTTATAAATTATATAAGTTTAATTACTTATTTAATTAAATTAAATTAGTATTATTCAGGTTGCGCGTTGCGCACATAATATGCAACAAACAAACATACAGAATCAAGTCCCACTTATCAGTAGGGTCTAGGAGAGAGACGAAGGCAAACATCACAATTTCACCTTCATGTATGGTTACTTGATGCAATGGGAGAGCTGACTCCTATTTCGAGCCTTATACATGCTGCTACGATGGTAGGAGTGGGAAATGCCAAATGGGTTAAACTAAAAACATAACCAGATAATGGGTCAAAAGTCACCCAAAGTTTTTTTTTATTACATAGTCTTTCTATGTTGGTTTAACCAAAAAATTTAAATGCTATTGTGATGATACAGTTTCCTTTTTAATCATACTTGTCACATCATTTATTTTCCCAAAAAAAAGGCAAAAAGTGTTTTAAGACGACTCAACCGACCCTCACTAAAAGACTACTCTTTTTAACATGTTATCCAGCCCACCCAAGTATCAACCTGTCTATTTTCCCAGTTATGTGTAGAAAAGAGCAAGAACCTCATATAAGTGTGCCAAACGGAGAAGGACGTTCCCGTCCTCAAGCTCTTGCAGTGTTAGCAACACTACATTTTCAGGGAGACTGTAGGTGGAATCCATTCAATAAAATTTTGACACCTGGAAAAATTGATGTTGTATGTCCATCCTATAAAACATGATATTAATGATTATTAACTATTTATTAATCTTAAAATCAAACAGTAGTCTCCTACAAAATAAAAAAGATCCATCATATGTAGCATCTACTCCAATTGTCCATAAACAATGCTTGATCCACCAACAAAATAATTCAACTTGAGTTAAATACATGAATTCCAACTTTCAGCTATACATGCAAATGAAAGAAAAACATACGGGATAATAATTTCATGCAATAGGTTGATTCACTTCAAAATCTCAGTTATATAGTCTCAAATTGCCACAGAAAGTTAACTTTATTTATGACCTATGTGTAATGGTGTTAAATAACATGTGGAGTGATATGATAAGAAAAGGAAAAAAAACAATTATGTCTCTAATTTTTACATGATACTGCAACATACCCGTTCAATGAAATCTCGACCGTTAGAATCAGAGAGAAATGTTTTATTGGTCTTCATTGGTGGTTGTGTTATGCGTTACAATTTCTTTCCCAACTCCATCATTGATAGGTTTGGGGTTCACCTAGATTTCAGATTATTATGATAAATATATTCACACATAAATAAAAGGGAAAATGAACTTACTTTAAATTGTAACTTCAGCATTTTCCTTAATTTTGTAAACTCAAGTGATCTTTCCAAGTAATAAAAAAAAAAGTAAATATAATAATCCATGATTTATTCAAAAACTCATCAATAAAAGATGTTGATAACATAATCTATTACATGCTAAATCCATGGATTTATTTTCTGATGTACCTCGACATATATTGTACCCTTTAAAACTGTTATATTCTGAAATTTCATGGAACATTAGTAAATTTGCAAGGGGTTAATCAATGTACACATGTATCAGATAAATTGTATACATGCTCTTGAGAAGCAATAGGATATGTACCGATGAAATATATATGCTCTAGTCGCCTAGACAAGAAAAATAAACTCTTATGATGACTCATTGACAAACACCTAAGGAACCTGGTGTTGAGCTGTAGGAACATAATATTCCATCATCCTCCACTCGATCGAACGCGCCTCTTAACCTTCTTTGTTCGATATATATCTTATATATATGTTAATCTCAATAAGCAAAGCAAAAGTATGCACATATATATAAACAAACAAACACGCATAAAGATAGTCACACAACATCTTAATTCTACAAATATAAAGATATTGCGCCTTAAGATATTAAAGTGAGACTAAGACTTGCACTTGTTTAACTCCACGGGAAGTTCAAAATCAACCGGTTTTTATCCAATCCCATCCCCCCAATCTTTCAAACACTTGTCCATAATCATCGGATTCGGTCTCCAAGATCAACTAATCAATAAAGTCAACATGGTGAAAACATCATACATCATGCAATTGTGTGCAGGAATACAAAAATAAATTCGCCGTTAGATGTCGGAAATCGTGACGGTGAACGGAGTTGAAAACTGCCATTAGAAACAACCTGTGTTCGACGATAGAACGAATTCGAAGCAGAGACTTTGATAAATCGACAACCTGTGTCCGACGATAGACGGTGAACGGATTCAGGCAGCGGGGCCGAAGATGATGGCTGATTAGATCTTTTTGTCTTCGGGATCTACGAAAACATACCGGTTATGATGAACCGGATGGTTTGTGATGTCTGCAGGAGGCAGTTGAGGGCCGTGGATGACTCCTGCAGGCTGTGGAGGGCAGGGAGCTATTTTACTTTCCGATGAAGGTATGGGATGGAGGTGTGCTCCCATGCTGTGGTCAAATACCAGAGGTAAATGTGGTCAAAGATAAATGTTAGTAGTGGCCAAAGTCTAGTGATGCGGCTGGTGGTGGGCCGATCGAAGGTGATGCGGCTGGTGGTTGGCCGCCGGTGGTGGTGAAGCGCGGTGGTGGAGACGGTAGGAGATGAGCGCCAATTGTGAGCAGGAGATGGTGGCCGATCGAAGCAGGAGATGAGGGGAAATCGTGAGCTGGAGATGGGGTTGAGATATGAGAAGAGGTTTGAAGAGTTTTGAAGATGATGGTCCACCTCTTTTCCAAGAAGAGGTCTCGCAGACGTTCTTTTAATGAAATGTCTGCGAGAAAACAAACACCCTACATCTTTCCTTGGTCTGCGAGGTGCAGACAAAAGAGGTCTCGCAGACCTTCGCAGACGTTTTTCTAAAAAACAAACAGCCCCTTAGTGTAGGGATGAGATCGGTACCATACCGGTACCGTACCGGTACCGATACCGAAAATACTGGTACCAAAATTCTTGAAAAATGGGTACCGATACCGGTACCGAAACATTAGGTACGGTACCGGTACCGGTATTTTCGGTACATTACCGGTTTTGTACCGTTTTCTCAATTTTTTGTTGAGATGAAGATGAAAAATATTAGTCTTGAAATTATAGATGTTATTATGCCATAATTATAAGAAAAATCTATGCATATGAATGTATCATATGAATACATTATAAAAAAAATCAAGTTCACAAAACGAAGAATTACAAACTATAATATTTGAACATATCGTCTTTTGGATTTCAATAGTATTTTTTTATATTTAATAATTAAAATATTAATTAGGTTTTAACTCATCATGGTAAATTTATTTTAAACTATACTAGATTACTAAATAATCAAATTCAAAACAAAAAAATATCTATATTCCGATACCGGTACCGTTTCGGGAATTTTTGGTATTTTACCGGTACCGATACCGCTTTGTACCGATACCAAAACTTGAGAAAATGAAGTACCGTTACCGGTACCGAATCTACCGGTACGGTATCGGTTCGGTACGAAACCGGTATTCGGTACAAAAATCTCATCCCTACTTTAGTGTGCCGTGAAAAAGAAGAAAAAAAAAATTGGTTTTGTTTTTCTTGGTGGTGCTGCCGTCGCATTACAAAAAAAAAGGAACCAAAAAAAAATTGGTTTTTGGTTTTCTTTTGGGTCTTTTGGGATTGCTGCAGAATTGTAGAAGACAACAGGAAAACAATTATTGATTTTGATTAATCATCATAAATCACCTCCTCCTTCCATTGAGAACCAGGAAAACGTTCGTGCTTTTATTCTAGCTTTCGTTCGTTGAACCTCGGTGTATCAAACGGTTAATCATTAACCGATAGGGTATAATCTTTTCTCATCGGTAGATTAGATTAGTTAATATAATATCCGTGTTTGTATGTTTGTAACCATGATCCTGATTGGGAATTTTATAGTGTTAAAGTTTGAAACCCTAATTCCGCTGCGTTTATTAAATATGGATTTAATATACTAATTGGTCAAACTTGTTTTTACCTAAAAGTCAAACCGAATACCATCATGATTCCCAACAATGTCTTCATCTCTCCTTCCAGACCCCACAAAGTTGGATTACACATGTACGTATTGTTTTTGCTTGTTAGAGGGTGATGATCTATTTGTGGTGAATTTGGCAGGAACTATTAGGATCTGATAATAAAGTATGCCCTGAGGAGGAAAATGTAGAGGCTATTTGCCAGTTTTTTAACACTATTGGCAAACAACTTGATGAGAGCCCAAAATCAAGACGGATTTATGATCTTTATTTTAACCGACTTAAGGAGATATCAACAAACCAACAGTTAGCTCCTCGTATGAGGTTTATGGTTCGTGATGTTATTGATCTTCGATCAAATAAATGGTTTCCAAGGCGTCAAGAGGTTCATTTTTATTTTATATTTATTTCAAGGCTGGCTTTACTTAACAATAGTACAGGCAAGGGGCTATGGCCTCCAAATTTTTGGGGCCCTCACTGTTTAGGGTTATGTTCGGGTTTTCGTTTAAGTTATTTATTTTGTTGTTTTGAATATAAAAACTTAGATAGTTCACTTATATTATTAAAAGATAAAGTTTGTTTAAGGTTCTCTCTTTATAAAAAATTACTTCTATGTTTTTGTTTCACCTTTAATTGACGTTAGAATATTTTTTTATTAATGATACAAGTGAAACATTTATACAAACTTTATTGTGGTAAACATGGTAGTCAAACTGATTAATAAAGAGGAACAGACTTGTAAAATATCATCAATAACTATTGTACTTTATATTGTTCTTTTTTATATCATATTTTATAAAAAAATTTAATGTGTTTTTAATAAAATGATAAATAATTAATATTACTAATTATTATAATTATTTAATGAGAAAATATAAGTATTTAATAGGAGAGATAATTAAATGGATTTTTATGAAATTGACATGTGTCAAAAGCAATGTAAAAATGTAACAAGTGACAAAATATATTTTTATTTATTAGTATAGTAAAATTTCAATGCGTGAAGAGGTTCATTTATGCAGATAGAGACAAGTTAAAAATTTTTTTATATATTTTAAAATTTGTAACCATAGTTTTTTTATCGTATACAAAAAATTATTTATGAAAAGAGCCTTATTTTTTATATTTGTGTTGAACCTTTGAAAAGCTTTAGCCGGCTCTGATTTATTTTTTGTGTTGTGTTTTATATAGTATTAGTATTTGATCTATTTTCACTTTTTTTATGCATAGGTGAAAGCAAAGACGATAACCGAGATTCATACTGAAGTAGAGAAGATATTGGGCCTACGGGCTGGGTCCACTGCAAGCATAAGAAATAACCGGGCTTTGGCTCGTGGAGCACAAGGGAGTTTAGGCCCGAACTTCAAACATCCTGGTACAGGTGGCATGATGCCAGGTATGCCTGGGACCCGCCTGAATTAGATAATGATAACTGGATGTTCAGCCACCTTCATTGAACAAGATGTTGGGATTTAATCAAGTCTTTTGAAAACAATTAGCAACGGAAGCGTATTTATGACTTGTTTGATTTAAACTTTTTAAATAAAATCCCACCAAGAGCCGTATGTATAATTATGGAACTTAAAAACAACCATAGGTTGTTACGCTCAGTTCCTGAGTTCGTTTAAGGAGAGAAAAGAAAGGAAATCGAAGGAAAGGAGAAACATGCTTGCGTTTCTGACATTCATTTAATGAAGGAAGTGAAAAGAAAA
Source organism: Mikania micrantha (assembly GCA_009363875.1). Lineage (NCBI taxonomy): Eukaryota > Viridiplantae > Streptophyta > Magnoliopsida > Asterales > Asteraceae > Mikania > Mikania micrantha. Next base: position 71,177,353 of record CM018698.1, read on the forward strand.
TAACAAATGTTGTGTTCTCAAGTTTCATTTAAAAAGAGAATTGAAGGAAATGGAAAGAAAAATAGACAAAATTATTAAGCTTTCCTTTTTTTACGATTTGGAGAGAAATGGAAGAACCCATTTTTGTGTGTATTTTTCAAATCTTCTTCTCATTCTTTTTCAATGAACCAAGGTTGTATGTATATTAAAAAATGTGGTTGAAAATACACCACACCATACTTACACATTCACCATGCTTCTCTCTTTTTTTTGTATGTTGTTTTCAAAATCATGGTTTTCAAAATAATTTAATCAAAAGGTATTCTTGCATTTGATTAAATATATATCTTATATAATAAATCAAGGTTTTTGTATGCCACATGTCATGCAATGGAGCATGTTTTATTTTTGTTTTCCTCTTAAAACTTGGAGCATTAACTCATTTATTAACCCTCCTTTATTAATAGTGATAATTAATAAATTTAACAAATTATTATTTTAACTTATTTTCTTACATTTAATAAAGTATGTATACAAATAAAAAATAAAGCCATGAATATCTTACACTATCAATGTAAAAATATGATAATATGTTTATAGTATATTGAAAAAAGCAAATAACTAAACAAAATAAAATAAAACAGATACATTATAAAACAAATTGTTAACTACACAAATAATGATTTTATTAAAAATGAGAATATTAAAAACCTGAATTATTTCATGTATATTCATATATTTTTATAACAAAATAAAATAAAATAGATATATTATAAAACAATATCGTAAACTATACAAATAACGATTTTATTAATAATAAGAATATTAAAAACCTAAATTATTTCATGTGTATTCATATATTTTTAGATTTTAACTTACTGTTTACATTAAATAATATAAATCTTTTAAATCTTTTCATTTTTTAGGTAAGTTACAAAAACTAAGGACTTATTTATTTATTATACAAATTATGGTATAATTATAATTAATAAAAGTTAATTGTTTTTATGTATAGTAATATTATTAAATGTTATTATATAAATATTTTTACTTATTCAGCTAATTATATAATAAAATATGAAAATTAACTTTAATATTCCTATATTTTATTTCTTTTTTTTACAACAACTTATATTTCATTGTTATTATCTGTTTATAACTCTTAATTTACAAAAATATAAATAATTGGTAACATTTATTATCATTGTAGTCATTTAGTTTTTGTTTTTCAATGTGTATCTATTATTTAATTATTGATATCTATTATTTAATCATGCATTGTAAATCATAAATATGAAAAATAATTAATATATTATTAAGCAAATGAAGTTAATATGCAATTAGTTATAAAGTTTTTAGTTAAACTTCTTTTCTTATCTACACTTCTATTTAGGTCTCTTACTATCGTTAACTTCAAATTTTGTTCATAAAAATATTCATCATTAACAACAACAACAAAAACAACAATAACAACAGCAGCAGCAACAACAACACCACCACCACCAACAACAGCAACACCACCATCACCACCACCACCAACAACAACAACAATTTTCCATGGATTATTTTTATAAATTTAAAATATTTAGCTTGATAGGATGATTTGAATATAATTATAAAAAGAATTCAAGTGTAATTCTTATTGTATATAGACATAACTTTTTTTAAAAAAGAAGTATATAAAATTTTGTATATTAAACCCGTGTAATACACATGATTTAACCTAGTTTAAAATATATAAATCTTTATATCTTATGTGCAAGTTTACATTTGCATTTGCCATGATTTATTTGAAATATGAAACACTCCATAATTCATATATTTGTAATTACATATTATTTACACTTCATTGCCTCGTAAAAGATAATAACAATATGTTTTTGATTCATGAAGCATCATTTTACTTAATGATAACTGTCTTGACTTAAAACCTTGGTTGTACACGTTAAAACTTAGTTTCATAAACGTGCAATGGATGATTTGCTTGTTGTGTGACCTTTTGAGATTATATATTATTGGCAACAATGACATACATTGTGTCTTGGGCATATTGATCTAACACAAGACTCCATCACCAACTCAAAGATTTCTTCCTTAGGGTAGTGGCGGTTACATTGGTGGTAAGCCAAGCGCCTTACTGCAAGGCGGAGGTGGAGCTGGTGGTGTCGCCTCTCAACTGGCGACTCCTTTTGTGACAACTAGTACCTGACCGGCCGGCAAGTCGGTACGGTGTGTGTACTTTCAACAGTAACTATGTGTACATACATGTGTGTAAATCGTACTTGTATTAACATAATTCTAAATACAAGAATCAGTTGTACGTATTTTTGTGTAAACTTAAATACTGTAAGTACAACATACATTTGAAACATTAGTTGTGCGTATATAAGTGAACCTAAGTACAGTTAACACAACAGATCATGAGAAACAACAGTGTTCATACAAATAACAAGAACAAATTGGTTGCGATCTGATATCCATAGATGACGGGAATCAGATGGCCGACAATTCAATGTGAAAACAATGTGAAAACATGATGTTTAGTTGAGTCCGACAGTGAGGAAATACAAGTTAAAACAATGTTGCAGTGTCGTTTCGTAATAACGAACTGACAGTGTGTTTGCGTGGGTGACGATTCACACAAACATATCTGTGAGTTTAACGTTCTGAAATGATGACTGGAAAGTAGAAAACAAAAGTCAGAAAGCCAAATCATCGACGTGTTCGTTCGAATGACGATTCGAACGAATACGCGCGATGGTGACGCGATTTGACGAAACGAAAACGAAACACGACATGAACGACTTTAATTTAAGAAAATAAAATAAATAACATTTTTACAATTTTGAAACTCATCAAAATAATTAATTTAACTTCTTTTTATTTATTACAAATGGATTACGCGTAAAATTTCCGAATACGTAACGAAAACGCGAACCGAGCAACCGAAACGAACCCGAATACCCACGAGGTATTGAAAGCCTAACTTGAGGCATTTAATTCATTTTCATCACCTCCATTCTCTCTCTAACCTCAAAATCCGGCCACCCCTCTCCCACCATCATTATCCACCTTCAAAGCTTCGTATCTCACTCGTTTGTGGACGAAATCGGGCGTTTTTGGTGTCCACGCGAAGCTCTTGACCTCCTCTACAAGGAAGTACAACAGATCGGAGCTTTTACCCGGCTAAAATTTAGGTATGATGCTTGAAAGACTCGAGAAAATAGGGTTTTCTCATATTTTTGCCAACCCAACCACCTAACCGGATCTAGACCCACGTTCGCGCACCCTACACTTGTGAAAACCTTTCAAACCGTAACACAAGACCATGAGAAACCAGGTTCGTTTAACCCTACCATGGAACATATATGAGATAGATGGTGAGCGAAGAGGAGGAACCTGATAAAATTGCAGGGTTCGTGAGAATCAAAGCAGGTCATGGCCGAACCATTATTGTAGCCGAACCCTCATGCTTGAACGAACCTGCCGAGGGAGAAGCGAACCTTCGACTTGGTGCCGAACCCTCAGGTGTCTAAGAGCGAACCTGCTTCCCCTTGATGAACCCACCCATTTAACCAGCCGAACCATAGTCTCTAGTCTACTGAGAGCCGAACCTTCGACCAGTCATGCAAAAGCCAGCGAACCTATATACTATAGACGAACCCTTCTGAAGCTGGGCATACACACTGGCCGAACCATTATCAATACCGAACCCTAGGTTCGCCACATGCTATCACCAAACCCTATGACCACCTCTGGCCGAATCTTGTACTCTTGGCCGAACCTTCGGTGTTATTAGTTAACCAGCATCGAACCTGGACATTGGTGAACCCAAAAGGTTCGCTGCCCTGAGTGGCCGAACCCTTGGTCATACGGCTGCCACACTAGTTGGTTCGAACAACAACATGCAGTTCCTCATTTGCTTGGGCCACACCCTAATACCACACAAGTAAACCACCGGGCCCATTTTCTACGTACCCATAGGCCCAATCTTGTTACCTTGGCCCAATTCTCGGCCAAAGCCATTTGTAGCCCATATCCTACGGCCCAATAGTGTCCCAGCCTAAGGCCCATATATTCGGCCCATGCATCATCCACGAGCCCAACACCAACAAACCGATCCAATAAGTTTCGGCCCACGCACACATCTACGGCCCAAACTCTTTTATAGGGCCCAAAACCTATTTCGGTCCACTTTATCTAGTTGGGGCCCGTATACATAACATTCGGCCCAAGGTTCTTTTATAAGCCAACGAGTTGAAATGGAATCTAATATGTGAATTAAAGTGACAAGTATGACATTGATGAGAAATGAAATAACTTGTAGAGCGTTCATGGGCATTCATGGAATTACTAGTAAACAAACCTAATGAGATAACAATCAGTAACACAACTTACAAAGCCTAACTCAAAACAGTTAATTGACAGAAAAATCTATAACAAATAAACCGAGGCCGAATGACTACCGAGACTCGAAAGTGTTAGCCAATTTTGTGGCTAACACATACGCACGCAAATCCTTATAACTTATAATTATAAGATTACAAACAATGTGAAGTCAATACAAGATCGTGAAAACTACCACAAGTACAGGCAGGAGCGCGTGCATTCTTTATTTAAGCTAAGTGTAACAACCGGTTTTAACGGTTACGTGTGTTAATAAATAAACTTTATTATATTTTAAATAATGTTGTGATAATAATATAATAACATTTGGAGTATTATAGTTAACTAGTAACTAACTTGATCAAATTGGTTAAGTGGGTTAACTAGTTAAAATTCTGAGGGGCTAAACTTGCCAAATAGGCAAAATTGATTTAAAAGAGGGGTAAGGGCTTTGACTTAAGTCAAAGTCCAGAAATTTCATTTATGTGTGTGTGTTTTACGTGAAGAGCAAGAGGAGAAGAAGAGAAGTTCAAGCCCTAGTTCTTCATCCATGATTCTCGTTGACTACATGGGAAAATTTCAAGATTTAAGCCTTTAATCTTAACCCTAAGTGCTATCTAACATCTTGTAAGTGATTCTAATCTCATTCATGATGTCGGTTGAATGTTTTTAAGATGAACAAAGTTAGAGTTTAGTTTAAATCTTGAAATTGGTTGTTTAAATGGGTTAGAAACCATAAGTATATGGGTGATCAAGTAACTAAACATCTAATTTGATTAGAAATCAATGATTATGAACATGGGTGTTCATGGGAGATTTTATGATGGCTGAAATTGAATGAAAAACGAGTTAGTAAATCATGCACATGTGGTGTTTGATGAATTGCTTGAAAGAAAAGAGATTATATGCTGAATTGAAAGAAATTGTGTTGCTGTACTGTTATTGTAAAATCTGTATAAAATCATAGAAAAATCATGAGAAAATGAGCCTTATATGCTTAGAAAGCTCTTTGAAAGGGCTACAATCCATCTTTTGACATGAAAAGCTGAAAACAAACTTAAAATGGGTTAAAATGGCAATTACAGCAGCAACATAGAAAAATTCAGCAAGCTGAATTGTGAAATTAAAGGTGCAGACCTGATTTTGTAAATTGTGTATAAAATCAACCGTGTATCCGTTTGAGGCGTATTTTATATGCTTGGAAAGGTCTAAGAGTCTACTACAACCCATCTTTGAACATGAAGAGCTAAAACATATTGTAAATGTGTCAAAAATGTTGATTACAGCAGCAACTCAGAAAGTTGCTGCACAAAAATAAGATTTTCCATAATGTGATAAAAATGGGAAATTGAGTATGGGTGATGTTGAACATAAATAGATGATACTAGTGGGTTATGTACATCTAAATAAATGTTTTAGAAGTATCTAAGATACTTGTTCATGGGTTTTGATGGGAATGATGGGTTTTGGGTAGAACTCATGTAAGAAAGCGTTGTTGGGTGGATATGGATCATAATCCATGGGTTAAATGTTATGCAATAAATTGATGTTAAAATTGATAAAAGTTATGATCTTGGGTGAATATAGACTAAAATGGGTGATTATGGATAATCATGGGATAATTAGGATCATAACTAGTGTAATGAACATCAATATTTGATGAAATGCCTAAGGGAGGCATATAATATGATTGATTGTGATAATTGGCTAAAATTTGCTATATGTAGTAAGATAAAGTCAATTGTGTGATGAATTGACTTTGAGAAAGTCAAACGGGTCAAGTGGGTTGAACTTGATTGTATGTATGTGTATGTTAAGATGATTGCAATGTGTGCATAGGTGATGAAAATAAAGTCCACATGCAAGGAAAGGAGCTTGCTTTGTAATTAGAGCTTTGGACCAAAGGTAAGTCACCTAATTGATTGAGTCACTTAATATGTTGTTAAATTCACAAGGTGTGTGATTAAGGTAAATTGACTCTAAGTGATGGTTAGTAAATTGAATTTACTATGTGGTTGACCCATTGGGGATATGGGCAACAATACACAATGAGTGTGTAAATCACAATGAGTGTGATGTGAATGTCTTGAGTGACAGGTGTTGAATAGTAATTGAGTTTACTATACACGACGGGCGTGTAAGTCACACGGGTGTGACATTAATGTCTTGGGTGACATGTGCTGCAAAGTAATTATGTGGCTTAAACACAATGTGTGTGTGTGTGTGTGTGTTAAATTAAATCTACAAATAAGTGTACAATAAGATTGTGGTGGCAATCGTATTATCTACTAGTGAGTAGACTAGACTTAATAACCATGAGGGTTAATATGTGTATGTGGTGCAATGAGTGCGTAAACATAAATGTAAACCGTAATGTGTGTGGTTAGAGTTTACATTGAGGGTATGAAAGTGTTAGTAGACTATTGACTTATGGTAGTAGCTACCAGTATGTTGACTTTTAAAGTCAAAGTTGCGTGTTTTGTTTAATTATTGTTAGAATTGAAATGTGTGTGACTTTTTGATTAGATTGTGTATGTGCATGGGTTGTAAGTCACTTAATTGAAATGAGTTGTGTTTAAAACGTGGCTAAATTCACAATGTGTGAGATTGTGTTAAGTGACTTTAGGTGTTCTTTAGTAAATTGTGTTTACTATATGATTGACCCATTTGACATATGGGTATTTATACACAATGGTGTGTAAGTTACCCAACTTGCTATAAAATTACATATAAGTAGTAGAAAGAGTCTACTTGATTGTTGGTGTTTATATATTGATTGTGCATAACTTGACTAATGAAACTAATTGAGTTAAGAGACCTATGAGAAGGCATTTTTAGTTTCAATATGAATGTTATGCTTGAGTTGTATGTGTAATATAAATTGCATAAAATTAGCCGGATGAGCCAGTAGATGATTTCATGATACCACATGAGTGTGGATAACCGGATGAGCCGGTGAAATTGATCAATTAAACCACTAGAGGGTGGACAACCAAATGAGTTGGTAATAATGAGTCAAACCACTAGAGTGTGGATAACCGGAAGAGCCGGGAATTTAAATTGGTGAAACCCCTAGTGTGTGGGTAATTGGATGAGCCAATAATTTGAGAATAGTGTTGTAACTAGCCAAACAGTTTTTCTGAATTCGTGTTTGGCTATTCGGATGGCATTCTAAGGCACTGTAACCCTTGAGAATGTTCCATAAACATGTGTTAAAGTTGTTTAGGTGTTCTTACTTAGTTCTAACGAACTAATGGTGAAAACAATGTGTGTTATGCAGGTACTTATGTAATAAAGGCGAATGTGATCGGGAAAGGATGATATTGGATCGAATGAAGCTTCGAGCGATACAAGTTAATATTGAGAAGACTTGTTTATTTAAAAAATAGATGAATTTGTATATACTAAACTATATAAGTGGTTTTTAAACAAGTTTGTGTTGGTTTTTGAATGTGACAAGTTATAAAGGGTTGTTTATTGAGTTTTCAAACAAACCCTTGCAAAAAAAATTTTATGGGACCAAATTCCGCAACGTTTTTATGTTTAAACAAGTGTTTTCTGATCTGTGTGGGATTAGGGTGTCACAGGTTGGTATCAGAGCCTTGGTTTGAGGGATTCAAGTGTCACGGGGATGCTTGAACTCAAACCTAGTGCTCTTGAGTTGAAGAAGCTATCGATCCAAGACCCGATCACAACGTCTGAGGTACAAGGTTAGTGTAAGGATGTGAAATCATGTTATCCTTGTGTAAAAGTACAATGTATGTACTATGTATTAAGTGTATTTAGGCACAGTGTGTGTGCTACTTGTGTTGTATTTTCAAATACAGTGGGTGTACTGCATGGGATGTGCATAAATGTAGAGTATGTGTACTCTATGTGAGTGTGTTTAAGTACAACATTTGTATTGTATATGATGTGTGACTAAGTACAGCATGTGTGCTATATGACTTGTGTGTCTCAAATAGTGCTATGTGACTAGTGTGTCTAAAATAGTACCATATGACTTGCGTGTCTTACATACAATGTGTGTATTATATCCATTGTGTGTGCTATAAGCCTGGTGCATGGTTTGTATTGTATGTGTACTGTTTGAACCGAACTTCTTGACCAAGGTTTGAGGTGAGGAATCTAAGAACATGATCATGCAATAAGTATAGTGTTAGACCTGGCCAGTCTAATAGTACACTTATGGCATGAAAATGTTGTTAGGGATATCATTTCAAACTTAGGAATGGAATGGTAGGTGTAATGTGTGATTAAACCATACTGATGAGGTTCATCCAGTGGTGGATGAAATTGATATCTCCAAGGTGCGGAGAATCTTGGTAAATGGTGTAGTAAGTTAAATGTATGAGATGAAACATATGTAGTTGAGAAATGGGGTATTGCATCGGGATAAATGCAATGAAAGGGTAAATTGGTCTAACACCAAAGATATTAACATGGACATGATCAAGGTGTATCGAAGGGGTGATGGGTTAGCGTCTAGGCATACTACCTTACGTACACCCTATATATAAGCTTTCTTTGATACAACTTGAAAGTGTTGGTGTATAAGCTCGGATTTAGACGGGGTGAAAAGGTGATTATGTGTACATTGAATTTAAAAACAGAGAGTGTTAAAAATCTAGTACGCAAATTTGTTGTAATAATTCACATGAGTGTGAAGTTAGTGGTAAATACTAAATGTAAAATTATAAAGAGGTAATTCACATACGTGTATGGAGTGTTATTGAAACACTTAATATACTTTGCACATAGGAGATCTATGTGGCATTGTGTTTGGGTGGAATGGCCCTTAATGTTGTGATCTTATGTAGGTAAGAATATGAGGTGAATAGCTTAAGTTGAGAATAAGCTAGATGTATCCTAGGATGATTCACAAGTGTGTGGACTTCCATTACTAAGGTAGGGTTTGAAGTGGTTCACAAGGGTATGAATACTTGTGTTAAAAATAATAAGTTTGGATGACCTACAAGGGTGTAGACATCTACTTCAGTTGTGAAATGATCCACAAGGGTATGGTCCGTATGGACATGTATTCAAGGGTAAGGATAAGTGGAAAAATCCACATTAGAGGTAATGGGGATTATCTGGTGAAAGTAACTTTTTAGCAAAGTTTGATGTGTAAACTTTGTAATCTATATGGTCCTTAGTTGTGTTGCTAGGGATTAGTATTTGACTAAGGTACATGTGTTGTATGATCCTCTTACGTGTGGATGTAATGTCTTGTGTGGTGCATTACTTATGAGTAGTAAGAGACAATAAGAGTGATTGTCATCTCAAATTGATTGAGTTCTAGTGAAAACCGGCAGAACACAAAGGTGTATAACAAATGTTATGAGCAAATTATGTGTTAGGGATGAGTGTAATCCCTAATGAGAATTTATATATTAATAAGAATTTTCCTTAAAAAAATGTTGTGTGTTTTCAAAATGGGAGTATATCAGGATGGACCTGATTACTAAACTTCCTAAAACTAAGAAGGGTTATGATACGATATGGGTCATCGTGGATAGGTTGACGAAGAGTGCTCAATTCTTACCTATTCGTGAGTCCTATTCTTCTGAGAAAATAGCTAAAATATATGTTAGAGAAGTGGTGTCTAGGCATGGTGTGCCAGTAACAATTGTTTCCGATCGAGACCCTCGATTTACTTCTCATTTCTGGAGAAATTTTCTGGAAGAATTAGGTACAAATTTTTTTATAAGCACGACGTATCATACTCAAACTGATGGCCAGAGTGAAAGAACCATTCAAACGTTAGAGGATATGTTATGAGCGTGCATAATTGATTTTGGAGGTAGTTAGGATGATTATCTACCTTTAGTCGAGTTCTCATACAATAACAATTATCATTCCAGTATTGGAATGCCTCCATATGAAATATTGTATGGAAGTAAATGCCGTACTCCTTTGTGTTGGGGAGAAGTTGGGCAACGAGAAATGGCGAATAAAAATGTAGTTAAAGTAACAAATGAACGTATAGATCAGATTCGAGTTCATTTGAAGGCGGCACAAGACCGTCAGAAAACTTGTGCTGATAAGCGTAGGAGGCCTATCGAGTTCCAGGTGGGAGACTTTGTGTTGTTAAAGGTTTCTCCTTGGAAAGGTGTCATACGTCTCAGAAAGCAAGGGAAGTTAAGCCCACATTTCACTGGGTCATTGAAGATTATAGCTCGAATTGGCGAGGTTGCTTATCGCCTTGAGCTACCAGACGAGTTGAGTGGAATTCATAACACATTATTTAATTAAAAAAAGGTGTTTTGTATGATTTAATTATCTTAAATATTATTTGGTGGGAGTTTTAATAAATAATTGATTTAAAATATAATTATATGGTGGTGTTAACTAAACTAACTAAGTTAGTCATAAGTTAGTTAGTTTTAATTAGTAATGGAGTTTGAGAAAATGTTTGGCTGACGAATCGGCTTATGTGCCACTAGAAGACTTGGAAATTGATGACAAGTTGAACTATATGGAAAAGCCGGTAGCTATATTAGACAGAAAGGTCAAACAGTTAAGAAACAAGTCATTGAATCAGGTGAAGGTTCAATGGAAGAATAGAAGCGGATCTGACGCCATGTGGGAGTCAGAAGATGAAATGAGAAAGTTTATCCTTTCCTTTTTTTATGTATAAACGGTTTCGGGGACGAAACCTTTGTAAGGGGAGGATAATTTGTAACAACCTGTTTTAACGGTTACGTGTGTTAATAAATAAACTTTATTATATTTTAAATAATGTTGTGATAATAATATAATAACATTTGGAGTATTATAGTTAACTAGTAACTAACTTGATCAGATTGGTTAAGTGGGTTAACTAGTTAAAATTCTGAGGGGCTAAACTTGCCAAATAGGCAAAATTGATTTAAAAGAGGGGTAAGGGCTTTGACTTAAGTCAAAGTCCAGAAATTTCATTTATGTGTGTGTGTTTTACGTGAAGAGCAAGAGGAGAAGAAGAGAAGTTCAAGCCCTAGTTCTTCATCCATGATTCTCGTTGACTACATGGGAAATTTTCAAGATTTAAGCCTTTAATCTTAACCCTAAGTGCTATCTAACATCTTGTAAGTGATTCTAATCTCATTCATGATGTCGGTTGAATGTTTTTAAGATGAACAAAGTTAGAGTTTAGTTTAAATCTTGAAATTGGTTGTTTAAATGGGTTAGAAACCATAAGTATATGGGTGATCAAGTAACTAAACATCTAATTTGATTTGAAATCAATGATTATGAACATGGGTGTTCATGGGAGATTTTATGATGGCTGAAATTGAATGAAAAACGAGTTAGTAAATCATGCACATGTGGTGTTTGATGAATTGCTTGAAAGAAAAGAGATTATATGCTGAATTGAAAGAAATTGTGTTGCTGTACTGTTATTGTAAAATCTGTATAAAATCATAGAAAAATCATGAGAAAATGAGCCTTATATGCTTAGAAAGCTCTTTGAAAGGGCTACAATCCATCTTTTGACATGAAAAGCTGAAAACAAACTTAAAATGGGTTAAAATGGCAATTACAGCAGCAACATAGAAAAATTCAGCAAGCTGAATTGTGAAATTAAAGGTGCAGACCTGATTTTGTAAATTGTGTATAAAATCAACCGTGTATCCGTTTGAGGCGTATTTTATATGCTTGGAAAGGTCTAAGAGTCTACTACAACCCATCTTTGAACATGAAGAGCTAAAACATATTGTAAATGTGTCAAAAATGTTGATTACAGCAGCAACTCAGAAAGTTGCTGCACAAAAATAAGATTTTCCATAATGTGATAAAAATGGGAAATTGAGTATGGGTGATGTTGAACATAAATAGATGATACTAGTGGGTTATGTACATCTAAATAAATGTTTTAGAAGTATCTAAGATACTTGTTCATGGGCTTTGATGGGAATGATGGGTTTTGGGTAGAACTCATGTAAGAAAGCGTTGTTGGGTGGATATGGATCATAATCCATGGGTTAAATGTTATGCAATAAATTGATGTTAAAATTGATAAAAGTTATGATCTTGGGTGAATATAGACTAAAATGGGTGATTATGGATAATCATGGGATAATTAGGATCATAACTAGTGTAATGAACATCAATATTTGATGAAATGCCTAAGGGAGGCATATAATATGATTGATTGTGATAATTGGCTAAAATTTGCTATATGTAGTAAGATAAAGTCAATTGTGTGATGAATTGACTTTGAGAAAGTCAAACGGGTCAAGTGGGTTGAACTTGATTGTATGTATGTGTATGTTAAGATGATTGCAATGTGTGCATAGGTGATGAAAATAAAGTCCACATGCAAGGAAAGGAGCTTGCTTTGTAATTAGAGCTTTGGACCAAAGGTAAGTCACCTAATTGATTGAGTCACTTAATATGTTGTTAAATTCACAAGGTGTGTGATTAAGGTAAATTGACTCTAAGTGATGGTTAGTAAATTGAATTTACTATGTGGTTGACCCATTGGGGATATGGGCAACAATACACAATGAGTGTGTAAATCACAATGAGTGTGATGTGAATGTCTTGAGTGACAGGTGTTGAATAGTGTCACACCCCCAAATTCCCACTTGTGGCAAATGTCCACGTGGATGTGACGTGTCCAGAATCATAGCTCAAGGTCATATAGAACACCTCTATATGTGTTTACAAATCCAGTGTTTGACACATACACAGAATAAAATAGTTTGCAGCGGAAATAAAGTAGTATTGCAGCGGAATAAATAAGTCATAACATGCAGCGGAAAATGATTGTTTACACAGCGGAAATTGTAAGTAGTTCAATACAACAACGTTTTAAATAAAATAAAGTCAAATGGTTTTCAAAAGACACGAAAACAAATGCATGTGGGACCCTATGCTCATGTCCCCTATGTGCTTTCCTGCTCCACGAGCCTGTCATGCTAGTTACCTGAGAATACAAGTTTAAAAACAAGTGTCAACACAATGGTTGGTGAGTTCACAGGTTTTGATATACATATAGTAATGAAAAGTGTGTCATGCTGTTTATCAATGTTAGTACCGAGCCCTAGGCCCAAAGTGTCAGTGCGTCACTACCGAACTAGACTTGTTTGCTCTTGCCTCCGCTATGCCTCGTATACATAGCAAGTTAGGTCAGAATTTGCACGGGTTATGACACTCAGTCAACATGGTGCCCCGTGGGGTTAGTCATTCCCTAATGGATCCATCCAAATCTACCACGTTGTTTGTACATTAACGGTAAGACTTTGTGAGGGCTTGTAACGAGTTCAACACTTAATGTTTGTCCAATAAACCAGCATACACAATAGTGTTTGTACAGTAATAATGTTTGACTCGATGCAACTAGTATTCTCCCCCTATTTAAAAGCATTTGAAAAAGAGTAAAGAGGGGCCGTAAACTCACCTTAGTGATGAAGTAGTGTGTAAGCGTAAGCTCCTGAACGTCAAGTAGCACGTCTCGGTCACCGGCAACCTATATCGTATACCGTATGTGAGTTCGTGTAAGTGACCGTGCTAGTGTTCGTGTTAGTGCCCGTGTTTGTGTCCAACAACCCTTGGTTGTTCATGTTTGTCCGTGTCGGTCCACAATGACCGTGTTTGCTCGTGTTGGTCCACATTGACCGTGTTTGACCATGTTTGACCATGTTTGACCATGTTTGACCGGGTTTGACCATGTTTGGCCATGTTTGACCGTGTTGACCAAAGTTGACCGTGTTTGACCAAAGTTGACCGTGTCAAGTCAACGACCCGTTGGTGAACCGTGTGACGGTTTGTGACTCGTGTAGCAATCGTGTAAGTGTTTGTCGTGTGCAAAACGCGTAGGTCGCGTTTATGGACAACTTACTATTTATAGTAAGTTTCCATTTTTAGAAAGTTCACAAAGCATGACGGTGTTCGAGTTCTAGCATGCTCAATGGTCCTACGGGGTCATGTTAGCACATAGCACATTATCATACAAGTTCATATACGTCGTTTATAGCATGTTAGTGCACAAAAGTTTCCTAAAATGGAAAGTTTCCATTTTTAGCATACGTGACATCGGAAACCATCTAACTTAGCATCTAAACATCATATTATAACATAATAAATCATTTAGCATGCTCAAGTCATTCAACATATTCCTAAGTCGGTTTTTGTAACCATAAAGTTACTAAAAATAGTAACTTTGTGGTTTTTGCATAAAAATGACCCTTTAACATTTCCAAGCAATTTTTCATACCATCATTCATCATAATATGCTATTTACTATCATCTAATCATGTCAACATAGTCTAAATCATCATCCATCAATATTTCATTCACAAAAGTTTCTATATTTAGTAATATTGCTAGAAATGACCATACTCATTATCGAAACCACATTCTAACAAATCAAATCATCATATTATCATCCTAATAGCAAATCCACATACTTGCATGTTCATGAATTCATCTCCAACAATCATTTTGCAAATAAAAGTTACTAATAATGGAAAGATTACTAAAAATCAACATTTTGATCATTTTAAACAAATCCAACCATGAGTAATCCTTCTAACATTATCAATAAGCATATCAACATACTCAAGATCATTCCTACCATCATGGATCATGCATGCATGGCCATCATTCAACACTTTATGAACAAAACATGAAATCCTTACATACACATCATCATAGATCATCACCAAATGCATTCTAATCATGTTAGATCATCATAAATCATCTTAAAATCAACAAACCCATATTATAAATTCGTGCATGTGAGCCATGGGTGCTTGCATGTGGTTTTAACACATGCATGTGCGTGTGGTGGTGAGAAATGGACGTTCTAGCCATGGAGGAATGTAAATACTACCTTCTAAGGCTCCAAGAAGGCTGAGATGATGATAAAATCGAGCTAGAAGGCTTCTAAGAGCTTCTGGACAGCAGGTTCCTCAACGAATAAGAAGATGGTGGTGATGGGTGGTGGTCTAGGAGGCTTGCTTCAATGTTCTTGAGCTTCAATCTCCTCAACAATGGCTTCCAGCTGATGAAAATGGTGATTTGCAGGTGTAGGAGACGAGTTTGAGTGTCTTGGAATCGGAAATGAGAGGCTAGGTTGGCTGGTGATGATTACATCTTGGTTAAATAAAGATTCTGCGAACTGGGTCTCCTCGCGTAGCGCGACAGCTTCAAGAGTTCCCCTCGCGTAGCGCGAGGATGTTCCGCGTTCAAATTTCCCCCGCCACCTGTCGCGTATCGCGACAGTGTCCTTGTGGGCCGTCGCGTAGCGCGACAGATCCCCTGGTGAGCCCAATAGGCCCATTTTCATTGGTTTGATCCGTTCGTTGCCGTTTTCACGTTTACGAACTTTCGTTTGGCCTTGTTTGAACTTCCAAGTTCAATGTGTGAGTGTTTCGTGAGGTTTCGAGTGCTGTGTTTCACAATGTGGTAGACGTTCACCAACGTTCGTGTGTTTTGACACGTGTGTGCTGTTTGCCGATAATTCCACGAATTATCTTGTCATGTGTCAGTGTTCGTACTGTCGTGCCACGTGTCACGCTAAATTAATCAAATTCTAGTGCCACGTGTACATAATGCATTTAAATAAATATTTAAATAAAATCAAAGCTGACCTGGAAATTACGGGGTGTCACATCCTCCCCATGTTAGAAAGAATTTCGTCCCGAAATTCAACTTGTGTTGCCAGTGCTTGTCTGTTCCGCGAACAGGTGTGGGTACTTTTGTTTCATCTGATCTTCACGTTCCCACGTGAATTCCGGTCCTCGTCGCGAATTCCATCGCACCTTCACTATTGGAATCTTGCTGAGTTTGAGCTTTTTGGTTTCTCGGTCCATAATTTCTACCGGTTCCTCAACAAAGTTCAATTGTTCGTCGATTTGTATTTCCTCGAGAGGAATAACAAGTGTCTCATCAGATAGGCACTTCTTGAGGTTCGAGATGTGGAATACGTTGTGTACACTGCTCAGTTCAACTGGCAGGTTTAGTTCGTAGGCTACAGGGCCTATTCGCTTTGTAATCTCGAAAGGTCCAATGTAACGAGGGTTCAACTTTCCTCGTTTGCCAAACCGAATGACACCTTTCCAGGGCGAGACCTTGAGTAACACTCTGTCCCCCACCTGGAATTCTAACGGTTTGCGTCGCTTGTCGGCATAGCTTTTCTGTCTGTCCCGAGCTGCTGCCATTCGTTTGCGTATTTGCACGATCTTTTCAGTTGTCTCGTGCACCAGTTCTGGACCAGTCAGTTGGCTGTCTCCAACTTCCGCCCAGCAGATGGGTGATCGACACTTACGTCCGTAAAGTGCCTCGAAGGGTGCAGCTTGAATGCTAGTGTGGTAGCTATTGTTATATGAGAACTCCACTAACGGTAGATGAGATTCCCAGCTACTACCAAAGTCAATGACACATGCCCGGAGCATGTCTTCCAGTGTCTGTATCGTTCGCTCACTTTGCCCGTCCGTCTGCGGGTGGTAAGCAGTACTCATGTCCAATCTCGTGCCCAAAGCCTTATGCAAGGACTTCCAGAAATGCGACGTGAATCGACTGTCGCGATCAGATATGATGGAGATTGGCACTCCATGTCGAGTGACCACTTCCTTCAAATAAATCCGAGTGAGTTTGTCTAGCTTGTCAGTCTCTTTAATGGGTAGGAAATGAGCAGACTTCGTCAGTCGGTCTACGATAACCCAGATGGTATCGCAACCACTTGCCGTCTTTGGCAGTTTAGTGATGAAATCCATGGATATCTGCTCCCATTTCCACATTGGTAATTCCGGTTGTTGAAGTAACCCTGATGGCTTCTGGTACTCAACCTTGACTTTTGAGCACGTTAGACACTTACCCACGTAAGTTGCTATTTCAGCTTTCATGTTTGGCCACCAATAGGTTGTCTTCAAATCGTGATACATCTTGTCAGAGCCCGGATGTATGGAATACCGGCTCTTGTGTGCTTCGTCCATCACTACTTCTCTCAATCCTCCGTAGCGTGGAATCCAGATTCGATTCATTAAATAGTAAGCTCCGTCGCCCTTTGCCTTCAATTGTTTATCCATGCCACGCATGGCTTCAAGAGTAAGGTTTTCAGCTTTTAGAGCTTCTTGTTGTGCGTTTCGTATCTGATTTGGCAATTCAGAATGAATCGTGAGTTGTAGTGCACGCACGCGCTTTGTTGTTTCTTTTCGACTCAACGCGTCGGCCACTACGTTAGCTTTGCCTGGATGATACTTGATAGCGCAGTCATAATCGCCGATAAGCTCAACCCATCTTCGTTGTCTCATGTTCAACTCTTTCTGGTCGAAGATGTGTTGTAGGCTCTTATGATCGGTAAAGATAGTGCACTTTGTGCCGTATAAGTAGTGTCGCCAGATCTTCAAGGCAAACACCACGGCTCCCAACTCAAGGTCATGAGTCGTGTAATTCTTCTCATGCACCTTCAGTTGACGTGAAGCGTATGCTATCACTTTCTCACGTTGCATAAGCACGCAACCGAGTCCTTGTTTCGAGGCGTCACAATACACCACGAAGTCTTCGCATCCTTCCGGTAAGGATAGGATAGGTGCAGTACATAGTTTCTGTTTTAACAAGTTAAATGCAGTCTCCTGTTTGTCTCCCCAATCGAATTTCTTATCTTTATGCGTCAAGGACGTCAACGATTGGGCAATCTTTGAGAATCCTTCGATAAATCTCCGGTAGTACCCGGCCAGACCTAGGAATTGTCGCACCTCAGTCGGAGTCTTGGGTGCTTCCCAGTTTTTGATGGCTTCGATTTTGGCTGGGTCTACGTGTATTCCCCGCTCATTAACCACGTGTCCAAGGAATTGGACTTCGCGAATCCAAAAGTCGCACTTTGAAAATTTCGCGTATAGTTGCTCTTTCTTCAGTAGTTCCAAGACTAGCCTTAGATGTTCGGCATGCTCTTCCTGATTCTTAGAGTAAATCAGGATGTCGTCAATGAACACTATCACGAATTTGTCAAGATAAGGTTTGCACACTCTATTCATGAGATCCATGAACACGGCTGGTGCATTGGTCAGTCCAAAGGGCATAACCAAGAATTCGTAGTGTCCGTATCGAGTTCGGAAGGCAGTCTTAGGAATATCGTTTTCTTGTATCCTCAATTGATGGTAACCCGATCTTAAATCGATCTTGGAATAGTAGCTTGACCCTTGCAACTGGTCAAACAGATCGTCTATTCGCGGTAAGGGATATCGATTCTTGATCGTCACCTTGTTCAGCTCTCTGTAGTCGATACACATACGGAATGATCCGTCTTTCTTCTTTACGAACAAGACCGGTGCTCCCCAAGGTGAGAAGCTCGGCCTGATGAATCCCTTGTCTAACAGTTCTTGCAACTGATTAGACAGTTCCTGCATCTCCGTTGGTGCTAGTCGGTATGGAGCCTTAGCAATCGGTGCTGCTCCTGGTGTAAGGTCTATCTGAAACTCGACTTGTCGTTTCGGAGGTAGTCCAGGTAGGTCTTCGGGAAATATTTCGGGAAAATCGCGGACTACGGCGATGTCCTCAATCTTCCTCTCTTTCTTGGGTTGCTCGGCGATGAGGGCTAGTATGGCAGCGTATCCCTTTTGTAGGTACTTGTTCGCCTTCATGCATGACATGATGTTCAAAGGTACTCCCCGCCTTTCCCCCTGAATCGAGATCTGTTCTCCGTTCTGCAACGTCACTCGTACGATCTTCTCGTTGCATACGATCTCAGCTTGGTTAGCGGATAACCAATCCATTCCAACGACCACATCAAAGCTTCCGAGAGTCACCGGCATCAAATCGATTTCGAGTTCATGATCCGCCAATACCATGACGCATCCTCGAAAGATGTGTTGTGTTTCAATTAACTTGCCGTCGGCTAGCTCTACGGTATACTTGTAGTCTAGTGGTGTTGGGGTAATATCTAGTAATTTGCTAAACTCACTAGATATAAAGCTCCTATCGGCACCGGTATCAAACAATATGCTAGCATAGACATTATTTAAAAGAAACGTACCGGTTACGATGTTAGGATCGTCCTTGGCTTCTCCCGAGCCAATCACAAATGCTCTCCCCTTGGCCGCTCCTCCTCCGGCCTTCTTCAATTGAGGGCAATCCCTCCTCATGTGGCCTGGTTTTCCACATTCATAACACCCTCTGGAGGTGTTCTGGTTGTTGTTCTGGTTGTGGTTGGGGTTGCTGTTGTTGGTTGGAAATCTTGATCTGCAATCTTTGGCCATATGGCCATGCCTTCCGCACTTCAGGCAACGGTATCGTTCACATTGCCCGAGGTGATGGTATGAACACCGGTTACACAAGGGGTATTTCCCTTGGTACACACCCTTCCCCTTGTCGTCGGGTTGAGTGGCAGTAAAGGCTCTGGCTGGTGCAGATCTTTGTTGTTGCTGAGGTTGATGAGATTGGTGGTGGCTGGGTTCCCACTTCCTCTTCTGGCTTTCTTGAGGCTTCAGATGTTCGCCTCGTTTGGGTAGCTTGCCTTGTGCTACCGCTTGGTCGGTTAGTTTGTGGGACAGTCGGATCAGTGGTTGGATGGTGGTGAGATCAGAAGCAGTCACCATGCTTTGGATTTGTTCGGGCAGCCCGCTGATGAACTGCTCGATCTTCTTGTATTCCGGCGTCACCATTGCCGGGCATAACTTACATAGCTCATGAAATCGAGTGCAATATTGCTCGATCTCAGATCCCACCATTTTGTGTACCCAGAATTCGGCTTCCAGTTTCCGGATCTCATCACGAGGGCAATACTCCTCCTGCAGTAGTCTGGTGAAATCAGCCCATGGCATGGAGTTGGCACCGTCCAACCCCTGGGTTTGTACATGGGTATTCCACCATGTGAGTGCTGGTCCTTCCAGTGTACCAGTTGCGAACTTCACCCGGTTCTCTTCAGCACATTCGCACATGGCGAATACAGACTCCACTTTCTCCACCCAGCGGAGCATTCCGACCGCTCCCTCAGTTCCCTTGAACTTGTGTGGGTGGCAGTTTAGGAAAGATTTAAAGGAACATCCCTTCCCGTTGCTGCTGTTTGACCCTGTTTGTCAGAAACCAGTGTCGTGTGTTAGTATTGTGTTAGCTACACTATATTAGTCGCGTCAGGCAAGTGTTAGTACCGTTGTTGTTTCCGCTAGTTTCGCTATGCTGACGACTGGCTTCGTAGTCAGCGATTGCTTTGTTGACCCGACGGTCAACCATCATTTTTATCACAGCGGCATCTAGTGTCCGTTTAGCAGGACGCGCGTACGGTCCTCTTCCCGCCATGTATGGTTCTATACATAAGGGATAGAGTTTTAATCAGCACATGTTAGAGTGTTAGTCAAATGTCATGTCAGATGTCAGATCAGATGTCATGTTAGCTGTCAAGTCAGAGGTTATGTTATCAAGCAATCATGGTCAACATGTAATAAGTAAGACAAAACATAATTCTCATTAATAATAAACTTGAAGTACAATGATTTCAAAAGGAAATACATAATAAGTTCTTCGAGCACATCCCGCTCGTCTAGGCCAAAATAAGAAAATACAAAATACAACAGTCCTCTAATCCGAATCCATAGAGACGTGTGAGATATCGCTAGCAGCGTCCCCGTCATCATCATCCTCCTCCGGATCCTCATTAGGATCCTCATCAAGGTCCTCTTCTTCGAGGTCCTCGGCCTCGAATTCAGGACCATCCTCCTGAGGTGGCTCCTCAATAAACTGTGCAGCCCATGCATTAAGCATGGCATCACTGGCCTGCACCATGGCCTGAGTCTCGGTGATGTCCGTCCGATTCTCGGTGATACGCACGTCGTGTTCCTGCACGACATCGACGACCTGTCCATGCTCGGTCAGTAGTTGGGACATTTGGAGTCGTAGAGCCTCCATCTGGGCTTCCAGTCTGTTGTTGCGCTCCTCCAGTCTCTCGTTCTGCCTCTCCAATCGATCGCTCTTCTCGCGAAGAACTCGGACCTCGTCTGTTAGCTCCCTACCCCTCCAGACTTCCCGTCGTGTGCAAGCAACATGTGCCGCGAAGGCCTGCTCCATCGGCACTCCGAACGGTGGTAGTCGGTGTCCTGGAGTGGTGTCGCCGGGATATCGATATGGAGGTACTCTCTCCTCGACGATCCAACTCTGGAGTATGGTGGGAAGCCATCCCCAATATCTGGCCCGTGCTGCGTCCCTCGCCCGCCGGTCCATCTCGGCGTCAACCTGTGATACTATGTCGTCGATCCGTCGCCGACTCTCTGCCGCCAAATCATCTGTGCCCGTGGGTCTAGCTGCGCTCCGGTTAGCGTTGCTGTTGTTGTCGGCCATCCTGTAAGTTTCACGTTAGTAAGTAATAGTTTAACATAAGCAATAATATCATCAATGTGCAAGTTCTAAGTGTAGTGTCTAAAGTTGAGCAATGGCTATAGTCTAAGCTTACTATATGCAAACCTAGTTCTCTATAACCAAGGCTCTGATACCAGTCTGTCACACCCCCAAATTCCCACTTGTGGCAAATGTCCACGTGGATGTGACGTGTCCAGAATCACAGCTCAAGGTCATATAGAACACCTCTATATGTGTTTACAAATCCAGTGTTTGACACATACA
The DNA here is from genome assembly GCA_009363875.1 of Mikania micrantha. NCBI lineage: Eukaryota > Viridiplantae > Streptophyta > Magnoliopsida > Asterales > Asteraceae > Mikania > Mikania micrantha. The sequence continues at coordinate 71,199,259 of CM018698.1, forward strand.
CAGAATAAAATAGTTTGCAGCGGAAATAAAGTAGTATTGCAGCGGAATAAATAAGTCATAACATGCAGCGGAAAATGATTGTTTACACAGCGGAAATTGTAAGTAGTTCAATACAACAACGTTTTAAATAAAATAAAGTCAAATTGTTTTCAAAAGACACGAAAACAAATGCATGTGGGACCCTATGCTCATGTCCCCTATGTGCTTTCCTGCTCCACGAGCCTGTCATGCTAGTTACCTGAGAATACAAGTTTAAAAACAAGTGTCAACACAATGGTTGGTGAGTTCACAGGTTTTGATATACATATAGTAATGAAAAGTGTGTCATGCTGTTTATCAATGTTAGTACCGAGCCCTAGGCCCAAAGTGTCAGTGCGTCACTACCGAACTAGACTTGTTTGCTCTTGCCTCCGCTATGCCTCGTATACATAGCAAGTTAGGTCAGAATTTGCACGGGTTATGACACTCAGTCAACATGGTGCCCCGTGGGGTTAGTCATTCCCTAATGGATCCATCCAAATCTACCACGTTGTTTGTACATTAACGGTAAGACTTTGTGAGGGCTTGTAACGAGTTCAACACTTAATGTTTGTCCAATAAACCAGCATACACAATAGTGTTTGTACAGTAATAATGTTTGACTCGATGCAACTAGTATTCTCCCCCTATTTAAAAGCATTTGAAAAAGAGTAAAGAGGGGCCGTAAACTCACCTTAGTGATGAAGTAGTGTGTAAGCGTAAGCTCCTGAACGTCAAGTAGCACGTCTCGGTCACCGGCAACCTATATCGTATACCGTATGTGAGTTCGTGTAAGTGACCGTGCTAGTGTTCGTGTTAGTGCCCGTGTTTGTGTCCAACAACCCTTGGTTGTTCATGTTTGTCCGTGTCGGTCCACAATGACCGTGTTTGCTCGTGTTGGTCCACATTGACCGTGTTTGACCATGTTTGACCATGTTTGACCATGTTTGACCGGGTTTGACCATGTTTGGCCATGTTTGACCGTGTTGACCAAAGTTGACCGTGTTTGACCAAAGTTGACCGTGTCAAGTCAACGACCCGTTGGTGAACCGTGTGACGGTTTGTGACTCGTGTAGCAATCGTGTAAGTGTTTGTCGTGTGCAAAACGCGTAGGTCGCGTTTATGGACAACTTACTATTTATAGTAAGTTTCCATTTTTAGAAAGTTCACAAAGCATGACGGTGTTCGAGTTCTAGCATGCTCAATGGTCCTACGGGGTCATGTTAGCACATAGCACATTATCATACAAGTTCATATACGTCGTTTATAGCATGTTAGTGCACAAAAGTTTCCTAAAATGGAAAGTTTCCATTTTTAGCATACGTGACATCGGAAACCATCTAACTTAGCATCTAAACATCATATTATAACATAATAAATCATTTAGCATGCTCAAGTCATTCAACATATTCCTAAGTCGGTTTTTGTAACCATAAAGTTACTAAAAATAGTAACTTTGTGGTTTTTGCATAAAAATGACCCTTTAACATTTCCAAGCAATTTTTCATACCATCATTCATCATAATATGCTATTTACTATCATCTAATCATGTCAACATAGTCTAAATCATCATCCATCAATATTTCATTCACAAAAGTTTCTATATTTAGTAATATTGCTAGAAATGACCATACTCATTATCGAAACCACATTCTAACAAATCAAATCATCATATTATCATCCTAATAGCAAATCCACATACTTGCATGTTCATGAATTCATCTCCAACAATCATTTTGCAAATAAAAGTTACTAATAATGGAAAGATTACTAAAAATCAACATTTTGATCATTTTAAACAAATCCAACCATGAGTAATCCTTCTAACATTATCAATAAGCATATCAACATACTCAAGATCATTCCTACCATCATGGATCATGCATGCATGGCCATCATTCAACACTTTATGAACAAAACATGAAATCCTTACATACACATCATCATAGATCATCACCAAATGCATTCTAATCATGTTAGATCATCATAAATCATCTTAAAATCAACAAACCCATATTATAAATTCGTGCATGTGAGCCATGGGTGCTTGCATGTGGTTTTAACACATGCATGTGCGTGTGGTGGTGAGAAATGGACGTTCTAGCCATGGAGGAATGTAAATACTACCTTCTAAGGCTCCAAGAAGGCTGAGATGATGATAAAATCGAGCTAGAAGGCTTCTAAGAGCTTCTGGACAGCAGGTTCCTCAACGAATAAGAAGATGGTGGTGATGGGTGGTGGTCTAGGAGGCTTGCTTCAATGTTCTTGAGCTTCAATCTCCTCAACAATGGCTTCCAGCTGATGAAAATGGTGATTTGCAGGTGTAGGAGACGAGTTTGAGTGTCTTGGAATCGGAAATGAGAGGCTAGGTTGGCTGGTGATGATTACATCTTGGTTAAATAAAGATTCTGCGAACTGGGTCTCCTCGCGTAGCGCGACAGCTTCAAGAGTTCCCCTCGCGTAGCGCGAGGATGTTCCGCGTTCAAATTTCCCCCGCCACCTGTCGCGTATCGCGACAGTGTCCTTGTGGGCCGTCGCGTAGCGCGACAGATCCCCTGGTGAGCCCAATAGGCCCATTTTCATTGGTTTGATCCGTTCGTTGCCGTTTTCACGTTTACGAACTTTCGTTTGGCCTTGTTTGAACTTCCAAGTTCAATGTGTGAGTGTTTCGTGAGGTTTCGAGTGCTGTGTTTCACAATGTGGTAGACGTTCACCAACGTTCGTGTGTTTTGACACGTGTGTGCTGTTTGCCGATAATTCCACGAATTATCTTGTCATGTGTCAGTGTTCGTACTGTCGTGCCACGTGTCACGCTAAATTAATCAAATTCTAGTGCCACGTGTACATAATGCATTTAAATAAATATTTAAATAAAATCAAAGCTGACCTGGAAATTACGGGGTGTCACAAATAGTAATTGAGTTTACTATACACGACGGGCGTGTAAGTCACACGGGTGTGACATTAATGTCTTGGGTGACATGTGCTGCATAGTAATTATGTGGCTTAAACACAATGTGTGTGTGTGTGTGTGTTAAATTAAATCTACAAATAAGTGTACAATAAGATTGTGGTGGCAATCGTATTATCTACTAGTGAGTAGACTAGACTTAATAACCATGAGGGTTAATATGTGTATGTGGTGCAATGAGTGCGTAAACATAAATGTAAACCGTAATGTGTGTGGTTAGAGTTTACATTGAGGGTATGAAAGTGTTAGTAGACTATTGACTTATGGTAGTAGCTACCAGTATGTTGACTTTTAAAGTCAAAGTTGCGTGTTTTGTTTAATTATTGTTAGAATTGAAATGTGTGTGTGACTTTTTGATTAGATTGTGTATGTGCATGGGTTGTAAGTCACTTAATTGAAATGAGTTGTGTTTAAAACGTGGCTAAATTCACAATGTGTGAGATTGTGTTAAGTGACTTTAGGTGTTCTTTAGTAAATTGTGTTTACTATATGATTGACCCATTTGACATATGGGTATTTATACACAATGGTGTGTAAGTTACCCAACTTGCTATAAAATTACATATAAGTAGTAGAAAGAGTCTACTTGATTGTTGGTGTTTATATATTGATTGTGCATAACTTGACTAATGAAACTAATTGAGTTAAGAGACCTATGAGAAGGCATTTTTAGTTTCAATATGAATGTTATGCTTGAGTTGTATGTGTAATATAAATTGCATAAAATTAGCCGGATGAGCCGGTAGATGATTTCATGATACCATATGAGTGTGGATAACCGGATGAGCCGGTGAAATTGATCAATTAAACCACTAGAGGGTGGACAACCAAATGAGTTGGTAATAATGAGTCAAACCACTAGAGTGTGGATAACCGGAAGAGCCGGGAATTTAAATTGGTGAAACCCCTAGTGTGTGGGTAATTGGATGAGCCAATAATTTGAGAATAGTGTTGTAACTAGCCAAACAGTTTTTCTGAATTCGTGTTTGGCTATTCGGATGGCATTCTAAGGCACTGTAACCCTTGAGAATGTTCCATAAACATGTGTTAAAGTTGTTTAGGTGTTCTTACTTAGTTCTAACGAACTAATGGTGAAAACAATGTGTGTTATGCAGGTACTTATGTAATAAAGGCGAATGTGATCGGGAAAGGATGATATTGGATCGAATGAAGCTTCGAGCGATACAAGTTAATATTGAGAAGACTTGTTTATTTAAAAAATAGATGAATTTGTATATACTAAACTATATAAGTGGTTTTTAAACAAGTTTGTGTTGGTTTTTGAATGTGACAAGTTATAAAGGGTTGTTTATTGAGTTTTCAAACAAAACCTTGCAAAAAATTTTTTATGGGACCAAATTCCGCAACGTTTTTATGTTTAAACAAGTGTTTTCTGATCCGTGTGGGATTAGGGTGTCACACTAAGTCAACCCTACAACAACAAGGTGAGTTCATATGCCCCTTTTCTTTAATCTTAACTGATTTTAAACTCTCGGGGCTGAGAAACATGCTTACTTTTATTTATTTAAAAGTTTTGCATAATATATTGCTTATACTTTGATTTAGATAATATTAAATTGTTTATTATCGCTTATCATTGTATGCATGCTTGTATGATCATGAGATAACAGGGAAACTCAGATGAATATGATAATATAATTTCATAATCATCAACACATTTGAATAACATAGTTGTGAGATTTTATCTTACAACACTTAGTTATTCCTACATGAGCAAACATTGAGACAATTCATATACAAACAAACAATGAGAACTACTACAGTGAAACATGATGACACTACACAACACATGAATGATTAGAAGATAAAATATCTTCTTAATATCATTCCACATTATAATTGACTAAGTGTGATAAGTCAAGTACTTATAACACTTAGTTACAACTTAAAAATATACTATGTGATAGTATAGAGCATTTGGTATCCACCACGTGCGTCACTTAAGGGTAGTAAGACTTGTTCTTACTACGGCTTAAGGATTACATGGTGAACATATGGATTACATGAATGATAATCATGATAACGTAACTTCATGATAACAACATCATTCACACAATGATTAACATAATGTAATAAGGCAAGTTCTTATTCAACTTTGTTAATCACATGAGGACATCCCACATTAAGAACAACAACAACAACATAGATGTACATCATCCATCGTTACCTGTGGACTAGTAGACTGAGGAATTTATTTTCTCTCATGTCATATTATTAGTAACAGTTTCGATGAAGGCTATGGGATCACACGGCGGGATAGAGGTGAATCGGATGCATTGTAATCTGATTACGTGAGGATTACAATGGATTCCTTTTGGGCTCTATACGTTGCATTTGAGAATACATTACAAACAGTTAACTAACACTTTGATTATTTAAAAGTGAAACAACAGTTAACCCCATAATTATAGAATAATACAAGGAACATATTTGATAAATCTAATATCCTTAACACATATATGGTTATCTATACCTCGGTTTGATAACTACAACTCCATCATCATATTATTCTATACATGATACTACAGGTGAACAAGAATGAGACAAACATGTGGATTGGGAATGGAAATCAATAGTTGTATTGCAAGTCGTGTGGAGTTCTAGTAGGGATGTGGTGGGATGTTGACTAGGGCTTGGTTCCCTTACATATGCCCTATATATAAGCATCACTACTAGGACGATATAATATTTGTGAATATAACTATTGAGAAGCCATTGGGAGAACAGGTGAAACATATAACATACAAGTAACATAACATACATTGTGATTGTGCATGTGAATGAATCAAGGTTTTCAATTAACATACTTATGAACTCACCAACCTAGTGTTGACTTTGTTTAAATGCATGTTTTTCTCAGGTGATGAACATGTGTAGCTACTTATATGCACGGACTAGCTAGTGGACTTTTAGAAGACCTAGCTACTTTTGATGTTGCATACTTTTGATGACAAAACAATGAATCATCTTTTGTATATCTTGTACAGATACAAGATATAGTTACATTGATTCTTTTTGGTAGATTTACTTGATTAAATTATGAACGATACTTTGTAATTTAATCTTGTAATTCTATATCATTGTCGTGTTAGCATTTCTCATTTATTTATCATGTGCTATGTAAACAATCTGATCAATTCGATTATCACAAAGATATCGCGCCCCGGGAATCTTCCGCCCGACGGGAAAACCCGATCCGTTCCCGCCGGCCCGGGGTGTGACACCTTTGAGACCAGTTCCAACATCATCTCAACCCGCTCCTGCTGCTGCATCTTTGAAGGTGAAAAATTCTGTTGATCTGAAGAGAAAAACCGTTTCTTTATTTGAGGAATATTTTAGTGTTCGGATACTTGATGAAGCATTGCAATGCTTAGAGGAACTAAAAGCACCAGAATACCACTCTGAGTTTGTGAAAAAAGCGGTTTCACTTGCTTTGGAAAAAAGCCCACCGTGTGTTGAACCATTAGCCAAGCTTCTGGACCACCATCTCACCAAAAAGGTTCTGACCCGAGCCAACTTGACAGAAGGGTGCATCTCCTTTGGCTCGTTGCTGGATGATATCGCGATTGATCTACCTAAAGCACCAACCAACTTTGGTGAGATCATGGGGCATCTAGTCCTGTCTGGTGGATTGGATTTTAAGCTTGTGTTTGATGTCCTAAAGACAATGGAGGATGATTATCTCGAGAAAACGGTTTTCGCTAGTGTTAAACGGGTCGTTGGGTTGAGCCCATTTGGTAAAGATGTTTTGGAGTCGCAAGCAGCCGATGTGAGCTTGTGTGAACACTTGTTCTAAGACGCGATCGAATGATATAGTCTTATTATTCAACAAAATGCAAAATTGAATTATGAAAGTATAATGAAATCTGTAATTTATTTTAATGTTATATATTTAACATAGTATTTCATTCATCCATGAGGGAAATAAAAAATACCTGTAACACCAAATTAAAAAACATCATGTCTAAACTAGTAAATGGGTAAAATAAAGGATAAAATCGGTAAATAATAAAAAGAACACAATACAATAAAAGCACAACAAAATATGTAGTTTATTTTAATTGTTATATATTTTATATCTCAGTAGTACACATATAATAATAGAGTAAAAAAATACCGTTTTCGAAGAAAAAGAGAACCTACATATATACACTTATAAACTTCATACATTACATATATGCTTAAATAAAAAAATTATTTAAAACATATTCCTTTACCTAACAATTAAAATTACACACACACATACACACACACACACACACATATATACTATTATCTAAAGTTTTAGATTACATGCATCTTCTTACATAAAGAAGAAAAAATTATAAAGAAATTGAGTTTGAAAAAACAAATGTGGATAAATGTTAACCACACACACACACACACACACACACACACACACATATATGATTTGTATCATGAAAAAACCCGATCTTATAGAGAAAACCCTTAAATCATATCTGGGCCGTTGATTTGAAATCATAAAATTAAATATGTGGTCTAAATTAAACCTAAATAAAAAAAATGGGTTTTGAATAAACAAATCATTTTTAATGTGGGTTAATGTGGACCACATATTTATTTTCAAGATTCCAAATCAATGGCTCATATAGGGTTTAACGGTTTTCTCTCTAAGATAGGGTTTTCATACAATTCAATTCCTATATATATACACACAATAGTGAAATGCCAGCGTGATGTAACGGAAAACAAAACAATTAGGTCACTAATTTTGACTCGTAAAAAGCTTAAACTACCTAATTTTTGTCAAATCAACTCTTTTAACTAAAAAAATTTATTACGATAATATTCATAATTTAAAATTCCAAATATGATATGACAAAAGTGTGAATAAGTAATTTATTTTATTTGAGAGGATTTTCTTTTATATGTATTATATAACACTTTATTTTTCTAATGTATCAATGTGAGACAAAATAAAAAGTAAAAGAAAAACATTTAGTTTATGGATCTTAAAGCTTTTTTGTTGTACTTTATATTATAAGAGTTTTTGATAAAAGATCATTGTGTCCTTCTTATATGTATTATATAGTAATATAGATAGGGAAGGGCTCCTAAGAAAACCCTTGTTTTCAAAAAACCTAAGAAAACTCATTTATAACCATTGATCTAATTGATCAATGGCTATAATTAAACAATGACATTAATGTAATTAATTAAAATTCTTATGATTTATTATTAACTAGGCTATTAGCCCGTGTATTACACGGATTGCATATAAAATAATAAATAGTTTGTAATAAAAATTTAGAAATTATAAAACAATATTTTGATTTAAAACTATAGAGTTAGTACATAACCTTCTAGATTTGTAACAACTGAGATACTTAAACTAATTGATATTAAAAATTTCAGTAATTGATATTAAAAATTTCAGTTAGCATTACGTAAAAAGTAGTTGCTATAAATCAAGAGGATAAGCATCAATTTTGTAATTTTTTTAAGGTTAAAAAATTCAATTTAAATATAATTAAACATAAAGGGAAAAAAGTATAATTTTTTTTATATTTTTAATAAGTTTTTCCTTTTAATTTTTAAAAAATGCCATTTTTTATAAAAATCTCATTGCTTAAAACTTCAGTTGATAGTTTATTTCATTATAAGTTTTGTTTTTTTTAGAAAACTTGGTTTTTATAAAAAAAATTGTTTTCAAAAAACCAACTTGAAATATTTTCTTACTTTTAAAAGTTTTGATTTTAAAAATTAATATATATTATAAACTTTAAAGTGTGTTTTTTTAATAAAAAGAGTTGATTCTTAATTTATTAAATACATATTTTTCATATGAAAAATATAAATAACATAATAGTCATTAAATATTATTATTTAATACGAGAGATAATTAAGTTGTATAAGAAAATGACAAGTGACATTAAAGGTCTAAAGTTGTGACATGTGGCATAAAAAATATTTGTTTATTATAATAGTAAGATAAGATAAGAAAGAATAATATAGGAATATAACATATTTTATTTCTCCTATTTATTTATTCTCTTTCATATTTATTTTTATAATTATTTTTCTCTCTTCTTTCATAATTACATTTAAAGAAGTAATTTTTTTTTATTTTTCAAAATACTAGTAAAATATTTTTTAACAATTACTATACAAGTAATCGTGTTCGTACATATAATCCGATTACACGTGTGTAATCAATCAAAGTATATGTAATTACTTAAAACATAACAAAATGTAAGCACATGTGTAGCATGATTACGTATATGTGATCATAATTGGTGTATAAAGACAATGAACATCATTCATAAGCATTCAACAAAACTGCTTACATATGTAATCAATCAAAAAAAGACAAATGTAACACATGTAATTTGAGTATATATAAGTAATCAACCAAATAAAACAAATGTAAGCACATATCATTTGATTACATATACGTAATCAACCTAATAGAACAAATGAAAGCACATATGATCTGATTACAAACACTACGATCAATTAATCAACAAAAACAAGCAAATCAATTAATTAGGAGCTCAAGACTGAAAGGCTACTCCAGCCATCCACTTACCGAAAACTTACATGAAGTTATCGGAAAGTAAATCCTACACCGTTTATGGCTGAAAGCGTGTCTCTTCTAACCGACAATGACATCCTCGCCAAACATCCGTGCGGTGGTGGTATACATTCCAAAAATAAGTAGACTAGTTTATTTCTTTCTCTCCCTGTATCCGATTATCTATATTATCTTCGTGTTTTCCTTGGCTTTCACGCCTCAAGACAACTTCCTCATCAACTGCGATTCAAACACTAATGCCATGGTCGCCGACAAAAAGTTCTTGGGTGATTCCATTAAACCAGGGTCGGATCTCTTATCTTGAGACAAGTCGTTCACTCTCTCAAATCCGAACCAGAATTCTTCTGATCTTTATGCTACCGCCAGAGTTTTTAGTAGCGTCTCGAGTTTTGTTTTTGAGATCAATGAAACTAGAACCCATTCGTGAGGGACAAATACGATGAATACCTGGACCATCTTTTCGAATTCATAAATCGTGACACTATTTTGATTTAATCAATAACCATGACTTATTTTTTAGACATGTAATCGTGATGTTGATTTGAAGAATCCATACGAATTTGACTTGGTTAAAATCAAAATCAGTTAATTATTTTGAGCATGGTTGCAAAAGTCGCTAGGCGCTCCTAGGTCGGAATATCTCTTTGGAGCGAGTAATCGGCCCTAGGCGGGAGTACTCGGATAATATTCAGGAAGTACTCGGCCTCGGAACAACTCCTTGGAGCGAGTACTCGGCCTTGGAAGCCGACTTTTACAACAGTGATTTTGAGAAAATAATGGAATGATAATTAATAAAATATGCATTCCAAAAATAAGTAGACGTAAATTTATTAAAATATCAGTAATTATTTTGAGAAAATAATGGAATGATAATTAATAAAATATGCATTCCAAAAATAAGTATACGTAAATTTACTAAAGTATCCTTTTTATTTAAATTAAAAAAATATATGAAATAAATTATCTTATTGGTTAAGAAGAATTTTGCTAGTTTTCTTGAATTTTGGTAGTTTTTTTATGATCGTTCTTATATATATATATATATATATATATATATATATAGGGAGATGATCAAATGTTAACACATGTTTATTGCGTTAACCGAATAATATATATTATTACTTTGGGGCCCACATTAAAGTAAATCTAAAGATGTATGTTTTCTCTCTCTTTTTTAATTAATATAGGGTTCAGTTACATTAATAAAATAATAAAAAAAACCTACACTTTTAGATTTCTTTTAATGTGGGCCCCAAAGTAATAAGATGTACTTATTCGGTTAACACAGTAAAGAAGGGTTAACATTCGAACCATCCCCTATAATATATATATATATATATATATATATATATAATTTAAGGGGTATAAAAGTAATTTCTTTTAAAATATAAGAAGTTACTATTATACTATTTAAACTTGTGGTTATAAATAATTATTTTAGTTTTTATTTTTTAAGTAAGAATGATTTTACTTAAACATCGTTTATGTATTATATATAATATATCTATTCTAATAAACAAAAATATACATTTGCCACTTGTCATATTCTAATGTCATAATGCCACTTGTCAATTTTTTATAAAATCATTTAAGTATCTCTTATTAAATACATTATATTATCTCTCCTATTAAATAAATTACATCATCTATCTTATTATATAATTATAATAATAATAACTAATGATATTATTTTTTTTCAAAATTTAAAAATAGTTTTCATATATTTAAATCAAATAATTTTATTATAAAATATATTTTAAAAACTTTATAAAATATATTTTTTTTTCATAAATATCAATTTTTTTAAAAAATAAGAAATATTTCAATTTGTTTTATAAAATAATAGTTTCACAAAAAAATTCTTAAAAAACAATTATTTTTAAAAAAAATAAAATATAAGCAGAAAAATATGTAAATGATGATAAAAGCTACATTTTTTTTATATGTTTAACAGTAATTTCGAATTAGATTCTTTAACTTTAATAATTACAAAAATATTACCTATCATCTTACTTTAAAATAGTTTGTTTTTGATAGAAAACTAACTAATAAGATCTTTAACTTTAGTTAGTTCAAATATTTCAGTTATTACAAATCAAGAATGTTAAAGATATTACTATTGTTATTAAAAAATTTTGATTATTGTTTTATTATCTAAAGTAATTATTAACACATCATTTAATCATTTTATATAAATATATCATCATTTATAATTTTTAAGTTTTTATTATTAATTGTTTAATATTTTATATTTAATATGTGTGTTCATACGGGTAATATACTAGTTAAGGAATATATTAAATCAAAAAAAGGATAAAATTTGTATTAAAGGAAAGAGAAACCAAATACATTATTAAAAAATCCTTAAAAAAACAACTAAGCTTTAAAATCGATGTAAAATTTAACCACAAAAGCATAACAAAATCTTTAATGTAATTTTAACGTTGTGTATTTTACACACTAGTAGTATCCTTCATAACAAGGAGAAAATAAAAACTTTAGAGCAACAAAAACCACATTCTAAAAAGAAGAAGGGTAAATTTTGTAAATAAAATGAAAGAAAAACACAATTCAATCAACACCCTTTGAAAAACAGCAAACTTCAAAGTCGGTGCAAAATTTGTATAAAATCACATCAAACACAATCAAACCACGTTGCAAGGGTTCTCTCTCCCTCTTTCATCAGGAGAGAGAAAGCTCCATCCCAAATCTCTTTCTCCTCCATCTATCGCTACAAAAAACCCTATCACATCAAGATTCATTCAATCTTGATTCTACTTATTCAGCTTTCGTCATCAATCGTTGATTGAACTTTCTGGGTTTTGTTCGATTTCAGCAAAAAAGTTGAAACAATCGAGGTATGCAGGCTGATCAGACAGTGTTGAGCTTAAGACCTGGTGGTGGAAATCGAGGAAGAACTTCCGGCCCTCGTTTTGATTCGTTGGCTTTTGGTTCATCTGATCTTCCAGCCCTTCGTCCTCATGGTGGCTCCGGTGCTGGTGCTAATATCGCCGCCTTCAAGGTTGTTATTTTTTCTAACCCTAATTGGATCTGAGTCTTTAATTTGGTCTGAACCTCATTTGAGTTTGTAACCAGCTGAATTCTATATCATTTAGATCATATTCTTGTTGCTAATTTGTGCGTTTTTTTTTAATAATTATCAGCCGTTATGTTAATCTAGTGTATGTGTTTTGATCTATGATACTTGAGCCGTGTTTATACTAGTGTAGATTAACAATAGCATACCATATTGATTCAAGATTAGGTTTTGGCAACAGGGATCTGGCTATATATGGTTTTGAATAATATGAAGTCGAATTGGTTTATGATTTGATTGAGTTCTTTAAGCATCTCTATGTTACTATGGATTTTTTTTTTGTACTCTGCATTGGATTTAGGGATTGTTAATGGCAATTGTTATCGTGATAAATTTATGTAAATTTGTTTGTGGGTAATACATATACATGCTTTGTTGGTTAATTTTGATGGTGATATACTGCTATGTGATTCTGATTTCAATTGATTGAAGAGATGTATGATAGTTTAGAGCTAGTGAGCTCTATAACTCTAAGTTAGCACATTTTTATAGGAGTTGGTAATATATGCAAGCTGTTATTTCAAAAGTTTATTTAGCATTTAAGTATGGTTTAGTTCTGCAAGTTGGTGTTCTGGAAGGAACATGTATGTAGTTTAGCATTCTAAATTATGTGCCGTCGTCGGATTCTTTTGATAATCTGTTTGTTGCAGGAACCAAATATTTGTCTTCTTCTTTTTTTCATAGTAAACTAATTTTTCATTTATGTTGTTTTTGCCCATCTCTAGAGCAATGATTCAAGATTTGAGATTCACGAGCGTGTTCGTTACACCAGAGATCAACTGTTGCAGCTTAGGGAGGTAAGGATGGTCCGGTATGAAATGAACTTATAATCATAGAATCAACTTGATCATCAGATTATAGATTATAAGTTCATAACCCAAGCCCATTACCATTTTGGGCGGAACAGATCTACTAATTCTTTGATTTAAGTTCAAACAAAACTTTTAAGATTCCTATTCGTGTTTTAATCGTTTAAACTTGGGAATTCAACATGTGTTTGTGTTGTTAATTGTTATGCTTCAACAAATCAAATACCAAAATCCTATTCAAACATGCTCATAACTTGTTTTTGTTACAAAAGCAGTTCCTGTTTAGATTTTTTTTGGTATGATATTTAGCTATCCTCTTGGGGCTTTTAGTCCAACTTCTCTTTTACAAGCAGAATTATTTATGCCTTGCTGGACTTTTAAATATTGATGTTAATTTTTGATAATATTTTGTTGGTTCTTTCTTGTGTAATAGGTTGTAGACATTCCTGAGGTGATTCTTAAAGTTAAACAAGAAGTTGAAACTGAATTTTTTGGGGAAGCCCAAAACTGGACCAAATCTGAAGGAAATGTTAGTACAGGCCTTTATATTAGTTTTTTTTTTTTTTTTTTTTGTATCTGTCAATGTTTATTCTCATATATATACAATTAAAATTTTTTTTTGCAGGCGCCAATTCAGCCCCAGGCACGCTACTCTGAGCCTGATAACCGGGACTGGCGTGGAAGAGCCCCACCGCCTGGGGAGGAGCGATCTTGGGATGGCAGTCGAGAAAACCGGGACTTTACCCGTTCTGATAACCGGCAAGAACCAAATTCTCAGTTTGGTAGAACACAAGCCTCGCCTAACCCAGGGGTCAGTTCTTCAACTATATCTATGTTGTTAATTTACTTTCCTTCTAAGTTCTAACTATTGTCCATACACACACATATATATGTATATTTGTATGTTTCTATATCTGCGTATATATGTATATAGATTTATTTAAGTGAAAATGGTATTAATAAGGCTTCCTTTACGTCTTACATTTTTCTTTTAATTTTTTAACTTTTCTTTCTAATTTTTGACCAGATGGGCGGCCCAGTTCCTGCTCTTGTCAAAGCTGAGGTGCCATGGTCTGCTCGAAGGGGAACTCTTTCTGAAAAAGATCGTGTTTTGAAGACTGTAAAAGGGTAAACTAGTGTAATTTTCTTGTTTTTTTCTTTCAATATTGCGTTAAAAACTTGAAAATTTATGAATTAATGAATCATTTTGATTTTCAGTATTTTGAACAAGCTGACTCCAGAAAAGTTTGATCTTCTCAAGGGTCAACTTATTGACTCGGGGATCACAACAGCAGATATTCTTGAGGTTTGTGTCTAATTTATCATTAACCTTTAATCTTCTTAATAGAAATAAACTAGTAGTTCTGTCACTTCTGTGCAATTCAGGGGGTTATCTCTTTAATATTCGACAAAGCTGTTCTCGAGCCTACATTTTGCCCTATGTATGCTGAACTGTGTTCAGATCTGAATACAAAGCTCCCTCCGTTCCCATCTGATGAACCCGATGGAAAAGAGATAACATTTAAGCGTGTATTATTAAATAATTGCCAAGAAGCTTTTGAAGGTGCCGACAAATTAAGGGAAGAATTAAGGCAGATGACTGCCCCTGAGCAAGAATCTGAACGTAGAGATAAAGAAAGATTAATTAAACTGCGCACTCTTGGAAATATTCGATTAATTGGTGAGCTTTTGAAGCAGAAAATGGTCCCAGAAAAGATTGTTCATCACATTGTTCAGGTTTACTTGTTAATTAGTGATAAACCAATAAAGTAAATCATGTTACAGGGTGATGATCTATTTGTGGTGAATTTGGCAGGAACTATTAGGATCTGATAATAAAGTATGCCCTGAGGAGGAAAATGTAGAGGCTATTTGCCAGTTTTTTAACACTATTGGGAAACAACTTGATGAGAGCCCAAAATCAAGGCGGATTAATGATCTTTATTTTAACCGACTTAAGGAGCTGTCAACAAACCAACAGTTAGCTCCTCGTATGAGGTTTATGGTTCGTGATGTTATTGATCTTAGATCAAATAAATGGATTCCAAGGCGTGAAGAGGTAGCATTTTTATTTAATTTAGTTATGTATTTATTTTTTGTGGTGGTGTGTTTTATATAGTATTAGTATTTGATCTATTTTCACTTTTTTCATGCATAGGTGAAAGCAAAGAAGATAACCGAGATTCATACTGAAGCAGAGAAGAATATGGGCCTCCGGGTGGGGTCCACTGCTAGCATAAGAAACAATCGGGCTTTGGCTGCTGGAGCACAAGGGAGTTTAGGCCCAAACTTTAACCGTCCTGGTACAGGTGGCATGATGCCAGGTATGCCTGGGACCCGTCCGATGCCTGGTACACCTGGATTAGATAATGATAACTGGGAGGTCCCCAGGTCCCGCTCAATGCCAAGGGGTGTTCAGCCACCTTCATTGAACAAGACTCCATCACCAACTCAAAGATTTCTTCCTCAGGGTAGTGGCGGTTACATTGGTGGTAAGCCAAGCGCCTTACTGCAAGGCGGAGGTGGACCTAGTGGTGTCGCCTCTCAACTGGCGACTCCTTTGAGACCAGTTCCAACATCATCTCAACCCGCTCCTGCTGCTGCATCTTTGAAGGTGAAAAATTCTGTTGATCTGAAGAGAAAAACCGTTTCTTTACTTGAGGAATATTTTAGTGTTCGGATACTTGATGAAGCATTGCAATGCTTAGAGGAACTAAAAGCACCAGAATACCACTCTGAGTTTGTGAAAGAAGCGGTTTCACTTGCTTTGGAAAAAAGCCCACCGTGTGTTGAACCATTAGCCAAGCTTCTGGACCACCTTCTCACCAAAAAGGTTCTGACCCGAGCCAACTTGACAGAAGGGTGCATCTCCTTTGGCTCGTTGCTGGATGATATCGCGATTGATCTACCTAAAGCACCAACCAACTTTGGTGAGATCATGGGGCATCTAGTTCTGTCTGGTGGGCTGGATTTTAAGGTTGTGTTTGATGTCTTAAAGACAATGGAGGATGATTATCTCCAGAAAACAGTTTTTGCTAGTGTTAAACGGGTCGTGGGGTTGAGCCCATTTGGTAAAGATGTTTTGGAGTTGCAAGCAGCCGATGTGGGCTTGTGTGAAAGCCTGTTCTAGCACGCGATCGAAAGATATAATCTTATTATTGTCGAGGTTATTATGTTTGAAATCAAAACGTTTGACTCGTGTTACCATGAATTTTGACACATCGAGTGAGACTTTTCTTTTTTTTTTTTTATTGTTTTCACATTTTAGTTTTGTAACTTTTGGAGTAAAATTTGATTCTTGTCGTTGTCGAGACTTGAGAAGTTCATAAAAGCAACTGTTTGTATTTTATTGAAGTCTCATTGGGTTTATTAAAAAATTGTTATTAGATTTTCATACTAATGGATGAGTGTTACTAGTGGTGCAAAAACTGGTTTTCTTTAACCAATTTTGTTTGCAAAGCGGTCAACAAAGCAAACATATGATTGTGATTTGGATCGAGCTTTTCAACCCATTTTTATCGGGTAAAAAAATGGTACTGATTTGGGAATTCTGGTTTCGGTTATGATTTCACAAAGGAACCGAAACTGTCTGTGCCTGATGATTCATGTAGAACCGGTTCTTGTTCTGGATCAGATAATTGGGGGTGGTTCCAAAACCGGTTTTTTTTGGCACATCTATGCTTGATACTTAACTACTTGAGGTTGGGTTTTCTTTTCTGGATCAAAAGGAAATAGAAAGCCCAAGTTTCATGGAGTAAGTTTTAACAATGTAGGAGTAGGATAACATGTTCTAAGCCCATTTTAAATTTGGTCTATTTTTACAATTTCATAATTTCAAAAACCCAAGTCCATTTTTTTGGCCCTCAACTCATCGGATCCATTTTCACACCATTCACCACAACGGAATTAACTGACCGGTGAAAAGAAAAAAAAAGCCGGATAACTCGGTTTTGGTTTTGGTGGGAGTAAAAACCGAACCGAGTACACCCCTGACCCAGAGTCCTTACTAGAACAGACTTCATTCCTGTAATCTAGAAAACAGCAAACCACCTACCCACCGTATCCTGCTAATACATAATCTAGAAAAAATTAAATATAGCTACATTCGAGATGACGGTTGAAATCCTCTTTTAGTTATCGTCGTTGCAAGCCGTTAAAAAACAAATCAGTTTTCCATGTAAGTGGATTAGTTAGGTATTGAAGAGACCTGTAGGTTTAACATGTAAGTGGCCCTCAACATAAAAAGAAAATAGAAAAAAAAATACTAAACATACATAGATCTATATATCAATGGATATCAGGTCAATTTTTAATAATGCATTAAAGAGCAAATTATGTTTTTCCTCACTATGGTTTGACTAAAATAACCTTTTTCGGCCGAGATTATTTTTAGTTAAAAATAATAGTTTCGTCCCGTCGCTTCAAAAATTAACAATTATTTTGGCTTTCGTAATTTTATGACCCATTTCAAAACGTTTAAGTTCCGTCACTAAACACTTAAAAAAACTAATGTCATGGTAATAAACCAAATCAATTTATAACTACTTCATTGCTAAATTTAGTAACTTTGTTAATTTGAAGATTGATTTTGGAACTGACAAGACGAGGAGGACACGTGTGCTTGATTCTCTACTACACGGATTTCTCAATATCTTGTCTTAATGGTAAGATGAAGGTTTGAGAGAATTGATAGGAAACCCAGGTCATGGGTTCGATTCTTGATCCAACCCGGTTTTACCGGCCTTGCACCGTCGTGCCTTTGGGCGGGTGCTTAGGTCGGGTTTTTCCAGGGAATTGGTGGCTGGTGGGCTAGGGGCTCCGTCTGTCTGGACTAGTGACCAGCTTGGGCATCCTTTAGCCATTGGGGGCCGCGTACAGAATACACGACAGTTGATTAGTTGGCCGTTCAAAAAAATAAAAGAATGGCTAGCTTAACCGGCATTCAATAAACTAACAATTCGAGCCCTCAAACTACATTTAGGGGTTTATCACTAGCTATAGGTTCATCTTTTTTTAGTTAATTTAAGTTTGTAGGTTCATCACGAGTTATAGATTTATCTACATTTAGAGGTTAATTTTAGTAGAGAACATTTTTATGATTCTAGTAGAGCTTCTAGTTTTCCATTACGGCTTCTAGATTTATCAATATTAAGTTTATATCATGTAAAAACCAGATAATAAAAAGAAAATCCTTGAATCTATCTGGATTATTTATTTGAAATGTTGAAAATATATATGTGGTCAATATTTAAGTTAAATAAAAAATTGAGGTTTTAATAAAGAAATAACTTGTAATGTGATTTCACGCTGACCACATGTTTATTTTTAATATTCTAAATGGACGGTAAAGATTAGGTTAATTTTCACATGATGCAAACCCAATATATATATAATATATACACGGCTTGCATAATGTGAAAACCGAATCTTAGAGTGAAAACCGTTAAACCTTATCTTGGTAGTTGATTTGAAATTTGATATGTTGAAAATAAATATGTGATTTATATTAAACCTGAATAAAAAGTTAGGGTTGAATAAACAAATGTGTTTTAATGTGGTCCATCAATTTATTTTCAAGATTCCAAATAGATGACCCATGTATAGTTTAAAATTTTTTCTCTAAGTTCGGGTTTTCATACTCTTTGAAAAACTAAAACCAAGATTTATATAAACGAACTAATTAGCATGATAAATATTCAATTTAATGACTTGGTGTTTGGTAAATGGCTCAGTATATATATATATTTTTCTTTTTCAAATGAGGGATCTGTTAGAGTGAGAACCCAAATCTTTAGCTTTACTTTACATGCATAGATAGATAAATAGATAGATAAATAGAGGATGTATCAAAAGAAAACCTTTACTTTAAAAAAAAAAAAAAACTAAGAAAACTTATACTAATCAGTCAATTTTTAATAAAAATTTTTAATGATTCTTTATTATTAGCTTAAAAATGTTATAATTTTTTTTAATAGAAACATGTATATCATTAAGTTACGTATATGTAACATATACAGTTACATAAATATATCGTATAAGTTACATATATTTTTTTATTTTTTTCTCTTTTTGTTAACATATCTAACCTTATAATGAAAAGAAATTAAAGGCAAAAAAACAAAAAAAAACAAAATTGATGATAAAAATTATGATTAGTTTTCTCTGAAATATATGTTTCCAATATGTATATATATATGTGTGTGTATAGACACACGGGTATCTGAAAAGTCGTATCAATAGGTAGAGTTGCTCAAATCGGTTAACCGGTCGAAAACTGGTTTTGGAATAACCGAACCGGTTAACCGGTCAAAAGCTAGTAACCGGTTTTTTCCAATAACCGATTTTTCAAGCTCAAAAACTAAAACCATATAATAACCGAAACCGGTTAACCGAACCTACTAACCTCCAAAAAACCGATTTTTGAGTGAGTTGGATCGGTTAACCGATTAACCGGTTTGTTCTCTTGAAACTTCAAACCGGTCCTAAACCGCCGGTTTTCTCAAAAACCTAAAAACCGATTGCAATAACCGGTTTCTAACCGGTTACGAACCAGCACCGGTAAGGTTAACCGGTTTTTTTGTGCATCTCTACCAATAGAAGCCGAGTGAAAAACGAAAAATATTTATCATATATATATATATATATATATATATATATTATTATTATTATTATTATTATTAGGAGTGCCTAAATGCCTAATAGGCTGAAAGGAAGCCTCTAATATTATGACATCT
This sequence comes from Mikania micrantha, assembly GCA_009363875.1. Lineage (NCBI taxonomy): Eukaryota > Viridiplantae > Streptophyta > Magnoliopsida > Asterales > Asteraceae > Mikania > Mikania micrantha. Next base: position 71,219,466 of record CM018698.1, read on the forward strand.
GGCTATACAACGAATCTGATCATAAGTACCAATTATTCAATGAATCTGAAATATTTCCGTTAATTAAGACATATGTTTTGGCCCAATTAAATATACCAAGATCCATTCAAACCATCCAAAATTCTTAATCGATTATAGACAAGAGACATTCCTCGTTTATAAGAAATGTCCATCCTCAAATATCATCGACCCGTTTTGATTCTATTGGCTAGAGATGAGAGGATGATTTTATAGTTAAATTGAGTCAAGGGTGCTCTTTTGGTGAGGATGTTTGTAAGCTGATGTCCAAAACATTAATATCTGCCGTCCAACTTGAGGAGGCATATTAATTAGAGGATAGTGGTTTAGTTTTTTTTTTTTTTTATTTATTTACGTTCATATTCCATTGATTGTTTGACTTTTGGTATTTTTTTAGTAAATCTATAAAGAGTACGCCATCATACGGTTGTTTACGGTCCCTTTTTTATGGTTTTTTAAATAGAATCATAAACGAAACCGTTGACAATGGTTTTGTATAATGAAAACCAAAACCAAACCATTCAAAATAAAAATCAAACCATTATCAACAGTTTGGTTCCGGTTTAGGCTTTTAATCCCATTAAAAATAAAATCGAATCAAACCAAATCTTTATAGTTCAAGATGAACTAACTAATTATACCAATTACAAATGTGTTTTTTTAATGACAAATGAATCATGAACTTAATATACATACGTACGTACGTACATACATGTAAGTATATTCATGTATCTATATTTATATATACGCACACGCGCACACCTATGGACATAGAATCTCATAGTGATCTTGAAACGTGGTAGAAAATAACGAGTTTGATTTTTAAAAGTTGTGAATCCAGATCTAAAGGCTATTATTTTCTAGGTTTAAAAAACAGACTATAGTTATCATTTTATAAAACAGTACTATTTGATTATTGTAAAAAGGGTGTTCTTAATGGTAAAAAAGGTTGTGAATTAAAAAACCTGCTTCAAACGAACTTTGATTGAATTCATTTCAGCAACGTTGGTACCGACTCGTCAAACTTTAGAATTTTAGCTTTTATAGTTTATGTTGTAGATTCTAAAATTTATGTTTCCAACTCATTGTGTTTTTCTGTTCGTACTATTATGTGTTTCATGCTCATATCATTATGTATTTCCTACTAACCATTTGTAATGGATTTAGCTTTATAATATAGTTTTAGGGTTATCTCTTAATGTTTAGTTTTTAGGTTTTTAAATTTACGTTTTTTAGCTTATTGTGTTTTTCTGCTCGTCAATGTGTTTCTTCTACTTGTAATTGTGTTTTAGGTTTAGGTTTATTGTTTAAAAATTAGTGTTTAGTTTTAGGATTTAGTTTTAATGTTTAACCTTTTGGATGTAGCTTTTAAGGGTCAGCTTTTAGGTTTTACAATTTACGTTTTTCAACTTATTGTATTTTCCTTTTTGTTATTATGCCTTTTCTACTTATTACTGTTTTTATGATCTATAGTTTTAGTTTTGCTTTTATGATTTAAGGTTTATAATCTAACGGGTTAGTTACAATGTCACTGTAATAAGTTTGAGCCGGTTTATAAGATGTTAATTTTTTCTTGATCTTCAAAAGATACCAAGAATAAAGTTACCTTTTGTAAAACAAAACAGTCCTTATAAAGAGAAATTAGTTAAGACAAATATGTCGATATTTAATGAAATTGACAAAATATAGCAATGAAATATGACATATGACAATATGAGAAAAGTGTACCTAACCATTCAATTATTTGTATAAAACCTTCTAGAACCTTTTACTTTTTTATGTGGCCAAGGTATTAGAACTGTTTAGTGTTTACTAATATGTTTTAAAAGAATATCTTATGTTATTTTTAGGATATTTATTGAATTTTATAAAAAAAAATCTAAAAGGCGCAAAACATTGCAAGATGCATCGAACCAATTTTTTTCTTAAATCTTAATCTTCTGGATCTTTCAAATTGTTAAGAAGGTTGACTACTCTGCCTATGCGAGAATTCACAATGAAACCTAATGCGCAGAAACCTTGTCAAATGGGTAAATTAACCTTTAACCCATCGAAATCAAACCTGAGATAAACCTAAAGCTGACCATTCATCTGGTCTTTTTCAAAGTTGTCCCTAAAATGGATTCAAACATGAAACACCCTACCTCCACTATGAAAGGTGACGGTGCTAACCAACTAATGGGTTAGGTTTTCAGGACTAAAAGCTTTACCCATCTTAGATATTTGAACTCACTTAACGAACACATGTCTTATAAATTGATTAAAAATGTATAAAAATAAAAAAAAAAGATAAAATACAAAATAGAAAGAAACTGAGTCTATATATAATTTTAAAGAAGGGATGTAATTCTCTATTTAATTATATAATAATCTCTAAGAATTACATTATTCATATTGTTTTTTAAAGTAACATGTCAATATTCTTTAACGTAGAAAAATAAAAGCAAATTGTGATATATAATACTAACAATTAAACAAATTTAATATTAATTAATAATATTTGAACTTGCATGTGAACGTTGTCCCACTATTATGATGTGGATTTAATTCATAGTAGACCATGGAATCATGGATATCGACCGTTTGTAACATGCAAACGTTTTGTAATTGTGCACCACTTTTGTACAATATTAATCCATCATTATTAATTCTAGTTTTAAATATTTGTGTAACAAGTACATGTGGCTCAATCGTAGCGATTTAGGACCACTCTTAGTACTTGTCAAAGTTCTTTGGAAGGAAATCAAATTTGGATAAGCATTTCAAGGACGAAATTAAATTGACAGGTAGAGATGACATAACCTAAAAATAAATAAAACCATTCTTTCAGTTGCTTCTAGAATACATATTTTTTATAACGGCAAATCTATCATAATTTTGTACGATCTCTACCTGATATCTTTTTTGCCTAGATTTGATTTCAGAATCTCCTATTCAAGAGACAAGGGCTCTACCAAACGAGTTATTCCCACATTGGCTTCTAGAATACATGTGATTTTTTTAACGGCTAATTTTTAGATCACTGACGGTCTCTACCTCAAATTAATATCCATTTTTTCTGGTTTGAATCAAGAACCTCTCATTCAAGAGACAAGGTCTCTACCAAATAGGTTATTCCCACATTGGCTTCTAGAATACATGTGATATATTTTTTTTAACGGCTAAATTTTGGATTACTGACGGATCACGGAAGTATCATTGTGACACCAGCATTATCACCTGATCATATCTACCACAAATTCACCAGTTTTTGAGAAAACTTAATAATTTGATAAAACCTCTTTAGGATAAATACAATCAAAGATTTATGGGCTTCTAGAGTTTGATGAATAAGACAATTGGTACAAGTTACCACTCAACTCAACCTGTTGTTCATATCCTTTTCTTTTTTATTATTTGTTTTCCTAATATACTAGCTGTTATTGTATTGAAGCACATATTTTTGATTTTGTTGTTACTGCTCGTTTGGTTCAGCCCCTAGAAAAAAGTTCTTGAAACACATGCCAACTTGGAGTAAAGTAATCAACAAATAATCTAAGTTTTATCTAAAAGGCCCTAATTGAATTTACATGAATAAATTAATGTAAATTAATTAAAGGATGTTAGCAAGGGTCAATGCTTTAAATAAATAAACAAACTTCATTTCAAACAAAGTGTTTTTCCTCATGTGTTGGTACAACAAGATAACTTTCTCAATATATAAACTTTTGATCAATTTACACACACAAAAAAAAAAAAAAAGAAAACCACCAGTAGCAGCCGCCGTAACAACAACGACAACAATAACAACAAAAGCCACAACAAAAAAAAACAATAATAATTAAAATAATAATAAGAGTAAACTTCTCTTTTGCTCCCTGTGGTTTGACAAAAGTAACCATTTTCATCCAAATTTTGAAATTTTGCAATTTTCCTCCATTAGTTTCAGAAAATTAACCATTTTCATCCAAAGTCCATTTAAACTTTGGATGAAAATGGTTACTTTTGTCAAACCACAGTGACTAAAATGGTTAATTTTCTGAAACTAATGGAGGAAAATTGCAAAATTTCAAAATTTGGATGAAAATGGTTACTTTTGTCAAACCATAGGGAATAAAAGAGAAGTTTACTCTAATAATAATGGCTATAACAAAAATAAGAGTAAATTACGGTTTTGGCCAATAAGAGTAAATTACGGTTTTGGCCCCTATGGTTTGAGTGTTTTGGCTCAAAATAGAATCTTCTATCAATTCAGCCCATGTGGTTTAGACAATTATCGGTTTTGGCCCCTCAAACTTAACTATTATATCGGTTTTGGCCCAAAATCTAGCTATGGTTAGGGGCAAAAAACGTTAATTGTTTAAACCACAGGGGTTGAATTGATAGAAAATTCTATTTTGGGCCGAAATAGTTAAAACAATTAAACCATAGGGGCCAAAACCGTAATTTACTCTAAAACTAAATTAAGAGTTGACAAAATCAAGCATTAAACTTATGATATTGGCTAGAATTTTATTGATCAACTAGTTCAAAGGATTAAGCAGATATATAAATAAACAGATGGGTTAGACTTGTGTTTTTGCTTCTGTTTGTTAACCTTCTCTACCTGAGCCAAATTATTAATATTTGTTTTTGGTTCATTGAAGAGTGTTTCGACCTGTTGTAATTGCTACCCATAGGTTTCCTTTTTGTTGATCTGCTTGTATTTATTTATTAAATTGTCTAATACTCAAAATGATTCTTGTATGAACTTCAATTCTTTTGAAAAAGATGAAAGAAAATCCAAGTAAATATAATTTTTAGAGTTGGATGAGAGGACATAAATATGATTTAGAGTAGAAATTATAAATTGTAGACTTGTTGAACATGTTAGTGGAACATTGAGTTTAAGGTAGTATTTGGTATACATGATTGAAGGAGATATTGAAATTGCTCATTACGTTGGAATGAGAAAAAAAAACATGTTTGGTAATCAAATATGAATGTCATGAACAATTACATAAGGAATGTGATTCCTTTTTTTTTCCTAATGATTTTTATTACTTGAAGAAATGCCTTTTTTTACCGTTTCTTCAGAGAATGACATGATCTGACCCATTCCTCGACCTAACTCATGAACCAAACCACGACCAGAACCATGACCCTGAACTATCACCAACCCATGACTCAACGACTATGGCTTAAACCACAACCCAACCCATGCATGAACCATGCTCTGACCCATAACCTGACTCATGACCCAAACATGACACGTGATTTGAACTATATATGCCTTGAATCATTATCTGACCCATAACTCGAACCATGATACAACGCATGTTTGAACCATGATCTAATCCATGTCCAAACATGACTTGACCCTCGACCCGAACCATTACCTGACCCATGTTATGAACAATGAACTGACCTGCTTATGAATTATATATTTTTTTCATTTTTCTGTCTACCATGAAGTAATAATTTATTTCAATCCTACATGATAACCAAACATGATAATAAAATGATAATTATCATTTCATTCCCTCGTCAATTAAATTCCCTCATCTATTTCATTCTTTGATCCATTCTATTACCACATATTAAACAGATCCTTAGACACTTGTACATGTATGAATGTTCTTTATTATTTTAAGTGCTTTGATAAATATTAAGTTCGTTTTTAAAATTGATATGCTGATCTATGACTCAACTCATGAGGTGTTTTTTCTGTTTTTTTCTTCTTTTTTTTTCTTTTTTTTTTCTTTTTTGTAAAATTGTTGTGTGCTATTGAATTACATTTGAAACTTTTAAAAACTTTGCTTATGATTTACTTGTGAAAATGTGATAAAACTGTTTGTGTGCAATTCTCTGGTTTCTTTTAACTTTGGTTCCTTATACAAATAATAAATATAGTTTGGGTGCGAAGTTGGACTTATGTTCACTCTATCACCAAAAAAACCTAGATTTATAGACAAGAGATAGGAATACCGAGTTAACTACTTGTAAAGTTACCACATGTATGTCATTATGATGATTAATGTCATGACACTATTCATAATAATAAGATCAATTTACAACATCTCCACTTTTATTTGATAATTTGCTAATGAGAGAGTGTTTCTCTCGTTTTAGGAAGCGTATGAATGCATTCTAGGATCTGATTTTATATAATGTGAATATTTTACGATTAAGATTAATCGGTGTGTTGTCACACACTCCTTTCGATTTTAGATGCATTGGAGTTGTGAACAATGCAATCATTACATTGTGATTGTGACGATAATATGTGATAATGATACGTTTGCTAGTTTTTTTTTTCTGAACGGCGAAGGTCTCAATCGTGTGAACCCACTGTTTCCAGGCCATGTCACCAAGGTCTAGTTACCTGGACCTCCCATGAGCCACCATAACCACCCCAGGAGGAAACACTACAGGGAAAACCCCTGACCCCTCCTTAGACCCCTATTTCGCTGCGAGAAGGATTTGAACCCAAGACCTTCTATTTGGAAGAATCTTGGGGTACCATTGATATATTTCCTTTGTATATGCTACTTGATATCAATAATTCTAAATATTTCTTTTGTTAGCTTAATTTTATTTATTTTACCCTTATATATATACTAAGGTATTATTTGATGGGGAATTTATTTTCAAAATTTCGATTGTTTTTAAGGACTTACTTTCCTTATATTCAAATCTCACTTTCATATTTATCTATTGTGATCTACATCCACACATTACGCATATATCTCATCTCGTTTTTAAAATAGATAGGTAATCAAAAAAAATGTTGAACGACACCATTAGGCGTCCCTCACCGACCGTTCCACGTTAACATGAGGGAGGTAAATCGCGTGACCTAGGGAAAATTGGGTGGTGCCGGGCTTTGAACCCTAGACCTCCATCATAGATTCTCACCCATTATCACTAGGCCACCATCGCGGAGACTATAATAGGTAATCAAGGTTGATCTAGAATGTGTGATATGGGCTACTTGGAGTTAGAATCCTTGCATTAAGGACTTTATTTATTTTTCTTTATTTAAGCTCTAGACCTTTATATTTGTGTTTATTTTGGTGGATATTTAAGACATTGTTAGCTGATTATTACCTTTTCTTCATACTATGGTGATTTAAGTATTTCTGTCAACGTTTAATGTTCTATTGATATTTGACATGATCGACCTTATCTTTCATGATAGGGTGCATATGTTACATTTTGTGCATTAGAAACTTCATTTGTTATATATGAATTATATGTTTACTAACATTACTTTTGACCGAAAATCTAGATCCCAACTAAATTACACAAATCTTGGTTTTCCTTAGAGAACACCGACCTGGTTGTTTGCGAGCGCTTTTTACATGTTTCCCCTGGTTAGTCGAGTATTGAGAAAATCTGGTGATTTATCACGTAATTAGGTAGTTACCCATTATTATCAATATATATATATACACTCACGAATTGATCTTCACTAAGAGCCCACGTTAAACCCTAACATCAATGACTTTGCCGGTTGGTCCCATTCCCACCCATATGTTTTATGAGTTTAATTTAGTATGTTATATCAATGACTTTGCCAATTGGTCCCATTCCCACCCATATGTTTTATGAGTTTAATTTAGTATACGTTATAATTACGGGTGTAAACAAGTCAAGCTTGAGCTCGTTAAACTTGGGCATGGCTTGTTTTAACTTAAGCTCGAGCTCAGATTGACTTGACGAGTTTATTATTAATTAATTTTTTTTATTATATAACTATACTTTTCATACATAAGAATTTATAAAATTTTAATTTAATTTTTTATATAAAAACAATTATATATAAATCAAAAGCTCATTTAGGCTTGCTAGTTGGCTTGAGTTTGAGCTTGATAAGTAAACAAGTGATATTTTAGAGCTAGAATTCTGGCTCGTTTAATCTCGACTTGTCCGAGTTCTTTACCGATCATACCTCAAGTATTGTCTAGTTAACTTGATTCGTTTAACCCTGAGGTATAATACACTATTATTTATTGTTTTTTTCATTGGTTCCTGCATTCAATTAATGCTTAAATATTACACATAATATCAGAAATAAAAATATTAAAATTTTGGAAGAGAAGAAAAAGTTATACGTATTTAATGCTTAGACACCAATGTTGAAGAATTTGCAAATGTCACACTCAAAAGTTCCAACCTCCTATTTTCAAAGTCTAGATTAATTGCTTGCTTTACACTCCTATATATGCTATACAACTCTATATCCAAAATTCCGGCTTAAGGTCATTAATATATTGAACAAATATAAACAAGAGGTCGCTTAATATTAAACTTGTTCACGAATATAAAATCAAAAGGAAATTTTATTCATGTTCGTTTATTAAATAATTAAATTTATTTATTAACGGTTCAAGAATCAAAACAAACTTGTAATATTTTAGAAAAAAAATAAAAGTTTTCTTTAATCTCAAAAATTAATCATAATCAATCTTAATAAAAATAAAAGCTAGCATTTGATATAAAAATCATGAACATAATTATCACAAACAAAACACAAATCAAAAATAATAATCGAATTATAATTATCATATTAATGTTTCACATATCTAAGTTGCAAACAAGTTTTTAGCAAGATACAAACTTTAAATCACCAGGTTTCTAATTAAAATTTTTAAGATAATGAACTGAACCTTAAAACTTTGAAAAGATAAAGCACATAAACAAAAGAACGCAAATGAGCATAAATGATCAAATAACATAATGTACACGAACACAAATAACCAAACGTGGCCTTTGCTCATGCTCAATTATATAGCTAAACATTTTTTTTATTCATATTCGAATGAACAAACATAAGCAAACTTTCTGTTAGACAATTTAGAAACTGTTCCTTGAACATTTGATTCGTTTACAGTTCTATTAAGATTCACTCCTTCCCAAATTAACGAGGCTTAAACACAATATACGTACATAAAAACGAAGACTATAAAACCTATAAAACTATTTTCTCTCCTATTATTTTGTCATTTTAATTTTTGTGATTAATTAGAGGATAAAAAACGGTTTATTTAATTCTAGTGATTTAATGGTTTTAATTTAGATGTTTTATAAGCTTGATACTACCAAAGATATCCATGTAAATAAAAATAATACTAATATTGGAAGAAGATTAGAAGGAAATAAATAGATACACGCCATCGTGTGTCTTATGTATCCTTCTTATCTAAACTTCTTTAATTTTTAGTATATATCAAAAGTGGACTTTAATCTTTATTATATACCAAAAGTGGACTTTAATTTTTATTATATACCAAAAGTGAACTATATATTAGCTTTAAGTATAATCTTAGTATTAGGTATACATTAGTTTAAATTTAACACTTATTTGATATGAATCATATATGTTACCGGTGTTATATTGATTGTTTCAGTCTTGTTTGATTGTATGTTTGTGTTTTTGCTTATGCTCCTGCCTGTGTGTCTATGTAAAAAAGTTATACCTATATCTATCACAATGATAAATTAATGAAACTTGTGTGGCACTTTTGAGAAGAGGCTCTATTTATAAGCAGTATCTTTAACTATTGAGATAGATGCGAGGTTTGCATTCATCCTACTTTTTTAAATCGATCTATTAATTTGTGTGTTTACTCGGCATATTTGTTTGTTTATTTCGAAAGTGGACTATAATGGCTTAGAAAGGAAACCGAATTTACTTGTAGCTACGATGTAAGTAGCTAACTAGTTTGTAATTTGGTGGCAATGAATTTTTGAGGGTTTGCGTCCACACAAATCACTATATACATTAGGTTGCCAAAAATATGTTAGTTGTTCATATAGTTTGATATAGCAACTCTATAGATTATGACAAGTTTGTCAAAATTGAACACGAAAATATGATAAATGAGTAATTTCTTCAAAACAATTTATCTTTCAAATTCCTCACTTAAAAAAATATAGTTATAACTTTCTAAATTTTAAGAAACAAATAAGGTTGTAACTGTTTGTTTAACTAAAAAGCTTACTTGGATCAGCCAGTAAATCTCTTAACTATTAAACATTAAATATAATCTTATTAATTTAGAAATCTTACAGACTCAACACTTAATGAATTAAACAATATCTAAAAAAGTTTTTGCATGGATAAAGCAAACAAGTTATCTACATAGATATAAAGTTAAACGTTTGATATAATAATAAAAAATAATTATCATAAAAACAAAGCAAAAGCTAAAATTAATAATCATAAAAACAAAGCTAAAATTGATTGATAACAATTGTGATTAGTTTTCTAAATGTTCTCCAAAATGAAGGTTTTCTATGAAACCCTCCCCTATATATATGTGTATGTATGTATGTGTATCTTCAACATCAAGATATTATATATATATATATAGGATTGGGATCAAATACTAACTCACACTTAGAGCACTAATACATTAACTCTCTTTACCCAATCATAATTAAACACATGGATTTTTCTTTTATTATTTGATAAGGGTAAATTAGTAATTTGTTTTATGTACTAACTTACCCCCTCTTTTTTTATACATTCATAACTTTTTTATACTATAATATTTTTTATAAAAATTGCACCATTTTACTCGTCTTATTTTTCTCTTTAATTCCGTTATAGTCTTGACTAGGTTTTTTTATTTTTTTTTCGGATGTTCGTATTTACACCAATGTAACAAGTATAAAAATAACAAATTATTTGGAACGAGTTGTAACGAATTTGGGATTTACATTGTTGTAGAATAAATAGGGTTTACGTTTAAGAGTGTAAACGAGCCAAGCCAATCCCGAGTTAGTTAATTACGTTTTATTCTTGACTAGGTTTTTTTATTTTTTCCGAATGCTCCAAAATTCGTTATATCTACAAGATTGTAAATTTATTTTAATACTATAAAAAAATTATATCTACAAGATTGTAAATACATTTTAATACTTTAAAAAAATAGTATAATATTTTGTTGATAAAAAACAAAATTTGTTATATCTACTTGATTGTAAATAAGTTTTAATACTTTAAAAAATTATATTTATAAGATTGTAAAGACATTTTAATACTTTAAAAAAAATAATATAACATTTTGTTGATAAAAACCAAAATTTCGTTATATATACAAGATTGTAAATACGTTTTAATACTTTAAAAAAATTATATCTACAAGATTGTAATTTTATATTTTAATATTTTAAAAAAATAATATAACATTTTGTTGATAAAAACCAAAATTCGTTATATCTACAAGATTGTAAATACATTTCAATACTTTAAAAAAAATACTATAACATTTTGTTGATAAAAAACAAAATTCGTTATATCTACTAGATTGTAATACGTTTTAATACTTTAAAAAAACTATAACATTTTGTTGATAAAAACCAAAATTCGTTATATCTACAATATTGTAAATACATTTTCATACTTTAAAAATTATATTTACAAGATTGTAAATACATTTTAGTACTTTAAAAACAAAATTCGTTACAAAATCAAGAATATAACGTAATTAACTAGCATTCGGAAAAAATAAAAAACCTAGTCAAGAATATAACGTAATTAACTAGCATTCGGAAAAAATAAAAAACCTAGTCAAGAATATAACGTAATTAACGAGCTCAGGATCGGCTTGGCTCGTTTACACTCTTAAACTTAACCCATATTTATTATACAACAATGAAAACCCAAATTCGTTACAACTCGTTACAAATAATTTGTTAGTTTTATACTTGTTACATTGGTGTAAATACGAAAATCCGAAAAAAAATAAAAAAACCTAGTCAAGACTATAACGGAATTAAAGAGAAAAAAAAGACGAGTAAAATGGTGCAATTTTTATAAAAAAATATTATAGTATAAAAAAGTTATGGATGCATAAAAAAAGATGGGGTAAAGTATTTAATATAGCAAATTACATTAATACCCTTATTCCATTTTCTTTCAAATCAATTACATTATTATATTATAGTTTAATATCAACCATTAGATTAGAATCTTGTAATTTGATCATTAAATATGGTGAGGTTAATGGGTTATTGCTCTATCCTAAGGTTAGCATTAGAACCCTTCCCTATATATATGTGTATATATATATGTATATATATATGTGTGTGTGTGTGTATATATATATATATATATATATATCGTCTTAACTAAAGAACAAAAATTACAAAAAAAAAAAGATATATGTAATTTAACTTTTGGCTTGCTTATATATGTAATTTGAGTTGTAAAAATATAGGAGTACTTGTGTAATTATTGCTAACTTTGGTCAAGATATGAACCGGGAATGGAGGAGAGAACCAAGTGAAGATCAACAGAAGGAGGAATTGGAAGCCTTGGAGGCCATGTTAACCGAGCTAAAACTCTCCACCAATAAAGATAGGTGGGTGTGGTTGGGATCTAAGGGCATGCTATTTTCGATTAAATCACTAAAAGGGAGGCTAATAAACGAAAATAATGGAAGCTTTGTTCTTAAATGGTGCAAATGGGTACCGGCTAAAGCAAACGTGGTCGCTTGCAGGGCTGAAATGAATAGGCTTCCAACCTGCTTGGCGCTCAGAAGAAGAGGTGTAAATGTTCAGTCTACGGCCTACCCTATGTGCAATGAAGGCGATGAAACTGCTGAGCATCTAATAATGGCTGCCCAATCGCAAATGTCGTGTGGCAAAGTATATCACAATGGTGTAACATTCCTCTGATTTATGCTTTTGAAATAAAGGATCTGCTCCAACTGTCTAATTCTCATAATGGTGATAGACCAAAAATGGATTTGATCCATGCGGTAATAATATGCGGCTTGTGGTGCATTTGGAAGACAAGGAATGAAACAATTTTCAAAGGAACTTCTTCATCTATTGGGGGAATTGTGGAGGAAGTCAAGAGGATGAGATTTCTATGGATCAAGAATCGAGCCAAGTTACATAGCCTAGATTGGAATAAGTGGAAATGCTTTAATGTAAACTTTGGTGTGTAGTTTTGGAAGTTCTGGGTGTTGTTTTTGTTCCTTTTCCCTCCTCATTCTAGTGTCTTGCTAGTTTGGGGTGGGTTATTTTAATAAAATATCTTTGCCGTTCAAAAAAAAAGTAATTAATCATAAAAATGATTAATGATGACACATTTATTTTGATCTCTATTAATTGTTTTATTGTTGTAGCCTTAGGAGATGAATTAATGATAGACGAGAATACATATGTTGACATTAGTCTATGGGTTTAATTATTTTTCTGAGAAGGTGTGACATACCACTTTTAATTTGTATGCAATGTGAATGTGCTTTTTCCGATGACTGGCAATCTGTTTGCTACAATTAGGTGTTGAACCATTTGAAATATGTCACTTAGGATCTCAAGTAGAATTCCAGATTCCGATTATATTAACATGTTAATGATTTATAATATTGTTAAGAAAATATAAAAGAGGTATCCATCCTGCAAGATCAATGAAATGAAAATATGGAAGGACTATAAGCATGGTTGCAAAAGAGGGCCTCCGAGACCGAGTACTCGCTTCAAGGAGTTGTTTCGAGGCCGAGTACTATCCGGTTACTCACTCCAAGGAGTTGTTCCGACCTGAGAGCGCTTAGCGAATTTTGCAACCTTGATTATAAGAGGTACACATCTAGCTCAACTGGGTATGTTGTGATTTGTGTTTGTGCTTTGTGTATTTAATCTACTTAATAGATTTTAGCTGATCAGGTGGGTAATGTATTTTATGATTTGTGTGTGGGTCTCTTGAAATATTTAATTTTGTTGTCATTAATCTTTGTTGAAATTAATTTGCAGGTGTTGTTTGAATTATTTGCAGGTCGTGTTAAATTTTGTTCTTGAAATTAATTTGTAGGTGTTGTTTGAAATTACGTTTGAAATATTTAATTTTGTCATCATTAATCTTAATAGATTGTGTTCCACACATATAATAAATATAAGTGTCTGCTTTTTGATGACAAAAGTAAAATCGCACTAATTTTAATGTTATTTTACTTAATTTTTATGAAAATAATGTTAAAAGCGTTGGGTTGGTTATTTGATCATGCATCATGAGTCAGAGGTTTCAGTAGTCTCTCTATTCCTACAAGGTATATGCAAGATTGTCCACATTTTACCCTCCTCAGATTCTACATTCTTTTTGCAAATAGTGAGATATACTGGGTATGATAATACATATATAGGATCCATTAGAAAGATAACCAACAACTTGTTGGTTATGCAACTATTTGATTATCCATGATAGTTATAATCACTGCAACACGTCCTTCTGTTATCATATTATAATCATGATTATATTGATTTGCTTACAATTACCTCACGTAAGTTTATATAAATTTCAAGCCTACACTATCTGATAAAATTTTCGTGTTATTCGTTAGCCTATAACGTGTTGATACATTATCAAGTATTTGTATTGTTTATATCATTTTGACCTTAAAGATTTTCAGTCGCGGTTTGTGAGAATTTTCTGGTCTTTTAAGCAATATTTTTAGCCACGGTTTGTGATTTCTTTACGTGGTTTGTTTTAAGTCGTGGTTTGTGATAGTTTTTTTACATGGTTTGGACGTGATTTTTAGTCATGGTAGTTTTTTACATGGTTTGATACTCGTAATGAAATATATATTATGAATATTAATTAAATAATTATAATACAATGTAACTTTTTTAAAATCTTTGTGACGATTAGATTTATTGATGTAAGATTGATTGACAGCTTTACAACCAACTTTTGTTTTTGTTTACATATTTGTTATTATGTCACTGTGTCAGGACAATATAACTCAATTTTTTTTGTGAGACAAAAGTTTTAGGTTATTTTTATTTTTATACTATTATTTTTAAAGCTTTTGTGCTTTACGATTAGTGATGATGTCGTCTTAGCAGGCCAATTTGTTTTTCACTCTTACTTTTAAAACTTTTATGCTATACGATTTATATTTTATTTTTATAGTTTTTGTGCTTTACTATTTATGTTTTATGAAAGAGTGATGACTTTACATGTATAGTTTTTGATATTTGAGATTATATTTTTATCCTATTTAATATGAGGTTACCGTCATAACCTGACCGGTAAACCCCTTGTTGTATGTTAAATAGGAGTGGAGATATATTATCATATCCTTAAAGACAACAAAGTAAAAGTCGAGATACTAAAAGACAACCAAGTATTATCATATACCGAAGAAGAAAGGATTTAGTCTTTGAAGGAAAACAATATAAAGTCCAAAAAATTAATATGAGCATGTTTATTATTAACAAATTATAATTGTAATTTTCATTATTGGTTTAGAGTTTAAACTACAACCAACCTTTCCATTGTAGAAGAAACTTATTTTCCAATAGTAATATATGATGTCACCATAATGATGATTATCAAAACCAGTAAATATCAAGTATAATCCATTATGTATTATTGGTGATTAGATCAATTGGCTTTATGTAAACTTATACATTATCAAAAGTTTGAGCTATAAATGTATGTGTAAACACACGTTAACTATCACATCTATGTTGTGTAAACTAAATATCAATTTGAGCTTGAAGAATGTTGAGGTTATCCATATGCCCTAATCATTGTGGGTTTACAAATTGTATTGTATCATACGGTCTATTATACTATATGACCATGTTGTCGTGCAACATGTCACATCAGTATGACCTCGTCCCCTCAGGTTTCATATGTGATTACAGGGGCAAAGAAATAATGGTCGTAAGTTATCATACGAGCCGTTTTATATGTTTTTTTTAAATTTTTTGACATTATGTTTAATTCCTTGATTTGAGTAACAGTTATTTAACATAACATAAAATTCCATGAAAATTATTATAATTATCTCACACACACACACACACATATATATATATATTTGAGTATAAAGGATTATATATTGTGGAAACCTGATCTTAGAGAGAAATATGATTTTAAAGAAAAAACCTTTAAACCCTATTTGTGTCATTGATTTTGAATCTTGAAAGTAAACATGTGGTCCACATTAAACTTTGGTAAAAATTGAGTTTTGAACAAACAAATCAATTTAAATGTGGGTTAATATGAACAACTTACTTATTTTCAAAGTCCCAAATCAATTGTCAAGGGCGAAGCTCTATTGGGGCCGGGGGTGGGGGGACTTTCCTCCTCTTTTTCCGTCTGTAATGTTAAATTTTCTGTCGAAATGTTATTTTTAGTTAATAATAGTGGTCTCACCCCCCTCACTTCAAAAAATTATTATGGGTTTCAAAAATTTCCGCCCCCTATTACTTCGCCCAAGCTCCACCACTGTTAATGGTTCAGGTAAGGTTTAAGATTTTATCTCTAAGATCAGGTTTTCAGATAATACAAAGCCTATATATATATATATATATATATATAGTCATACATTAATTCATGTTATCATTTATCATATTTTTGTTTACAATAGATTAACATTTCGTCAAATAAAATTAAGATGTCATCTAACAGAAAAAGCAAAAGAAGACATTACAAGGGATGTAATGGGTCATCTTTTAATAGAGTCGTAATGACTGAAAGCATTCTGGCACTAGTAGCACTACAAGGAAAGTCACCTATAGCGACGACAAAAGTCGTCGCAATAGCCCAGAAAAATCTTCGCTATAGGTTATAACGACGACAGGTCGTCGCTGTGCGGTCGTCGCTATAGGTTAGTCGCAATAGCCCAGGAAAGTCGTCGCTACACGTGTGGTTCCTATAGGTTAATCTATAGCCACGACAGGTCGTCGCTATAGGTGTCTGACACAATTTGTTTTTTGATTTATTTTTATTCTGTTAATAATTAAAAAAAAAAAGAAATTTCGAAATTACCAATAGTGACGACATTTGATCTCTATAGACAAAGGTCAAAAAGTGAAAGTTAGAGATATAGCGATGACATGTCGTCGCTATAGATTAAAGTCAAAAAGTCAGACTTCGATCTATAGCGACGACATGTCGTCGCTATATCCCTACCAAAAATTTTCAATTTTATTTTTGTTTTCTGAAATTTTCAGTTTTTAACCTGTTTAAACAACAATACCAGTTTTAACCTGCTGCAAATAAGACTTTATCAAACATAAAAGTACATTCACATTCATATGTTTACATCCAAATCTCAAAGTTAACCAAACAACCAAGCATAACAAGTTTAAGTTTGTTTATCAACCAATCAACCAACAAAGTTATAAGTGTTTTAAAATCCACAACTTCATCTATTCACTTTCATCTTCATCTTCATCTTCCTCTTCCTCTTGATCTTGATCTTTTTCTTGATTTGTTTCAAATCCAGGATGGTAAAAAGAGCTAGAGCCTTGGCCTCTTTACATGGACATCAACTTGTTGATTTGTTGTTGCATCATCTCATTGATGCGTTGTTGCTCCGCCCAACGAGCATTTGCTTTAGCAAGTTGTTGTTGCAGCTCGTTTGTTGCAGGTGCATAATGTGTGGAGGCAGGTCTGGGGTTATACTTTAACTTTTCTTCCAACACCCCTTACGTGCCCACGCCACTCACCCAGTGAGCGCTGCATCACTTCCACTTCATCTACCGGTGTGTCATCACCACCGGATGTGGATTTTGCTTTGTTTAATTCATCAGTAATATTCTCCTACATTAAAAACACAAGACAAACATATGTTAAATATTTTACAAAAATCCGTCAGCATAACTGCTGTAAAATGACTACCCAAAATGTATAATAAATGGCAACAAATCTTAATTCAAAAACAAGAATTCCCAATTCAATCAACAAATATCTAACAATTCATGTTCACCCATCCTATATATTAAAATGCAACTTTCAAATCAAGTTTAAATGAGTAAAACATAATACTAGTGAACATCTATTTCTTACCCAATGTTGCTCGGCTAGTTGATAGTACCATCCCGAGCTTCCCTTAAAGTGCATGTCTCTCCAGCCTTCCACATGCTAAGGCACACACCCTCCTTGACCTTTAAACAATAACAAATATTATTATTAAGATATCAAATAAGAATTAATACATATTTTGATAACACTAATTTATAACCTCATCATAACGTCTCTAAGCGTATGATTGGGTCCCATGATAACTTCCATACAGCTGTTTTGATCTGTTAGCTGTATTCTTCAAAGATCTGTTTTTGTATGTAGAAGTTGTAAACAGTCCATCAATAATCTGCACCCACTCTTCTGGGGTCATGCCCTTAGGAGGATTCTGTTTGGCTCTTGCTGTGTTGTCATATCCTCCTTCTTTGTCAAAGTGCTTCTTTAGCTTTGTTTTCCGGTCTTTGTACCGGTTCGCACAGTTAGCTTGAATCCCAAGCTTGATTCCATCCCAGTATTCGGTACTGTGATATTGTGCCAGATCAAAGTAATGCTATAAAAGTTGATATGATTAGAAAATAACCAAAAATATGAAACCAGTACACAAAAAACATTAGTAAGTATACTAACATGGAGAGTGGTCAGAATAGACATCTTAACATCTCCCGGAACCTCCTGCCAGCTCCGATAATGGAATGGGGCATGTCTGTCAACTTCATTAGATATCAACCGTATAAACAGCTGATAATTTTCTCCAACAGCTCTGTATAGGTTGGATGAGTAATCGAACTCAATTGGAAGTGGTCTGCTTCCATTCTTTTGAAATTTGTCATACAAGTTTAAGTTTTTTCCAGAGGATCTTCGTTTGGTTGGTTTAGCTACATTAACATATGAAATTAAAAGTTACCAAATTGAATAATATGTTCAAGGAGATTAAAAATATATTATACTAGAAACTTACAAGATTTGCAGCTGGTTGGCACCCTATAAGAATGCCCATGTGGAGGTTCATCACCTCCGTCACCGCCATGGTATCCAGCAACATCCGCCATTCCTTGGACAAAAACAAATAAATGTTAACAATTTTAACAAATGAAACAATACAATATTAACAATTTACAAGAAATACAACAATGAAATAGCAAAATATGTAAACAATTATAACAAAAGTAAATAACTATCATACATTTATTCGGAATCATCACTACAATAATTTTTGTCTATTTCAACATCATCTTCATCTTCCTCATCTTCAACTTCTTCATAATCTTCTTCTTCCTCTTCATCATCGTATTCTACTTATGCCATATCATATTTTTCGCGGTGAATCTAGAACTAAACCTTCGTCGAAGACGTGAAGTTAAAGGAAAGTAACGCAATACTTTTTGTGCTACTTTCTTTCCCTTTGTGTTTTTGTCAACCCATCTGCTCTCATTACAAACTGGACAATTTTGCATAAGAGAATTCTCTTTCCAGAATAGAGCGCAATCATTAATGTAAGCATGTATAGACTGATATCCTAAACCAATTTTTCTCAGTTTCTTCTTAGCTTCATAATGGGAGGCTGGAATCTTATTTTCTTTCGGGAATGCAAGTCTTAAAAACTCTAAAAGTTGGTCAAAGGAACTATCAGTTCATTTATTAATAACTTTAATATGCATTAATTTTGCCAAAAAGTTTAGGGAAGACATCCAATTACAACTATGGTATAGCTCGGTATTAAGCTCCTTAAATAATGCGTCAAACTCCGTGTCTAATCCATCTCCATACTCATTTACATTTTCGTCATATGTATTCTGCTCACCAATGACATCATTAAGTGCATCAAACATCTCATTATTTGTTAGTGGAGGATTATCTGCGTTCGAAGCCCACATTCTTTCAATCTCTGAAGCATTGGAATATTTCTCACCATGATATACCCATGTTGTATATGACTGTAGAAAATCACGGTCATGTATGCGGACATAAAATGTAGCCAAATTCTGGAGTGATCGTTTAGAATTTGCACAACTTTTACATGGGCAATATCCTTTACCTTCACCATTGACATGGTTCTTTGCAATCTCCATAAACTTCTTAAGACCGTTTAAAAAATCCGAACATCTCCGGTTTCGTAATTTTATCCAACTTTTATCAACTTCCATGTTAGTTAGCAACACATGAACCTAAACATGCATATCTAGATGAAATTTATAAACACATAAACATATACATACTTATAAAAAGTCAATGTTACAAATGAAATATAAACAAGACATACAACATACCTAAACATATGCATACAAATAAAATTCATTTATCACATAAATCTAAACATGCATATCTAGATGAAATTTATAAACACATAAACATAAACATACTTATAAAAAGTCAATGTTAGAAATTCAAATGAAACAACACATACAACATACCTAAACATATGCATACAAATGAAATTCATTTATCACATAAACCTAAACATGCATATCTAGATGAAATTTATAAACACATAAACATAAACATACTTATAAAAAGTCAATGTTAGAAATTCAAATGAAACAACACATACAACATACCTAAACATATGCATACAAATGAAATTCAATCATCACATAAACCTAAACTTGCATATCTAGATGAAATTTATAAACACATAAACATAAACATACTTATCAAAAGTCAATGTCACAAATGAAACATAAACAACCCATACAACATATACCTAAACATATGCATACAAATGTGTTTCAACAACTAAATAATACAATCATACATTTACAATTCAAAACATTAAACTTTTGTATAAGCATAAACAATAATGAAGCTTTATTAACATACAATACATAATACATAAACCCTCTTGTATTACGGTAACATAAAAAATGAAAAATTAAAGAAAACAAACCATACCTATGAAAATGAGAAGGTTCCAACAACCTTAAAGCACGAAATCAAATCTACAACGACAAAAATAATGTTAAATACCAAGTAGAATTAGACTAAATTCCACACACATAAATATAAACACAAACATACTCCATACAAGAATAATTAAGCATAAACATAAACATAGTCATACAACATACACACACATATATACAATAACATCATACTCCAATATCCCAACATAAATATACACATACAAATATCCTAACATAAACATACATATAAAAAAATCTAAACATAAACATACACATTCAAACATCTCAACATAAAATTAAACATTCAAACATCCTAACATAAATATACATATTCAAATTCTAACATAAACATACATATTAAAAAATCTAAACATAAACATACACATTCAAACATCCCAACATAAATATACATATTCAATATCTAACCTTAATTTAATGTTTCTAACATATAAATATAACATAAACATATATATAAAACATAGATAAAGACTTACATATAAAATGATCAAACAACAATACACATATATATATATATATAAACCATAAACACAAACAAAAAACATAAAAAAAAATGGAGATATGTTTTCTTAATCTATTCGCACACAAACCCACCATAAAAAAACACATATACACCAAAAATCTCACTTATATACATACATATGTGCAAATGAACACAAAATGATGAAAATAACCAAGGGATTACACGAATACACATACACATTCGTTTTATGAGTTGGCCACATGCACGAAGATCTAAACATGAAATTATGAAGAAATAGGAAAAAACACACAAAAATCAACTAACCAAGAAACTAGGATGAAATAATCGTATTTAGAGAAGAAATTAGGGGTAAAAATATGAAAAGTAACCTTCAAAAGTGGTCCAAGGGTCGAAATCGCCGCCTCCAAATCGCCAATGGAGGGAGAAAAGGGTTCCCGGTGAAATCTGCAAATGAAGGGGTCTGCGCGTTTTTTTTAGGCTTAATACCCCAAAACGACAAACTTTAGTCTTTATTAAATAAAAAAAATTCATTTTCTAAACTAGCTCTATTGTCGTCGCTACAGAGAAAACATAATTATTTTTTATTTTTTAATGAATCACATTAGTATTAAAACGAATTAAAAAAAGTGAAAAAAAATAAAAAACTCCTATTGTGACGACATTTCGTCGCTACCAAATTTTCACCAGGCGCCATAATTTTGGTCAAAGCCCGCCTTTTTCGGAGTCACCTGTAGATGAAAAAGTCAAAAAAGAGAATGCCAGTCTATTGAAACGAGGTGTCATCGCTATAGCTTAGGCTATAGAAACGACATTCTGTCGTCCCTACAGCATTCGTTAGTTTAGAGGCTTTTTCTTGTAGTGTAGAGTCATAGAGAGTCATGCATGTGATTTTCAAACTGCTTAAAACAACCCAATCATACTCCAAAAATACCCCATTTTGTAGGTTATCTTATAATATATATGAGACTTAATTACGTTAGTTGATAGAGAATTTCAAAGAACCCTTTTAGGGTTATGTGGAAATATAATTTATTCAATGAACACTCTAAGTGTGCATCGAAGGGACATGCGTGAAAGACCTTGCCTAGCTCCTGCCTTTGAAGGATTCCTTCTCGCTTGTTGTCTAAGCTCTTCGATTCTGCCCTGCTTGTTAGTTCCCAATCATACATTCACAATTGTTAGCATAAACATGTAAGTGTAGAAGGGTTGATTTGAGAAGTCTACAAATGTTAAAAACACTCATCACTTTTTTTGCTAAAAGCTGGGCTTGTGTTATTTGCTAATATTTTCAAATTTGTGCCACGTGCATGGTAGTCGGACATTGTTGTTTTCAAACATTCATAGGAGCTAGGTCTTTATTCGTTAGAAAATTGAATGATAAAACATAAAGAATTGGACCATAAAATGAATTAACATATATCAGTTTATATAGTAATTCAATTAGATATAATTTTACGTTAGGTCAAATAATCTGCTCGTATATCAAGAAACATTATATCTTATCGTCATTTGAATGTATATTAAGAAATAATATGTCATCCTAAATAATTATATATAAAACAAAAAAAGAACATATTAGTCGTACGTATAGACAATAAAAACAAATACATTTGTAAAACACATTCTTCAAAAAGTCGTATACTCTCCAATTGATCGATCGTATAATATTATTTATTCTTATAATATTATTGACGACTTATACTTTAAGCATCCTAATAATACCGTTGAGTACAGTTATAAGAAAAGAAAAGCAAGTTGATAGCATAGATTAATGTGGAGCTCCAATTTGGGATCGTAACTTTATGATAATCAGTTACGTTATTTTTATTGAATGAATAAGGTCAGTATGTTAGTTTTACCACATATTAATTAGGTTTCGTTTTGAGTTGTAGGTGTATTTGCTCGATTCAACGTTTGTCTACATCTGAGCTTTAGCTAGATACCAGGGAATTTGCAGCAGATTATTATCACAGCGCGTAAATTGTTAGGTACGATGATATATTAAAGATATGAAAAGAAATGCCGCTCAGCACTGGTATGTGGTGTAAAAAGAAAAACTTCTGCATGTGCATCATGCAACATGTCTTTCTTTATTATAACGTCAACATCATTACAGACGATATTGATGATATGGAGAAGTGATTGTCAATTTCAACTTGTCCTTATTATAACAAAGAAAAATGAGAAATATGTACCTAACCACTCTTTACTAGATGAATTCTTCTAGAAGTTTTTAGTTTTTTATTTATTTATTTATTTTTACACATATTCTGCCAACAATTAAACCGTTTGGTACAAGTCAATACAAGATTTTATAAGGCTTATTGACACATGTTGTATGTGATGACTTTAAATTTGGTTATACGTAACTTCTGACACGGCACATATAAGCTTTTTTCAACTTGTATCTAGAGGTGCATAAATCTGATTTTTTTTAAAACTAGTTTCGGATCGGTTCTGGTTTTGGTTAATAAAGTCAAGAAATGGTTCCGGTTATAGTCGGGTTTTGACTAGTTTTTTTATCAGGTTTTGGCCGGTGTTGGTTCCGTTTTTGGCCAAGTAAAAGTGGATCTGGTTTACTGGTTATAGTAATTCCTGTTCCGATTTATGATTTCTCATAGAAACTGAAACCGCTTGTACCCGACAAGTAAGACCGGTTTCTGTTTGGGTTTTCGGTTCCTGATCCGGTTATGGTTTTTTTGTCCACCTCTACTTGTAACCAATATGAACTATTTTTTGACAATAATGTTTTTTAATGTATATATGTCTAATATTTATTTGATTCAATGATAGTTTTTTTGATGACAATGTTTTTTAATAACAATTTTTACCAACAGTTTTGTTTATTAACAATTTTTATTAGTGATTTTGATTATTAGCAACTTTAATTTTTCCGCTTGTAGTTAACAATCTTTTTTTATTATTATTAACAAATAAATTTTTTAAACGAGTGTACTATTTGATTTTAATAATTCTAAATAAAAATATTATTTTTAAGCAATATAAACACATATGACAAATGTATACAACCAAAATATAATACAAAAAATAAATATAT
This sequence comes from Mikania micrantha, assembly GCA_009363875.1. Classification (NCBI taxonomy): domain Eukaryota; kingdom Viridiplantae; phylum Streptophyta; class Magnoliopsida; order Asterales; family Asteraceae; genus Mikania; species Mikania micrantha. The sequence goes on from CM018698.1 coordinate 71,243,678, forward strand.
AATACGCGTTTGTACATATTTAATAAAATAAAATACAATTATAATATAAATGGTTAATTTTGTATAAACATAACCAAGTTTCAATTTTGTTTCAATCAAGTCATTCAAACTTTGTTTTGTTTCAATTAAATAACTTAAATTTATTTCATTTATGTTTCAATCCTGGATATATATATGACCTATATAACATGTAATCGTATTTTTTTATTTTTTATTTATATTGTTGATGACATGTAAATAAACATGGATTTTGAAAAAATCTCAAATTTTTTTACAATATGCAAAAAATTAAATAAATTTTGGGAATATTTTTAAAAAATTATAAAATATTTTGTTGATTGCAAACACCAAAATAGGTCTAAAATGCATTTAAAACTTCAAACGTAAAACTAGGACTGGCAAAATTGTTACATGTTAAAGCACGATTAGACCTGTTTAGCAAAAAAATTAGTATTTGATTTTATACTTTTTTAAAAATAATAAAAATTAAGAGGCTAGACTTCATCATTTTTCTTTTTTGTTACATAAAATATAGAACTGTTATGTTTAAATCACAAAACCAAGTGTTAAACAAGTCGTTTTATATTTACATTAATCGCGTCGTCTGAAACATGTTAAAACCCGTTAAGACCCGTTTTTCCAGCCTTACGTAAAAGTAATCAAATAAGAAACATCCATAGCACATGATTAGAACTTTAGAAAGAAATACACAATTTTCATGAACGATGAAAAAGCCCTCACAATAACCATCACTAAGATTCTTCATGTGTCAAAAATATAATAAAATAAAGATTATTAAGTGTAAAAGTATTGTGCTAGAAAAACATTTTAACTAATGTACCACCGATCAAAGTTAGGCGAGTTGAAGCATGATTTGTCTTGTTATACTCGCAAAATAAATGTTTAATTTGTTTTATATATAAAAAATTAAAATACAATTCTTTTAGGTTTTAAATAAAAAAATATAAGTAAATAACTAAACTAACCAAATAAAAATTAAAAATGTAATAAAATAAGATTCTTTATTGAAGTTTATATTTAAAAATTAACTAACTTTGATATTATTTATAAAATAAAAATGTTAAAAAGAATATAAGAAAGAAAAAGAAAATAACCCAAAGAAAAGAAAAGAAAAAATAATATAAGTTTTAGGTTTAGTGATTTAAAGATAACATCATATATAATTATCATTTTAAAAAGAATAAATTGTTGAGATAGTTCATGTTATTTGCTAGTATTTCACTCTTATTTATTAGATTTCATAAATTACTCACGTGATTCCAAACTTTAAACATTTGTAACACATACAATTCTTAGATGAGAGTAATTTGGTCAAACATGTGAGGGTAATTTGATGACCTTAGGACCATATATGTTGCAAATATTTAAAGGTTTGAAAACGTACATATGATTATTTATGAAACTTAGAAATTAAAAGTAAAATATTAATTAACAAACCAAAAAGACCATCTTGGCAGATTACACTTCTAAAAAAAAGCAACTAAAGTTCATGTAAAAAAAAGTTTGTGTAAATGACATTATATATACAACAAAATGTTAACATAAAGGTTCTTAATAACATTTTTTGAATATAAAGAATGAAACAAGATATATACGATGTTTCTATCATTTAATTTATATATTTTTTAATATATGTCAAATAGTCAACTTGTAGAGAAACTTATAGAGTTCAAGATTGAAAAACCTCCCAACGCAAGTGGCATCTAACACCTCTTCTTCAATCAACTTGTTGTGTTGTTTGCACTCGATAACTTAAGAGCAATATTGCTTATTGAATTTCGCTATTTTAGATTATTTTTGTTTTTCTAACTTTTAAAGTTTGATTTCTATTGTGTTCTACGTTTTCCAACTCGACATTATACATATGTTTATCGATTTTTAATATTTAGTAAAAAGTTTGTGTCACAATTTTTTTTGATGACTGAGGAAACTACTTACGCGATAAACTTTCGAGTCATCAAATATCCAACTAATCATGAAAAACAATTAAAACACAACAGGCCGCAAGCAACCAGGTCTCAAATTTTATGTCATATGATTCTAGTACATACTAAATTAATGTTCACATGCAAGACTTTCAAATGGTTTGATTTAATGCATTTCAACAAAAATATGCTAATGGCTTAACAAAATGGAAACTTGTACAAGAATAATTCGAATTTGGTCAAAAAAATCAAAGGGTCATGATGGTTTACATAATTTCAAAAAAACATCCATGAAATTTCAATTGAATTTGTCATCTTAAGTTCAATTTGAATTCGTCCGTGAAAAATCGACACTTTTATTATTAATATAAAATTGGCTTAAGCTAGACTTTTATATCAAAATACCTACTTTTGAGTTTGCGCTATGTTTTTGAGACCGACATGAATGCCAAAATAACTGAAACCTACATGTTTGGCATCTTTCAAGGCCGGTATCACTTAATTTCCACTGGGTCACGTGATTTACCTCCCTCATGTTAACTGCAAAACCGGTCGGTGAGTGGCATCTTATGGTGGCTTTCACCATTTTTTTTACATGTCTGGCATCTGATTTGTACTTTTGTCAGCGTTATATACCTATGTTCATTGTTCGCTCATGTCTTTCCGAAATTCTTTCAGCCATATCATCCCCTAAGGTTGTAAATGTGCAGTTCTATTTTGAAGTTTTATTTCTAAAATTTAAGCTCGGCTTATGAGTAGTTTTTTCAAACTTGATCTTGGTTTGAGGTTTGACAGGTTTATTATTGTTTTAAATATATTTTTGAAGAAATTGTATACATGTATATTTGTTTGTATATATTTATAGTTATGTTCATAGTTTACATTAACTATATATGTATCCGTAGCACCAGGTATTTTCAAAGAATTAAATTGAATAATTTAATAAATCATATATTACATGCACAACATGTTATTATAACATAACATACCACACTTGTAATGCTACTATATTTTATAATTTATATATTATTTTATAGTATAATTGGATTTAGACGCTAGTAGGAAGACTAAAACTTAAATTAACAACTCACATTGTAAGTTGATGGGTTTAAGTCGTACTAACACCCTTAACCCTTTTGACTTTTTATTTGAGAAATCTTAATTAGGTTCCAATCTTACCCCATCACTCCACGTAGGCATCGCAAACAACTAACATCATCACTCTCTCATCCCTTCACATCATCACAACATGTGTTATCATCACTACTCATCAGACCTCATCACCCTTCTTTTTTTTCCCTTTCTTCTTCCTTCATGCCGTGACTATGGTCACATATTTGAATCTATGATTGGTCACGCCCCAATGTGTTATGGTGACGTGATGAAGGAGTGCGTGATGGAGGGTGGTCAATCCCCTCCTCATGTCTCACTACACATGGTCTAAGAGCAGAGCATGATTTTTTTTTTTTTTGGGTTTTCTCCTAGGATGGTCTCGTCTTTAAGTCTGATAAAGCATTAAGCAATTGAGACAATTGAATTCTGTTACAAGATAACTCAAAGTAGGGTATGTTCATGAACCCCTATTTTAAAAAATTGGTCAATTTTATAAATACTTTCACTTAAAACATACTAAAACGGTCTACCTTTGCTAATGAGTATGCTTAAAACCTTTCAAAATCATTTATGAGTTTAAATACGTAGCAATACCGCATTATGATTTTAATATCTATAATTTATTTTACACGAACATATTATGTTTTTCATAAGTTTTAAAATATAGCAATTATTATATTCCGGATATACCATTTTGACTTTATTATTTTTATTTATCTTTGTGTATAAAATTTACTTAAAACTAATTTTTCTACGTTTTAACATAAATTAGAGAGGAAAAAAAAAGAAAAAAGAAGCTGTTATGTGACTTATGTCAAATAAAAAAAATACAAGGATAAACTTGTCATTTTCAAAAAGTTGAACATAATATTTAACATCCCTTAGTCTAAACATCCTATTAATTATTTAACATAATTATTCATAATTTTTTTAACAACCTCGATCACCTTGAATCGCCCTAACAAACGGATCGCCTTTTCGTCAGAAGAACAGAGCGTTATAACGTGACCAACTAGCGGTGTTCAACGGTTAGATTTACGGCTTAAACGATTTATTCGGTTCTATTTATACAAATTTGAAATTTTTTTAGCCCAGCTAAAAAACGAACCAACACCGTATTGAGAATCAAGTATTCGAATTGAATTCGATTCGGTTTGTCTTTAGTTATAACCAAACAAAATGAATAAACCGATTAATAAAAATAATAAATTTATATCTAAATAATAATATTAATACTAAAAATATGATTAATAAAAATAATAAATTTGTATCCAAATTCGATTTAATTGGTTAACCGAACAAACCGAATTTAAAAAAAAATTAAACCGATAACTGAACCAAAAAATTAAATTTGGAGTTCGGATAAATTTAAGAACCGACAACCAAATCTAGAAATCTTTTTGATTTACAGAACATATACGATTTGTTTTTAGATTTAGACGGTTTTTTTAGATGTATCAATTCTTACCCATGTCAAAGGAAATGAGTTGGTTTGGGTAAACAATTGTTGTATAATAGGTTAAAATGGGTAACATCATAATATTGAATAGGTTGAGATGTGTAGCATTTAAACACAATACGGGTCAAGACGGATACCCAAAAAAGTATGTAAATGCAATGAATTCAAACATTTAATAGTGATTGTTAACATATTTGATGAGAAAATCACTAAAAATTATTTAAATAGACTATTTGTTTACTTATAACGCATCTTAAGTTAAATTAAATTGATGTTTTATAAGAACAATCCATTTTGAGCCGAGCTGATTTTGTTTAAAATTCGTTCTGATCCGCACCCATGCTGATTCGAACTCGTTCCCGTGTTTTTTTAACACCCTAATGACCAACCTGCCAGATATACTCATATACGAGTAAATATAAAATTACAGCTGTTCCAAAAAAAAAAAAAATTTACACGTCGACATAAAAAACCAAAATATAATTTTCCAAAATATTAAACTTTTATTATCAACTTGTCAATTACCATTTTCCAACTTCTATATAAGTCTCCATACCGATTCTACGAATGTCTGTGCTCGAATCCAAGTTGTTCTTCTTCTTCCTTCCAATCACTCACAAATTTGTGTGTAAAAATTCTCAAACAATCAAACCCAACTGTTAATTTTGGATTCAAATCAACATCCGTATGGATAGCAATCCAAAGATGAAGATGAACATCACTATAACGAAATCATCAATCATTCCTCCGTCAAAAACCATTTCAGAATCCCCCAAACAGCTATGGACCTCAAATCTGGATCTGGTTGTTGGCAGAATCCATATTCTTACTGTTTACTTCTACAGACCTAACGGATCTTCAAACTTCTTCGATCCAAACGCCATGAAGAAGGCGCTGGCTGATGTGCTGGTCTCATTTTATCCGATGGCAGGGCGATTGGGTAGAGATGAGAGTGGCAGGATCGTGATTAATTGTAACGGAGAAGGAGTTTTGTTCGTTGAGGCAGAATCGGATTCCAGTTTGGATGATTTTGGAGAGTTTACTCCGTCGCCGGAGTTTCGCCGGCTTACTCCGACTGTTGACTACTCCGGCGATATTTCTTCGTATCCGCTATTTTTCGCTCAGGTACTTGCCCTAATTAGATCTGATCTTTTAGCTCAAATTCATGAGATCTAACTCAGTAACTCACCCACAATTACACCTCAATATGCATTTTCATGTGATTTTTGTACACCGTGAGTCTCAAACGAAAGAACTTGCACTTTAATCCAGAATGAACACATGAACAACTAGATTTTTAAAGTCATAAATGGCTCAATAATTGCCTCTAAAGTGTCATTGTGACAAGTTAAATTATTTTCCAATAATATAATTCTAGATTCATAGATTATATAACAACACGTATCGAGTGCAATCTCACTTTGTGAGGTTCGAGAATTTATGACGACATATCTTATCCCTATCCTGAGGCTGATTCATGACTAGATTCATAGAGTATCCATGGTTGAAATGGCCAGAAAGTGACAGATCTGTCCAAAATTTGAAGATACCATTCAACCCTTCTTAGATCTCTAATATCTTTCTTTAGGAATCTTAGTAATATTATGATCTGATACATAATCTTGATTATGTTTGATGCTTAATTTAATGCGTGTGCGATGAAATCTTGGATATTAAATAATAGTTCTTATTTCCCAAAAACCAGAATTTATATTATATTAGTTGCAAATCGTAAACAAATTGAATTTTAATATTTTAAACTATGTTTTTTTTTTTGGTATACTTATTGTTGATGAAAATTTTAATAACATAATCTACATTAATTTGTTTTTGAATTTAACTCGATTGGCCTTAAACATGTTCCTGTTTCCATCAAAATTATTGCGAAATTAAGTTTAAATCAATGATGATTAATCTACTAAGATTGCTTTTGTCAACAAAAATAAAAGTTATAATTATTATTATCATAGTATGAATTATTATAGTACATATATAACAATTTTGTGATGCATCAAAAGCCTAATATATATTAGTAAAGTAAAATATCCTAGATTATAAGTTCAACAGTTTAGATATATTTTAATCAAAAGAAATAGATGGTTTTAAAAGATGGTAATGTTGATATTATTAAAATTGAATTTGCGTATATTATATTACCACGAAGTTATATGGAGGCTGCTATGCAAATTCAATTATCTTTTATATGATGTGGGTCCTGAAACTTTTATCATAATCCCTCTTCAATTTTCTTTTATTATTTCAAAAATAAAGTTACCTTACTAAATGTAACGCATAATGTCCTAGTATTGCTTATTGGTTTGATAATTTCTTTCTTACAAGTACAAATCTCGTTGATAGCATCATGTGTAAAATATTAAAAATTTTATGAGAAATGCATGTGTGACAAAAAAATATATAAAATTTGTATACTTGCTACACCGTAAACAAAAAGTGAACAATATTAGTGGTAAACGAGCTAAAATGTTACAATACTCAAAGATTTTGCAAGGGTGTTTTGGGATTTTTAGTGATAGCAACTAGCAATATTTAATTAAGTGGGCATCAACATCATTTATAGATGAAATGCAGGTAAAGTGACTTTTATACATAAGTAAAGAACCAAAACTACCAATTTTTAATGCTCTTAATGATATTGACTTTTAATTTCTGCTTTTATATCCCAATTTTGATTAAAAATAACAATTAAAAGTCATCTAAATTGATTAATTTTGTTTTGTTATATAGGTAACTCATTTTAAATGCGGAGGAGTTGGTCTTGGTTGTGGTGTGCACCATACATTATCAGATGGTCTATCCTCCCTCCATTTCATAAACACATGGTCTGATATGGCTCGTGGTCTGTCTGTAGCCATCCCCCCTTTCATTGACCGAACCCTGCTACGTGCACGTGAACCACCCACCCCAACCCATGACCACGTTGAATACCACCCACCTCCTTCCATGAACACCACTCAAAAATCAGGTTCTCTTTCTAAATCCTCCACCACCATGCTAAAACTCACACTAGACCAGCTCAACACCCTCAAAGCTAAAGCCAAGAACGATGGCGGGCCCAGTCTCAGTTCATACGAGATCCTCGCGGCTCACATATGGCGATGCACGTGCAAGGCTCGTGGGCTCCCAGATGACCAGTTGACCAAACTATATGTGGCCACAGACGGACGGTCAAGACTGAGTCCTCGCCTGCCACCTGGCTACCTTGGGAATGTGATCTTTACAGCCACCCCAGTTGCAAAATCAGGTGATTTGACATCAGGATCATTGTCGAATACTGCAAAACTGATTCACACCACATTGGTCAAAATGGACAACGAGTATTTGAGATCTGCTATTGATTACCTTGAATTACAACCCAACCTATCGGCTCTTATTCGTGGACCGAGTTACTTTGCGAGCCCGAACCTAAACATAAATAGTTGGACCCGACTTCCCGTACATGACGCGGATTTCGGGTGGGGTCGGCCGATTTTTATGGGACCCGTGATCATATTGTATGAGGGAACGGTGTATGTTCTACCTAGTCCCAACGATAGAAGTGTGTCTTTGGCGGTGTGTTTGGATGCAAATGAACAACCACTTTTTGAGAAGTACTTGTATGAAATGTAAGGTTTTGGAGCCAGCAGGTTGTGGGCAGGCAGTTTATTTTTGGCTTATTTTTATCTTTTTATCTTTTTTTTTTTTTTTGTAATAAAAAAATGTAACAGCAGCCCATGATGAATGAGTTTTTGTACATAAAGAAAATTGCGTGGAGTTTTATTCACTCTTTATATGTATCCGAATTACATACACGGGTTGATCGTATAAGGGTCAAATTAATTAGAATTAGTTTTATATAAATTATTGTGTAAATATTAATATAATTATTATGTTATTTAGGGTTTAATTGATAGATAAAGAATCTTAATAAATAAAATAAATAAAATAAATATTATATTTTGGTTATGTTTCATTTGTTTAAGTTTTTTCTTAACATTTTTTCACAATGATATAACTAATTAATGATTTTCAAACATATCATTCATTAAAATAAAACATATACAAGTAATCTTCATTTGTATTAACTAACGATGACGTGTTGTTAGTGAAAATGACCGACATCGACACCAATTCAATAAAATATCACTGTTATATAAATGTTTTTTAAAAATATATTTCGATCTTCATAATTGAGTCGCTATAACTTTATCCTCATAAATAATCGGATGAGACTTCATTGTTTTTTTAATCGTATCATAATGTGTTGCAACACACGAATATTAATCGTATCACCCGCTGCAACGCACGGGCAACTTTTCTAGTTTTAGGAATAAATATGAGTTTTAGTTGAATTATATAAATAAGATACAAAATTCTACTCAAGATTGGTTTAATTTTTGGGTATTATGCAACTCAAATACTGAAAACAAATACCTAATAACAGCAATGACAGTGGCATCGCAAATCTTATAAATTTGAAAAGCTACAAGACCAACACCTCTAGTTACATACTATATATAAATACACACATTAATTTAATAGGACCGTTATAAATGAAATTTTTAACATCAATTTCTTACCAAATTGGACTATGCAACTTCTTTCCTTTTGCAACCAAAATTTAAAAAAACTAGCCGTTACATTCTTTTTCCCCAACTTTCCAATCTTGATACAAATTTTCAATATAAAGATTTCTCAAAAACCATATCTTCCATTGGATTTCTTCAAGATCTCGTCAATTATTTTTATTTCAAGATCTTCATATCTAGATTTTGCAAGATGACTTCCACTCCATGCGCAGTGTGCAAGCTAATTCGACGAAGATGTCCCCCCGATTGCATTTTCGCACCATATTTTCCCGATGTTAACTACCGACCGAAGTTCTCTTGTGTTCATAAATTCTATGGTGCCAGCAACATAAGCAAGATGCTTGAGGTAATGTAAATCTTGACTCTAAGCAATTTGATCGATTGATATTCACTTTATCGGTTTTTAGCTGATAAAAATCAAAACTAAACACATGTTTTATGTTTATCGTTTACGGGTAGGAAATGCCGGTGCAACTACGGGCAGATGGAGTAGAGTCATTGTATTATGAAGCCAAATGTAGAATACAAGATCCCGTTTACGGGTGTGTTGGAATAATATCATCTTTGCATCAACAAATCCAAATTGCTCAAACTCAACTAGCGAAAACTCAAGCTAAGATATCTTTTCTTTATGCGAATTATGGAGTAGCCGAACCAAGTACATCAAGCTTGGGTGCGCTGCGGGTTCAACAAAATGACGTGGACCGTGGTCTAGATGACCTGTTTAATGCTTGGTTTATTTACTAGATATGATCGTTGCACGGTTTAGGGTTTAAATTTTAACTAGCAATAAAGATGTCTTGTTATTTATAAGTTACTTTTTTTTGTTTAACTCCATCATGATCTGACTTCACATTGGGTTATATTTAACTATAGAATTGAGGTAAATTTTAGGATAATATCTAAACATACATATGATTACTTGAAATCTATACTCTATAATAAAAGAGTAACAATTTGCCACTTGTCACCCTCCTACATTACTAATGTCACATGTCACCTTCTTAAACTAATATTGTCACATGTCAACTACTTATCACTCCACTTAATTCTCTCTCTTATTAAATAACTATATTATCTCTCTTATTAAATAAATTATTTCACTCATTAAATAATATAATATTAATAACTAATATCTTATTTATCTTTTTATTATAAAGCATAAATTAAATTATAAAATCAAAATTTTCAAAGTAAGAAATATTTTATTTTCAAAAAACAAAATTTATGTAAAAAACAAGTTATCTTAAAAAAATGTTTTTTTTAAATAAAATATATTATAAAAGGAGTTTTTAAACAATGAAATTTTTTATCATCTAACGACGTTTTTTAATTTATTTAAATTCTGAAGTAATAAAAATGATAGAACAAGTTACATTTTTGTTCCGTTATGTTTAACGCTAATTTAAATTGAGTCGTTGAACTTTAATAATTACAAAAATTATATTTTATATTATTGATTTATAAAAGTTAGTTTTTAATATAATAGAAACTGAAGTTTTTAATGTTAGTTATTTCAAAGATATCAATTATTACACATTAAAAGGTCATACATCATTTGTATAATGATAAAGTTTTTAATTATTTTTTTATTACTTAAAAAATTTATTAATATGTAATTTAATCATTTTATATAAAAATATCGTTTTATAATCGCTAAATTTTCATTATTAACTATTAATATTTTATATCAAAATCCGTGTGATACACGGGTTAATAACCTAGTAAATAAATAAATAAATGGAATGATACTTGTGAAACATGTTTAAATTAATTTCCAGTTCGTGTTACATCTACGAGTGATTTAAGTTATTGAGAACTTTTTTCATATATTAACTTATATAGTAATGGCGATGAGGAGTGAAAACCCGACTCGATACTACAAAAGATCGAAAATGATTATTTCTTAAGACTATACACTTTAAAGTTTTATAGCTTTTTTGATTGATGAATTTGAATCATATTACAACAAAAAGAGTATCCGAAAGAGCATTTATAGCTTTTTAACAAGGCATTGACGGGTCAAATTTACATTTAGATATTCTAATAAATAAAGATTTTTAAAAACATGTGTCATTTTTTTCAAAAACATCAAAATTGGTTTATCGTCTCTCTTTTATAAAATATTTATACAACACTTTTTTTAATTTTAATTTTTCGCATTTTTGTTCTATTAAATAGTAATGATTTTATTAAATTTGATAATTAATATGATTACATTATAAGTTATTTTTATACGTTGCTAAAAATCTTTAAGAAATATATAATATGTTTATTAAAATAAATAATTTTTAAATTTATTTATTTAACATGTGCTAGTTACATGTTTTAAACCTACTAAGCTAATATAGCAACTAATTCTTAATTCAGCTAATAAAAAAAAAACTTCAATAAAAGGTGTGAATACTAAAAAAAAAAAAAAAAGGAATAGATTAGTTCTATATGCAAATCAATGTCCGAAAGATTTCTAATATAACAGCCAAAAATACAAAAAGGTAATAAAAACATCTTCTATTAAATAACTAAGTTTTTTATACCGTCTATTAGTCATTAATGAAAGTTTAGACAATATAAATCAACTTTATAATATAAAATATGATTACTATTCTGTATAATTTAATACTTTAAGTATTGAAATAATAATATTTTTTAATTCAAAATTTTAAAAAACATAAAAGAAAACTCTTTAAGCATGTGATTTAAAAAATTGTTTTTAAAATTTTACATTTTATATAATTTGTCTTTTACAGTATGTTTTTTTAATATTAATAGATTTTAATGTATTAAAGATCTTTTTTATTTTAAAAATGTATAAAAAGTATACTTAATATTATTATTTAATATGAGATGTGTTTACTAAGATCATATATTCTATACGACTCCTAAACAGGAATTTGATAAAGAATTTACTACTGAAGATCTTGGAGTTGTAAAACTTGGAGATGATAATTCTTGTTCAATTAAAGGTCATGGTGTTATCTACTTAAAATTAGACACTTGGAACACAAGTGGAATTGTCAAATGTCAGGTATATTCCTGAATTAACCAAGAATTTGACATCATTGGGTATTTTTGAAAGTAAAGGTTACAATGTGAGTTTGAAAAATGGGAAAGCCAAAGTAATTAAGGGTTTCTTGGTGATATAATCAGGAACTAGGAAAGATAACAATATATATGTTTAAGAAGGCAGAGTAGAACCTCATATTGCTTCTGTTGCTGAGGTTTAATTGGGCAATAATGCTATGTTATGGCATAGGAGGCTTGGGCATACGAATGATCGAGTTATGACTGAGCTTAAAAGGCTGAGCTTGTGCATACGAATGATCGAGGTATGACTGAGCTTAAAAGGCTGGGAGTCATCAAGAATCTAATTCATTGCGATTTTGGAATTTGTGAGAACTGCATGATGAGCAAGTCTCATAAGGTACAGTTTTCTAAAGGTATCCATAGAATTCAGAATATTCTTAACTATGTTATGATGATTTGTGAGGTCCTACTAAGAATGTTTCATTAGGGGGTGCAATCTTATTTCTTGTCAATAATTGATGATTATTCAAGAAGGATTTGCGTGTTCATTCTGAAATATAAGCATGAAGCTTTTAACAAATTTAAAGAAAGGAAGGTCTTGGTAGAAACACAAATCCAAAGGAAAGTTAAAAAACTTTGAACTGATAATGGTTTGGTTGAAATAATGAACTGAACTCTACTTGACAAGGTTAGGTGTATGTTAATAGGAGATGGTATGCTTAACAGTTTTTGGGCACTAGCGGTAATTACAACAGCTTATATAGTGAATAGGTCACCATTTTTAGCAATTAATATGATGTTGCCTATGGAAAAATGGTCTGGGTTAAAAACAGATCATGGTAATTTTCGAGCTCAAAGGTGTATCATGATTAATTATCGAGATGGTGTAAGATGTTATAAGTTGTGTAGAATTGATAGTGGAAGTCCAAAGGTAATAATAAGCAGAAATGTGGTCTTTAAGAAGATGTGATGTAAAAGGATGTAATTGGCAGTTCAGTTGAAGGTTATCGCTGTGATTAGGGAGTTCAAGTTGAGGTGGAGCCGGTGAATCGTGTAACGAGTTATAGAATTGCAAGGAACAGGGGAAGGGGTGGAGGGCATGAGAGAGCGACAGCGAGCGCGAGGGTGGGGAGAGAGAGAATTACTCCCAGTAAACTTTACTTGCACAAACTTCTTTCAGAACAATAAACTTATTGTTAAACATATCCACATAACCTCAACCAATACCAAGTAAATTTTAAAGTTTTGATCTTGAAGTACAGATTATATTAACCTAATCCATCTAATTAGCCTTTATATCATACCCGTAAAGCCACAGGATCTTGCCACGAAATCTTCCTCTTCCCTGATCGATCCGTTGAACCATCACTGACATTTCTACAATTCGATATTAAATCGTTTTGTTGTTCTTTCCTACGATCCTCAAAGCTCTCTTGCACCAACTCTTCTTCTTCTATCTGAGAACCCATAATAAACCGTTAGGAAACTGTAATACAACTTTTGACAGTTCCAATTATGGTTCATCTAAGTCGGCTAACTTACTGATATCTGGTTCAAGTCAAATATAGGAGCTCGGGCTTGAACCATAGCTTGTTTACCACTAAAACCGTTTTCCTTCTGGTTGAATTCCGTCATTGGAGACAAGTTGTTTCCTAAAACCCTTTGGTTTCGATTGACAACATGTATATTCACATTTCTGCCCAACTCAACCACGAGACGTGGTTCACTTGGAATGATATTTTTATTTTTTGTATGCATTTTCCCCCTTTGGATTTGGTTTGGAATCAGGGGTAAATTGGGTAAAGTTGCAGCCTTCTTGGTGTTGATCTTCTCCTTCTTGCTTTTCCTGTAATGGGTTGTTTCTATATTCTGTGATTTAACTTCTTGTGAAGTTGTTGATTTGATTTTTAATAAACATTTGCTTCGTCGCCTCAAGAATCTGGAATAAACAAGAACAAGAATGAAAATCTTAATAAATATTCGAATTTCTTTACTATAGAATGCATGATTAGAATCTTGATGGAAACCTGTTTTAAATGAATTGAATATGCTAAAAAAATAAATAAATAAATACATAAAAAAAAAAAAACAAGCATACCTTACTTCAGCTTCTAAACTCTGTTTCTTTTGTTTCATAACCTGCAATTGGTTTCTTACGGCGTCTGTTTCCTGCCAATAACACATTTTTTTGGTAAACAGGAGACATCATTAAGAGAAAATTAACCTTCTAACAAATAGATTAAAGGTAAAATGCAAGTTGTGCTGAATAGGTGACCTTTAAAGGGGTAAAAGACAGAAGACAAATATGCTAAAAGCAAAGCTTACACTACAGCAGCCTTCAAGGGGTTGCATGCTGAAAATCAATGTGTGCAACCCCTTATAGGTTACAATATCACATTTGACAGTCACTCACACGCTTGGTTTAAAAAAGTGTGCCCGAGGCAAGCTGAGGCGTGAGGTGGCTTAAGGCAAGCATTTGCGATCTTCAAACGACATAAGGCGACATCTGTATGTAAAGCGGGCACTTTGGTTGATTTAGGTAAGACGACAAATCAGTAACCTTTTGTGCACACAAGTGTGATATTTTGGACTCGGATAAATTTTGTGAATAATGGACTACTCTGGTGGGCAAAACTCATATTCATTACCAGGCCGAATGGCAAAATTGGTTAAAAAGACACATACACTTAACCTAATCAACATTCACCACAATAACATCCTGCATTCTGTTCTAAAAATTGAAGTTGCAAATGCACGATCGACTTCTTTCTACTCTAATCGGAGTTTCAATAGGCTTCAAGGTTGAAGTCTGGCTTCTGTAGTTTTCTGTTCACTTGAGTGTATTGTCAATTAGTTAAGGGTTATTGGATTTAAATACTCTCAAGTCTCAACTTTGACCTTTTGGCCGGCAATACTCCCAACTGAAGAAATGTTTACTGTCACTCCCAACTTTCAAAACATTTTCCATTGGCACTCCAAAACCACATTTTTTTGATGACGTGGCACCTGTTTTGGAGTGTCAATGCAAAATGTTTTGAAAGTTAGGAGTGCCAGTAAACATTTCCTCAGTTGGGAGTATTGCCGGCCAATAGGTCAAAGTTGGGAGTACTTAAATTCAATAACCCATTAGTTAATGATGTTTCAGTTTCTATTATTTTGGTTGCAAAGTTTTTAGTTGATTCTTGCATTTACTTATGGTAAGTTTTGAATTGCAAGTTTTGAGCAAAATAAATTGAACAATATGAGTTTTGGCATAATTGTAATGTTGAATACCTGGGAATTGGACTAACTTTATGAGACTAATTTAGTGATTTTTGATAAATAATTCATAAAGATTTTTAAAATATGTTACACCCCACGTACGAAAAGCGATGAGTTTTTCGCATGCGCCCCAGCTCGAGACCTTGTCGTCACAACTGGCTTCATGCTTTTTTAAACCAAGCTCAAACCGGTTTGGTAACTTTTAAGCTTTTGGAGCCATACAAGATATCAAACCGATGATTAGAATAAAAAGGATTCGACACAGATGGCCTTTTGGTGATCTGGAAAGCAAACAGATTTATCAAGAAAAAACTAATCAATTCTTTTTTGCATCTTTCAATCCCGGTTCAAACCCTAACCCTAAAAGTTGTGATCAACTGAAGCAACCAACAATCAGAACACAAAATACTTCCAGAAAATCGAGGGCAAACATAGATCAAACACTTAATTCGATCACAGAATAAAAAAAAAATATATTTTTTTTATAAATCTTGATGAGAAACAATAGATGCATTCTGAAGCATACACAAGGTGATCTAAATGATCATAATTGTAATTGAGGGCAAAAAGATCAAGAAACGTCAAGAATCATATCAGATTTCACAACACAAGATCAAAACAACAAAAACCTAAAAAGAAATCAAACAATCCATAAAGACTATACCTGCTGCAACTCATGGTAATCTTGAAGAAGGATTTGATGCTTAAATCTCGTCCTAACATCATCACAAGACACGTGAGATGATGAATCAAAAGCAACCCTTTTCATCTTTTTGTTCATCAGATCTCAAATTTCTTCAAAATCCCACTTCGTAAAAGAAATAATTTCAGATGAAAACAATAAAAGGGATTAAAAAGATGGATGATAGAAGAGAGATGTGGGGAAGAAAGTCTGTTAAAAGCAAGATTAATGGGTGAGTGTGGGGAGAATTTTAGGTTCTTGCTTTTCTTGTTTTCTCTGTTGATGTTGATGAAACTTGTCAAAATGAAATCCCAAAAAAGCCCATATCCATTGATTTGTTTGGTACACAATGGAGTGATGAAGATGAAGAATTTTAGGTGTTTGCAGAAGGGTATTTGTGGAACAACCATAATTAATTGGTCTGTATGTAAAGATTTGTTTTGTGTGTGTGTGATGTGGGTTTGGTTAAGAGTTTGAAGACAACTTCCCTCTCTCTCTTTCTTGAAACCTTCTTTCTTTCTATCTTTAAAGGCTATATATTTTATATAATTTTTAGTTGAAAAAATGGGCATCAAAGAAGAGATGATGGGTATGTAAAAGTTTCAATTTTTCTTTATCTTGTTTGTGGATGATGCCTGTACGTACGTAATACAAGATAGAAAGAAACAAAAATATATATTTTTATAGAGAGGAAAAGGATATGAAAATAAGATTGAAGAGAGAGAGACTAACCTCTATATAATTCTAAATAATAAATAAAAACTAAAGTTGAACATATTTTATTTTTCTAAAAAGTGTTTTTTTTTAACGGCCAACAAACATCCAAATTTACAAGGAAGGCTAACCGAATAGCCATAAATATTTACAAACAAAAGAGAACCAATTAGACATTTAATACAACAGTCGGAGAGACTCAAAAACAAAGTATACTTAAGATAACATGCACAAACTAAAAAAAAACATGTTCAAAATCTTCAAATCCAAGAAACCCCTCAATTAGATTCAAAACATCATAGTAAAGCTCATAAATGAACAACATAGCATTACAACAGAAAATACATAGCATTCTTTACATAAATCGATCATTATAAAATAAATATAACAATCATTGTTGACAGTCATTTTTTCTAAAGTATATTGCACAACCAGTTCAAGTTTAGGGTAGTTTTCATGCATGCCACGACCCTTTGCCTATCTAATCGACTAAGCATATATCTTTAACTAGATATTTATATATAAAATAAGTCAACTAATGCTAGTTAATTCTAGCTTCTAAGTAAATAAACTTTATTAGATTTTCATCATAATGTATCCTTTTCATAGATCTAAAACTGTTACACATCATCACATAACAATATCACAAATGCTATCTTTCATAAAACTCGGAACATGGCCTCCTTTATCCATGAAACTCGCAACAAGGCTAGTTTTTTAGGCCAGCTACAAGCTAATCCCATGCTTGCAACGGGCAAGTTTCATATATCAATGCATAATATTCTCATATCTATAACATGCATCTCTCTTACATTTCACATGGTACCGTATACATACAATACATCTTTATCATAAAAAAATTATAACATAGTGTTCATCTCGTAATCTTTACAACATACACATCGTTACATAACTTCATCACATATTATACATTTAGTTTAAGTAAAATATTTAAATTTGCATGGATATTGCCCAAAAAGCGTTAAAAACATGTAAAGAAGAATATTTAAAAGGGGATATCTACACATTCTGGTGTTTTGCAATCCAAATCCAATTCAACTATAATTCATAGTATTAGTAGTTGTTTGGTAGACTTTTACGATGGATTGTATCATATTTTTTTTTTCTGTTTTTAATGTATATGACAGCCGGCCTGATCGATTATCTTATTTTATTTATTATATAATCATAATTAATGTTGTTCCTTTATGTGCCTATTTTTTTTAATGGTCAACTAACCAACTGTCAGGTGCTCCATACGCGGCCTCCAATGACTAAAGGATGCTCAAACTGGCCACTAGTCCAGACGGACGGAGCCCCTAGCCCACCAGCCACCAATTCCCGGGAAAACCTGACCCAAGCACATGTCTAAAGGCACAACGGTGGAAAAGCCGGTAAAACCGGGTGGGATCAATAATCGAAACCAAGACCTGGGTCTCCTGTTACTTTTTTCACATCTATCTTACTACTAGAACAAGACATCATTGGTTCTTTATGTGCCTATTTGGAACAATTGGCTTGGTCATGCTTATGTTATTCCTTTGGAAAGCCGGTGAAAAGCATAGCTAATTATAACTCATAGAATATTTAACTTAATTATTAATTTAATGGTACTATTATGATTTTTTTTTCATGAAAAGTAAAATTTATTTTAGGTTGAGGCAAGGGTTTTCCTAGTTGATGGTTTACGTTTAAACGGCATGAGCCGGATCATCACATTACTGTCTTTCATGACGAAAAAAAATGATATATTTGCAAAGATAATTTTGAGCGTAAATTTTTAATTAATAAATTAATCAAGTCATTTATAGCATCAAAGCTTCAATCATTTAAGACAATCAATTACCATACTATGCATTGGTTTTGTAATAATTTCAACATCAAATAATTTACCAACCTATAACATATATGCGTTTCATGATCACCCAAATAAATTAAGGAATCTTATCAACACAACAATTTCCTTCTAAATTTTAATGAATCAATCATACCTACATAACTTACCAATCAACAATCTTTTTTTTTTTAATTTAATTAATGATCATATATAACCCTACAAAACTCATGACCTAGGTAAATTTTTACCAGCCAAGAACGATTCGAAGAGAAGAAACCCTCTTTCTGGCTGCAACAAAGGGACTTCATGACCGGCTCCCCTAACCGTCGCGAATGTTAGCCCGTCATACGCTTCGGTCCATCCTCCTACCTGTTATTATTCATGTACATCATCCATCATTAACTACACACGTACATATACAGTATTCTATCAATGCAGCCCCTGTGTTTTAAATTACCTCCAACCAAAGTTAAGTTTAAAGGCCAAAGTTGTTAGAATAGTTAAGTTTGAGGGCCAAAAACATTAGTTGTTTTAACTAAAGTGTTGCATTAATAAAAAAAATAATATTTTAGGTTGAAATAGTTAAAACCATGATTGTAAAAGTCGTTAGACGCTAGTCGGGAGGCGGGGTACCGCCTACAGATTAATCGGGATTAATCGTCGCTAGGCGGATTGGAATTTTTATAATAAAATTTTACAAATATATATTATGTACACACATCAATATCAATAATTTAATATAATACTTCAAATAATTTATAAAATAAACTTAAATTTATTAAGTCAAATACTTCAAAGTTCAAACTTAAACACCGACTTTAAAGTTTTAAAAATTGATTACAATGTTAAGTGGCTGTATTCGATGTACTAGAAACATATTAAGGATCTTGGTTTGAGAAACGTCTAAATAACTATGGAATTGGTCACTTTTTACTAGAAAAAAGTCAAAAAAAAATTCTGACTAGGCCAACTAGGCCCCGTCTAAGCCAAAATCGAGACAGTAGACGGACGCCTAGCGCCTAAGTGTCGGCCTATTTTTACAACAGTGGTTAAAACACATAAATCACATGAACCAAAACCGTAAAGCTGATAGTGGCTCAGTTGAGTACCTGACCATTCACGTACCACGGGTACCATGAGGTCTTAACCGTCAGATTGAGATGGCTTAACGATAATCTTGTTGCAGTAACGGGTACAACCGAATCTGTATCGCCACTGTGTTTCAAAATACAGTTGATTAGCTGTACATACCAAATTTAATTAGCGACCAATTAGCAACGAACGCATTATTCGTGACATTAATTACAACAGCATTAACTTGAGATAAAATATCAGTCGTGCTACATTCAATTCTGTCACAATATTTGCAATCGAATGCTACAGGACATTAAATTTGTGACATCGACTACTGCACCAATCGTGATTTATGGTCATGGTGTCAAATATTACCAGTATTGGAGAAATTTGTTTTATCATAACCGTATGCAAAATATCTTTTCATTAGCAAAGCTAAAGTAAGGTATGAGAAGGGTAAGATGTAGACAGCTTTACATCTGTCGTTAATGGAGCTTGAACGGAAAAAAGGAGGGGCGAAGGATTTTTAGGAAGAAAACAAGACGAAGCTTTGAAGGGGCCCGGGGCACTTGTTTTTTCGCTCAGAAGGGTCAATATAATAGTATTTCGTCGGAAAATCCTTCGTTTCTCTTCGTTTTCTTCCTAAAAATCTTTCGGCCCCCTCCGTTTTCATCCTAAAAATCCTTCGGCCCCCTCCGTTTTCTTTCTAAAAATCCTCCGGCCCTCTCCGACTTTTTTCCAAGCTCCGTCATTGAAAACAAGGAGGCCGAAGGATTTTTAATAATAAAACAGAGGGGACCGAAGGACTTTCCAACCAAATACTACTAAATCGATCCTTCTGACCGGAGAAACAGGGGGTCGGGGCACCTTGGGCCCTTCTTAAGATTCGTTCTTGACCTATATCCTGTAGGAATAGAGATGTTGTTCTCCGTGAGACCTTCGGTTTATGATGTCTGATTAACTAACCAACCCAAATGTTTTTAACGTTATTTTCATAAAAATTAAGTGAAATAAGTAAATAACGTTAAAATTAGTTTCGTTTTAATTTCGCACTTCGATGACCGACACATATATATAGATTGAGAAATTTACCTAAACACCCAAATTCTATAACCAGCTGCAATTAGTTTCTTGTACGTTGGCAGCATCGAAAAATCAGAATCTTTCCAGTTTTCCAGAAGTACATCACTGCAAACACAATCAAACAACCAAAATCTTTAACACCAGCCTCATGATTGTCATCAAATTAACATTTTTTTTTGTGTTTTTGCATGTTTATGACATGATCTACGTACCTGCAAGCAGTCCACTTATATGGAATCATCCCTGTATAATTGGCATGCATCGCGTGTTGCACATCGGGCCGGTTATAGTACTTCTCTGCTCTCCTCTCGACACACGGGTCATAGCCCGAAACTCGCCTTCTAACAAGAGTGTTCTTGAGCCTGCTGCTTGATGTAACATTAACATTACTAGATGACTTGTTACAAGAAGGTGTGTAAATACTGTACTGATCGATCTCTCCGAACTCGTTACTCCACGCATAATTTATCGCGTTATCGCACTTTTCGCCGAATTTTGGTAATGTAAAATTACATGAACTTGTAATTGATTTGTAGGTTGTGTCTGATATGATAGAATGAGTCCACCAGTATTCTACTGTGCCAATGTTGTCATACTTGTTATCTGTCACTGCATTCCCTACCTGTGCATCAAGAAGTTGTACAATTGTCGGTTAGTTGTCGTTTGTAATGTACAACTCGATGATGCAGTCTTTGGCGTGTCGGGTTAGCTGGGTTGGATCGGGTTAGCCCGATCAGTAGGATAACTTACCATGAAACCTTTTAGATTGATGATTGGATCATGGTGGTTCTTGTTGTAGTTGTGTATTTTCTTGGCTAATTGAGGAACATAATGACCTATAATAGAAAGAAAAATACAACAAAACACAATATAAAGAATCACACAACCAGGACTGTCCTAAGATTTTTAGTTTCCTAGGCAAGTTGAGATAAAAAAACCAATGTTTTCATAACCGGACCTGACGTCGAACCGGTCTCTTTACTGGTTAGAGGTTCGACCAGTCGGACCGGTCGAACCGGATGATTTTATATACATTTTATATATATATATATATATATATATATATATATATATATATATAAAATAAAAAATATATATATATAAAAAAAGGTTCACCCACCGGTCCGATCACCGGTTTTCCGGTTCAACCACCGGTTCACTCTAAAACGGTCCAAAACCCCTAACCGGACCGGTCTGACCGGCCGGTCCGACCCAGTCCGGTTTTCAAAACATTGGAAAAACCCCTTATGAATTGTAAATTTTTGTTTTTCAGTTTTATATTCTCAAATATAAATAAATATATAATATATAAAAGATTTTTAGATTTTTTGTGCCCCTAAAAAATAGGCCATGAACGGAGGTCGGGTTTGCCCCTCCTCAGGGCCTCCCATGCACACAACATTGTTTCGTGTTTTCATGATTTTGGTTTTGCTACCCTTTGGTTTTGGTATTTTAAACATTTTTAACAGGTATTTGGTGTTGAGAAAAATGGAACTAAACCTAACCAGCATCAAACAGGCAAATCGATATAACTATACAAGTATTCGCTTTATACATTCACACTCTTTTGTTTTGATATTTTTTATACAATTCTAGTTAGAGATGTGAAAAAAACTGTATTGAAAACCGAAACCAAAGTATACCTATATACAATTTGAAGTTTTATGAACAGTAAAAATAATTTAATAATAATAATAATATAATATTAATAATATATAATAATAATAAAATAATATTATTTTAATAATAATAATAATATAATTTTAATAATATTATAATATTAAAATATAATAATAATATTATATTAATAATAATATAATATTAATAACATATAATAATATTATAATAATAATAAAATAATATTAATATAATAATAATAACATTATAATAATAATTTAATCCTTTGGACTACCCATCCAATTCGAGAACTCCACTTCTTGCTACCTACAATTTGAGAACCTCACAAGAAGTTCGAGAACCCCAAGGGTAGTCGAGAACACCCCTTTGCTCGGGTGTCTAAGTTGAGGAGCTCCTAACTTGGTGTAACCGAGTAATATCTGGATCTTGGTATAATATTATAATAATAACAATAATATACTAAAAATAATAATATTATAATAACATTATTATATTCTAATTTTTATTCGTTTATGTTTAGGTTCGTAGTTCTTAAAGATTTACGATTAATTGTGTTTTATTTACTGTTTTGACATTACCTTTTTTTACATTGTAAGTCTAATAATATTATAATCGCACTTATGCTTCGTTTCATGTTGCTTGATTTTTTTACATATTATGTAATGTAAGTTTTATACAATTTTTAATTTTTACTATTATTTTAAAAGTGTTTTGTGTTAAAATTTTCCAATACGATAACATTTTTATGTTATCTGAGTTTTGATTTTTGAAGCAATACTTTTATCGTGTTAAATAAAGGGCCCCGCCGCAACGCGCGGGCGGGCAACCCTAGTTATCTAAAATTCCAAACCCTAAATATCTATAAATTCATGTTCTAATAACCATTTTTGAAGATTTTGGGTACTTTCAGGTATCCGAATCTTTGTAATAGCTTAGAAACTTCATATATTTAGATAATTTTTAAATATTTTTGATATTTCGCATAATCTTTTGGAAGTATCAGACTTGATATTTCATACATCCGCAATATAGTTTTATTAATTTTTTTCTCACAATTCATATATCCGTTTGCATATCTTAATTCGAATCCAAAATTTGGATGTGAATTTGAATATTAAAATTCAATATCTGAATAATATCCGAATTTAAACACTCATAAATCTAGTTATGTGTCACTATGATACGCTTCTTATCGCTAAATAAAATAATAATAATAATAATAATAATAATAATAATAATAATAAATAGATGACAAAATATTAACCTGCATAACTTTCTCCAGATATATAGAAGTCTCTGTATTTGTATTGCGGAAATCTTGACATCCATCTTACTAAAAACCTTAGCGCATCGCTGGCTGGATCGTCAAATGCAATAATAAATTAATTAATTTGTCTAAACTGATTAATTACAGACAAACAAATAATCAGGACCCGTAAAATTTTTTCAATAGGGGCAGAAATTTTGAGTCATTTAATCACTTTATGTCGAGTGAATCGGGCCGGACCATGTTAAAAAGAGAATCGAGCTAAATTTCATATATAAAAAGATAATAAAAATACAATATATATAAAGATGTTTTCTGTACGGTTTCATTCTATGAAAATTATACAAAACATCTATGGAAACATTTTGGTTGGTTGGATTTAAATACTTCCAACTTTAAATTGTTGGTACAATACTCTCAACTGAGAAAATGTTTAGTGACAGTACTAACTTTCAAGTTTCAACATAATTTCTGGTGGCACTCCATTATACTATTGCGCTTCATCAAAAAAGTGTCAAATAGAGTTCCAATGGAAAATGTGTTAAAAGTTAGAGTGTCACCAAACATTTCCCCAATTGGAGTATTGCGGACAACATGTTAAAGTTTAGAGTATATAAATCCAATAACACAAACATTTTTAAGTAACTCTTCAAAAAAATAAGTACAACTATCAATTAAATTCCTATTACAAGTTTTATTATGCAAATTTAAGAGGTCGATTGCAAAATAGTAAAAGATTTGGTCAAGATTTAAACATATATCTAAAAAATTAAGTAAAACTATCACTTAAAATCTTATAATACTAAATTTTATTTCAAAAAGAACGGCTGCTTCCAACAAATGATGTGTCACGCCTCTTCAAATAACAAGATAGATGATTTTTACATCGTCATAGCTATTTCAAATATCACATTCGTATTTGATGAAGATATTATAATCATCAATTGATTAATTAAAAGAATTTGTGGTGTTTAAAGTAAATACGGATTACGATCGTCTTCTTTTAATAATTGTATGCTCGAAAAAAAAAACTTATAGAAAACAAGTTTATATCGATAGAAATCTAACCGGTCCTTTTGTCTCCCGAGTCTTTGAGATCTGAACTTGTATTTGTGTACGAGAAACCAACACCAGCCGGTGATTCGAGAAATAGAATATTTGCCTCTACATATATATAAACCAGGATTAATATTAATTTTAGTATTAAAAATCTATCTCGATCATTATTTTTATACTAAATTAGTTTATATATGTAATTACTAATTAATTCAAATTTATTTATTTAATTAATTAAATTTACCTTTATTCCAAGAATATTTATTGAGAAAGAGGGAGGATGCATTCTTGTTAATTCTGAATGGTCCAATTTCTTCTGATGCTCCATATGCTATTGATGAGCAACCCGGTCCTGCATTTAAATAACGAGTATAACAAATTTAATATGTTCATACTACATATTTTAAAAATAATAAAAAGCTAGATTTTTATTGTAAATGATATTACTAGATGATAAGAATATAATTTGAAAATGAAAAACATATATATATACACACACACATCAAGCGTGCCCACAATCAATTATACATTTACAAATCACTGGTCCTAGATCACATTATCTGTTAGACAAAGGTTTCACTGTGGAGATGGGTTGTGGAAGGCAGTTTAAGAGTGATGGAGAAGGCGGTTATAAAGTAACTATGGCATCGAAGGGGTGTCATTGTTAAGGGCTCACACATATATACATTATTTGTGTGCATCGCAAATGGTACTTGATGTTTGCCAAAGGCACCGCAAATGGTGACACGATATAAGTCAATTGTTTTTTTAGGTAAATTAACGTTTGCCAAAGGCATTATAGCCAACGGTATCTTGATAGTGGAATAAGACTTTAAACCCATAAGGTCCTAGGTTCGAATTCTAGAAGAGAAGTTTTCCTTAAAGTATTGAGTTTTTTCCTGAAGTAGTGAATTGGCGTTGCATATGACCGGATGGTACCACTGGTGACACGATAATATTCTAATATCCGTTAATGATTCAAATTAATCGTTCAAAAGGGGTAAATTAACGTTTAATTCAAACTAAATTTTGAAAACAGAATTGTATAATTTTGTGAACGCTTACTGCTATTGTGTGATTTTATATGACAAAAACAATATTGTGGTGATTTTATGTATCCTAAACAAAACAATTTATAATGTGATAAAAGTAAATATCGATATACTAAAAAATCCCCTATAAGCTATTTATCATATTGTTGAATATTTTGTAAAAATCTGATCTAATGAACAAGACGTCACGATTTGGGTAAAAAATTTGCGTTAGACTGACAATTCCTTCTTAAAATTCTCATATTTATTTCGTAGCAACCTACCCACCATTTAATTTTTGATTAGTTTTACTGAAATTCAGTTTTCTTGATATATTTATTCTGACTAGTCACTTTACTTGTACATATAATATGGTATATAAGCCTAAACCACACAAAATTATTGAACAAAAAAAGTGTCCATAAAATTATATAAAGACTTATTAATATAAATTTATAATAAGAAAAGTATAAGGTATTATTATATAAATTGAAGACATGAAGGTGTTCTCAAGTATTACTACTTTGTGTGTGTCTAATCCATTGAGGAGCTTGAAAAAAAGCTCGGAGGGGGCCGGAAAATTTTTAGGAAGAAAACGGAGAAGGCTGAAGGGTTTTAGGAAGAAACGGAGCTTGCATATATGTTTACCTCTTTTTGGCGCAGGCGTGGACTAACATCTTCTCGGATTTTCTTGTCTCTTCCCGTGTTTGATTATTAGGGGTGTACACCTCCTTCACGTTTTCACCTCTCGACGCCCACCTCTACCACCTTCACGAACAGCACCCTCCTCCACTGTGAGGCCCCGAAACCGGGCACCTCACAGAGGTTGGTTTTCATCATAACACATAGCTCTTAAACTAAAAACTTTCATAATCATGCAGCGGAAATGTAAACATAGTTTGATAAACAGAAATCAATAAAGTGTCTGTATCAAAAACATATCGGATTTGCCAAACCAATGGATCGTCTAACTTGATGCCCGAGCTCCATGCCTTCTCTTATCGTACCTTCAACCTGACATACATGCTAAATCAAGTCAGCTTACGCTGGTGAGTTCTAGTTTTCATAAAACAACATTACACATACTTAACATAAACCTCATTTCATACACATAGTCCATAACCTTAGCACATATCATCCTTAACATCATCATCATACGTTCCACTGCTACCATACGAGCAGTGAGCTTATGCCGGCACAAGGCTCCATACCCAGTTACAGTCGTGGTTGACTATCATACCCAGTTATAGTCGTGGTTGACTATCATACCCAGTTATAGTCGTGGTTGACTATCATACCCAGTTATAGTCGTGGTTGACTATCATACCCAGTTATAGTCGTGGTTGACTATCATACCCAGTTATAGTCGTGGTTGACTATCATACCCAGTTATAGTCGTGGTTGACTATCATACCCAGTTATAGTCGTGGTTGACTATCATACCCAGTTATAGTCGTGGTTGACTATCATACCCAGTTATAGTCGTGGTTGACTATCATACCCAGTTATAGTCGTGGTTGACTATCATACCCAGTTATAGTCGTGGTTGACTCTCATACCTACCTAGCACAAGAACTGGTACATCTTTCATACATATCCTATAACACGTATAGGAACATCGTTCGTTCGTCATACATGATATACTAGCATTATATCATCTTTTATCATAATCATCATAACATTTACTGCTAGCATCATAACATCATTCATTGCAGTCATCATGGCATCTTAGGCATGTCATACTAGCATCGTTTCATCATACCATCATAGCATACTGGCATCATGCACAGTTCATCATAACATACTAGCATCATTATCATATCATAACATTATGTCATCATGCCTACATATCATACTTCCATCCTAGCAACCTAGGACCTTGTCATACTCCTATAACTATTCTCATAGTTATCATCATGAAGCATGTTATTATAAAGTCATCATCATATCATATGCTAGCATTGTTATCATGTCATGTTATTCATTATCGTAACTCATTTATCATGCATTCATCATACTGATCATATTTTCATGCATAGATCATTCTAACTCATAAACATGCATACATAGTCAGGCCATATCATCATTCATTCATCATCATCATAAGCACATAACATCGTAACAATAAGCATGTATGCCAGCCCAAAACCTTAAACATAAAATAGGGCGTCTAGAACTCACCTGATAGTGGACTCTTGTTCTTCTTAGCCGAACTCCTTAGCTAAGCCTTAAGAACCTACATCCGTTACATCACCTCATTACGTTACATTACGTTCTTAGACTTAGAAAATATTCTAAGTCCCAATAGTCTACTAGCCCCCCTTTCTGAATCCAAGTTCTCGAAACTTAGCTAAGTGTTCGAAACCCTTGAAATTCGTTAAGTTCCCATGTACACGAAATTCCCTGGTTCACGAAATAACTTAGTACTCGAAATCATTCAGTGTATTCGAACTACTCCTTGTACACGAAATGGTCCCTGTACTCGAAGTAGTCATGTACCCGAATTACCCCTTGTACTCGAATTTTCCCATGTACTCGAATTACATGTATAATTTCGAGTACCCTATACTCATGATTTCGTGTACTCATCATTTCATCATTTAAACATCTCAGAAATTCGTCTAAGACTTTAGGGAGCTAGTTCTAGGTTCCTTAGGGTGTTATCAACACACCGGAACATCAAAGTTCCGAACTTTATGCATAAAGGTGTGAGCTTTATGCATAAGTTCCCCTTTTGTATGACTATCCTAACTTTTGTATAAAAATCTAGCTTTCTATACATGAATCACTTACTTGAAGGTAGCTGATCCTCCTGGTAAAATCCCGTGCGTTTCCTACTTCGTTTGGTTGATTAAAGTTTGATTCTTGAAATTCTTGGACTTAAACTTCGTGTACTCGAGAGGGACCGTGCTTCCAACCAAGGTTCGCACATATCCCAAGGCACTACTATTTATAGGCGTGTCCCTGTACTCGATATCGTGTGTACACGAAATCTCGTGTACCCGAATTTGGTGTACTCGAACCGGGTGTACTCGAAATCTACCTTATTTCGAGTACACGATTTCTAAGCCCCCGTTTTGGTCATTTTTCGTCCATTTTCCCACAAGTTACTTATCCGTTACACGTACGTAGAATTCAAACAACTTGTATCTTAGAAAAATTTGGGATGTTACAAGTCTCCCCTCCTTACAATAGGTTTCGTCCCGAAACCTGCCTTGTTACACATCGAACAAATGAGGATACAAATGCCTCATCTCGTCTTCCAATTCCCACGTCGTGTCTGAACCTTTCCGATGCTTCCACTGAACTCTTACTTGACGAACCGTTTTATTCCGCAGCTGCTTTTCCTTCGTGTCCACAATGGCAATTGGCTCTTCAATGTAGTTCAGTCGATTATCTACCTCAATGTCATCCAAAGGAACGTGCGCCTGATCGTCTGCCAAGCACTTCCTAAGATGTGACACGTGGAAGGTAGGATGAATCCCGTTCAGCTCCTCTGGTAGGTCCAGTCGGTACGCGACTTTTCCTACCCTCGCCTCTATCCGAAACGGTCCGATGTACCTCGGACTCAACTTTCCTCTCTTTCTGAATCGAATGATTCCCTTCCATGGTGATACTTTCAGCAACACTCGATCGCCAACATTAAACTCTATCGGTCGTCGGCGCTTGTCAGCGTAAGACTTTTGGCGATCTTGTGCAGCTTTCATACGTGCTTTTATCACCCGTAGCTTTTCTGCCATATCAATCACAGCAGCCTTGTTTCCCATTTCTTTCTGTCCAACTTCACCCCAGCATACCGGGGTC
The DNA here is from genome assembly GCA_009363875.1 of Mikania micrantha. NCBI lineage: Eukaryota > Viridiplantae > Streptophyta > Magnoliopsida > Asterales > Asteraceae > Mikania > Mikania micrantha. The sequence continues at coordinate 71,273,256 of CM018698.1, forward strand.
CTACATCGTCTCCCATACAACGCCTCATATGGGGGCATTCCGATGCTGGAGTGGTAACTGTTGTTGTATGAAAACTCCACCAATGGCAAGTGATCATCCCAGTTCCCTCCAAAATCGATAATGCACGCCCTGAGCATATCCTCCAACGTTTGGATAGTCCTTTCTGACTGTCCATCAGTCTGAGGGTGATAGGCGGTACTGATGTTTAACCTCGTTCCCATGGCATCATGAAACTGCTTCCAGAATCTGGAAGTAAACCTCGTATCTCGATCTGACACAATGGAGACAGGAACTCCATGTCTGGCCACAATCTCCTTTACGAACAACTCAGACAACCTTTCGGACGTATACGTTTCCCTGATCGGAAGAAAGTGTGCACTCTTCGTCAGTCGGTCCACAATCACCCAAATGGTATCATGTCGCTTAGCTGTCTTTGGTAGCTTGGTAATGAAATCCATGGTGATGTGTTCCCATTTCCACTCCGGTACCTCTAGAGGTTGCACATATCCGTAGGGCTTCTGATGTTCAGCCTTCACTTGCGCACAAGTAAGGCACCTGTTCACATATTGCATCACATTAAACTTCATGCCCGGCCACCAATAATCCTGTCGGAGATCTTGATACATCTTCGTTGCACCGGGGTGTACCGAGTATCGTGACTTGTGGGCTTCATCTAAAATCCTCGCTCGAATGTCCCCATTTCTGGGCACCCACATTCGACCGAATCGTAGCTTTATCCCATGGTCATTGTCTTCCAAGTTCTTGACTTGTCCGAAGACGCGTTCAAAACCCACATTCTTTTCTTTCAATCCCTCCTGTTGCGCCTGTTTGAGCTCGTTCAGAAAGTCTGGTGTTATTACCAAACTATACGATTTTACTCGTATGGCAGGATGATCAGTCTTGCGACTCAGAGCATCCGCCACCACATTGGCCTTTCCTGGGTGATATAGAATATCACAATCATAATCCTTTAGCAGCTCAAGCCATCGTCTCTGCCTCATGTTCAAATCCTTTTGCTCGAAGAAGTACTTCAAGCTCTTGTGGTCGGTATAGATGGTACTCCGTACTCCATACAAGTAGTGTCTCCATATTTTCAATGCAAACACCACTGCAGCGAGTTCAAGATCGTGGGTCGGGTAGTTAGCCTCATGAATCTTTAGCTGGCGCGAAGCATAAGCTATCACCCTTCCCCTTTGCATTAGTACACATCCCAACCCTTGTCGTGACGCATCGGCATACACAACAAGATCATCATTCCCATCCGGCAGTGCTAGAACAGGAGCTTGGGTAAGTTTCTCCTTCAGCACTGAAAACGCTTGTTCTTGGTTTGGACCCCATTCGTACTTTACGTCTTTCTTCGTGAGCTTCGTCAGTGGCGTCGCTATCTTGGAGAAGTCTTGAATAAATCTCCGATAATAGCCAGCCAAACCAAGAAAACTGCGTACTTCTGTCGGTGACTTTGGAGGACTCCATTTCATAATCGTTTCAACTTTAGCTGGATCTACCATAATGCCTTCTGGGTTCACCACGTGACCCAGAAACTGTACCTCTCGTAGCCAGAAAGCGCATTTGGAGAACTTAGCATAAAGTTTCTCTTTCCTCAGGATTTCCAATACCTCACGTACGTGGCAAGCATGGTCTCCCTCGTTCTTTGAATAAATCAAAATATCATCAATAAACACTATCACCGATCGGTCCAGCATCGGTCGACATACCCTGTTCATCAAATCCATAAATGCTGCGGGAGCATTCGTCAATCCAAACGACATAACGAGAAACTCGTAATGTCCATAACGCGTACGGAAAGCAGTCTTTGGAATATCCTGCTCTCGAACTTTCAACTGATGGTAACCGGATCGGAGATCTATCTTTGAGAACCAGCTTGCACCTTGCAATTGATCGAACAAGTCATCAATTCTGGGTAGAGGATACCTGTTCTTTACGGTCAACTTATTCAGTTCCCTGTAGTCAATACACATACGCATACTTCCATCCTTCTTCTTAACGAACAGCACCGGTGCTCCCCACGGAGAGACACTCGGTCGTATAAAACCTTTATCAAGGAGTTCTTGTAGCTGGGTCATCATTTCCTTCATCTCGGTTGGAGCTAAACGGTAAGGTGCTTTGGCAACGGGTTGTGCCCCCGGCACTAAGTCGATCTGGAACTCAATTTCCCGTTCGGGTGGTAATCCAGGCAATTCCTCAGGGAATACATCGGGGAAGTTACACACCACGGGAACATCATCAATCGTCCTCGTAACCGTACGTTCCTCAATCGCGTAGACCAAGTAGGCTACACACCCTCGCCGCATCATAACATCAGCCTTGATCATCGAAATGATCTTTGGCGCATACATCGCTTTATCACCATAAACCGTCACGGAGCTCCCATCCATCGCACGTAAACATATCATCTTTCGTCGACATACTATGTTAGCCTCATATTTGGCTAACCAGTCCATACCCAAAACCACATCGAATCCCCCTAAGGTAATAAGAAACAATCGGACAGGGAACCTATGACCTTCTATCTCAACATAACAGTCATCAATAGCCTCAGTCACCCTGGTCATCTTACCAATAGCCGTCTCTACATCAAATACCCGATCTATCTTCTTAACCTTCCCAGATAACCCATCACAGAAAGTAGAAGACACAAAACTCATACTGGCACCAGAATCAAACAATACAGAAGCAGGAATATTGTTGATAGAAAAGGTACCTGTGACCACGTCCGGGTCCACAATCGCATCATCCTTCGTCATCGTAAAGGCTCGTGCTTTAGCCTTCTGCTTCTCCTTTCCTTTCTCCTCTTTCTTACCCGAGCCCGAAGCATCGACCCGTGGTTGTCTGCAATCCTTGGACAGATGTCCAAACCCGTTGCAGTTGTAGCATCTGGTGGCACTCGGACAATTGCTGGAGAAATGTCCCGTCTTTCCGCATCGAAAGCATAAGTTAGTGCCCACCAAGCACTGTCCGGTGTGAATTTTACCACACTTGTTGCATCGGTTCGCATCCTCACGCTTCATCTTCTTGCCTGAAAACTTTCGTTGGTCTGTTCGACCCCTCTTAGTCCCGGAGGACTCTTTCACCTTTGCTTCTTCTTTAACTGGCTCGGCTGACATAACATCATCCCAAACTATGCCACTGAGCTCCACAGTGGAGTCATAAGTCTTGGGAGCATTCGCCTTCACATGTATCCGAACCTTGGGAGGCAAACCCTCCATGTACAACTTCACCCTGCGTTCCTCGGTAGAAACCAGATGAGGAACAAGTCTTGCCATCTCATTAAATCGTGAGGTGTACTGCCTGTGGTTCAGACTTCCCGCCTTCAGCACCAAAAACTCCCTTTCAACCTTATCCAACTCATTCCTGGGACAGAACTGCTTAGTGACCAGTTCCTTGAGATCCTCCCAAGTCATCTTTTCCATATCCTCAGTAGTCTTGGATTGCTTGACGGTGTTCCACCAGTGAAGTGCCTCCTCAACGAAAGAGTGAGCTGCAAACTTGACAGCTTGGTCAACTCGGCACTCACTGATGGAGATAACAGCCTCCATCGCAGAAATCCAGTGGCAGGTGGCCACTGCGTCCTTCTTCCCATCAAAGGTCGGTGGGTTACATCCCTTGAAGGACTTGTAGTCACAGCCCTTCAGTTTCCCTGTCATAGAGTCGCCGCTCTTCGTCTCGATGATCACCACCTCATCTTCTTTGGTGCTTTCTTTAGTTCCTTCAGACTTGTCTTTTAGAGCATCCTTCAGTGCCTTAGCAATCATTGCTGGCATCTTTTCATCCATGATCTTGCAGACCTCATCAGAAATAGCCTTCACCACGATAGGCTCTAGAGTGAACTCGTCTTCATTCTCAGGTTGTTCATTGTGCCCGTGGTCGTCTTCGTTGACGGGTTCTTCAGTCTCGACATGTGGTTCTTCAGCTACCTGTGGTTTCTTTCGCGGTCTACCCTTTTGTCCGGCCATCTTAACTTTCTACATAATGCAACAATTGATAAGTCAGCATAGGAATCAGTTTAGCACGGAATAAGTTTTGTAAATCGTTAACGACGTTGATCAAGTGTTATTAACCATTTACCCAACTCATAGGCTCTAAACGTTTCCCATCCCATCTCTTCAATGTGCATGACACTAACTACTTTCATAACATTACATCTGACCCTTAACTCATACATAAACATTCAACTCGTGGCATCCGTCATCCGTGGTTGGCAATCCGCATCCATTAATCCCATTCTCAGTTTAAGTCTTAGCACTTGGGATGCTAAGATCTCTCAAACTATGGCTCTGATACCAACTTGTGAGGCCCCGAAACCGGGCACCTCACAGAGGTTGGTTTTCATCATAACACATAGCTCTTAAACTAAAAACTTTCATAATCATGCAGCGGAAATGTAAACATAGTTTGATAAACAGAAATCAATAAAGTGTCTGTATCAAAAACATATCGGATTTGCCAAACCAATGGATCGTCTAACTTGATGCCCGAGCTCCATGCCTTCTCTTATCGTACCTTCAACCTGACATACATGCTAAATCAAGTCAGCTTACGCTGGTGAGTTCTAGTTTTCATAAAACAACATTACACATACTTAACATAAACCTCATTTCATACACATAGTCCATAACCTTAGCACATATCATCCTTAACATCATCATCATACGTTCCACTGCTACCATACGAGCAGTGAGCTTATGCCGGCACAAGGCTCCATACCCAGTTACAGTCGTGGTTGACTATCATACCCAGTTATAGTCGTGGTTGACTATCATACCCAGTTATAGTCGTGGTTGACTATCATACCCAGTTATAGTCGTGGTTGACTATCATACCCAGTTATAGTCGTGGTTGACTATCATACCCAGTTATAGTCGTGGTTGACTATCATACCCAGTTATAGTCGTGGTTGACTATCATACCCAGTTATAGTCGTGGTTGACTATCATACCCAGTTATAGTCGTGGTTGACTATCATACCCAGTTATAGTCGTGGTTGACTATCATACCCAGTTATAGTCGTGGTTGACTATCATACCCAGTTATAGTCGTGGTTGACTCTCATACCTACCTAGCACAAGAACTGGTACATCTTTCATACATATCCTATAACACGTATAGGAACATCGTTCGTTCGTCATACATGATATACTAGCATTATATCATCTTTTATCATAATCATCATAACATTTACTGCTAGCATCATAACATCATTCATTGCAGTCATCATGGCATCTTAGGCATGTCATACTAGCATCGTTTCATCATACCATCATAGCATACTGGCATCATGCACAGTTCATCATAACATACTAGCATCATTATCATATCATAACATTATGTCATCATGCCTACATATCATACTTCCATCCTAGCAACCTAGGACCTTGTCATACTCCTATAACTATTCTCATAGTTATCATCATGAAGCATGTTATTATAAAGTCATCATCATATCATATGCTAGCATTGTTATCATGTCATGTTATTCATTATCGTAACTCATTTATCATGCATTCATCATACTGATCATATTTTCATGCATAGATCATTCTAACTCATAAACATGCATACATAGTCAGGCCATATCATCATTCATTCATCATCATCATAAGCACATAACATCGTAACAATAAGCATGTATGCCAGCCCAAAACCTTAAACATAAAATAGGGCGTCTAGAACTCACCTGATAGTGGACTCTTGTTCTTCTTAGCCGAACTCCTTAGCTAAGCCTTAAGAACCTACATCCGTTACATCACCTCATTACGTTACATTACGTTCTTAGACTTAGAAAATATTCTAAGTCCCAATAGTCTACTAGCCCCCCTTTCTGAATCCAAGTTCTCGAAACTTAGCTAAGTGTTCGAAACCCTTGAAATTCGTTAAGTTCCCATGTACACGAAATTCCCTGGTTCACGAAATAACTTAGTACTCGAAATCATTCAGTGTATTCGAACTACTCCTTGTACACGAAATGGTCCCTGTACTCGAAGTAGTCATGTACCCGAATTACCCCTTGTACTCGAATTTTCCCATGTACTCGAATTACATGTATAATTTCGAGTACCCTATACTCATGATTTCGTGTACTCATCATTTCATCATTTAAACATCTCAGAAATTCGTCTAAGACTTTAGGGAGCTAGTTCTAGGTTCCTTAGGGTGTTATCAACACACCGGAACATCAAAGTTCCGAACTTTATGCATAAAGGTGTGAGCTTTATGCATAAGTTCCCCTTTTGTATGACTATCCTAACTTTTGTATAAAAATCTAGCTTTCTATACATGAATCACTTACTTGAAGGTAGCTGATCCTCCTGGTAAAATCCCGTGCGTTTCCTACTTCGTTTGGTTGATTAAAGTTTGATTCTTGAAATTCTTGGACTTAAACTTCGTGTACTCGAGAGGGACCGTGCTTCCAACCAAGGTTCGCACATATCCCAAGGCACTACTATTTATAGGCGTGTCCCTGTACTCGATATCGTGTGTACACGAAATCTCGTGTACCCGAATTTGGTGTACTCGAACCGGGTGTACTCGAAATCTACCTTATTTCGAGTACACGATTTCTAAGCCCCCGTTTTGGTCATTTTTCGTCCATTTTCCCACAAGTTACTTATCCGTTACACGTACGTAGAATTCAAACAACTTGTATCTTAGAAAAATTTGGGATGTTACATCCACCACCTTAACGAACGGCGCCCACCTCCACCGCCTTCACAACCACTGCCCACATCCACAGCAGCGAGCTCCACACAACGTGAGCATTTTAGCACCTCAATCGCACCTCAATCGAACATAAAAACCTTCAATCGCACCTCTGTGAGTATTCCAGCACCAACAGTAACCTTTGATCTCCACTTCTGGTGGTCCGCAGGGGTTTGGCGACGATGGCGAAGAGTGACGGTAGGGATGAGTGACAGTGGTGAAGAGGTTGACGGTGAGGAAGAGGTTTTAAAAAGGTTAAAAACAAACCCTTTTTTTACAGAAGTTTGGTGCACCTCTTCTGTAAAGGAGGTTTGTAAACGTAGTATGCAGACTGCAGATGTTTTGTCTCTAGAAAAACATACACCACCTTAGACATATTTGTTAATATACATTTAACCCGTTCTATATATTATAGGATACATGTTATTTTATGATGTCATTTTTTTTGTATCTTTTTCTTATTAAATTATTAGATGAGAATACATATATTATTATTTGGTTGTTTTCTTATACTCACTGGTATTAAATAAGAATAATTTTTAAAAAAATATTTTTAAATACTTAAATAAATTTTATTATAAATAAACTTTATATTTTCTAATTAAATGATTGTGAGTTATTACTTAATTTTCTATTTATATATGAGTTTTCTAAACTACTATAATAAATAGAGATAAGTATTGCTTTTGACTTTTGTGTTAATAATTTATTCTCAAAATATAGAAAACAAATTATCTATGGTTTATTAAAATTCAAAGCTATAGAAAATGTATCCGTTAGCTTTCACATGCGGTAGGCCAACGCAAGAGAAGCTGCCAGTACGTATAGTTAATCAAACACGGATGCATTATGGTATCAAAAGCATTAATTTGACAAGATAATACACCATAATAAGACACAAACACACTAATTGTGTGTGTCTATATATATACTCGTATAGTACCACGCGTGAAGTGACATTACACAAAACTTAAGTTGGATGATTTTAAAGATTTAAATGATCTGGTTTTGAGTCATAACCATAACAAAAATAATTTTTTAAAATTAGCAGTTAATTAAAAGTGACTTAAACTCCTAACATAAAAGCCGAATGTACCAAAAATGTCAAAAAGTGATTCATTTGTTTTTATAAGTTTTTTCTTTTAAAAATCAATTTATCTCATTTCAATTCTTAGAGACTACCAATATGGTACAAAGTTAAATAAAAAACACTTACTTAGAGTTAAAAAGTTGTACCAATGTGTGTTTTCTATAAATTTTCGGGATATTTTACAAAGGAGAAAAATTACGAATGTTCAAGGATGTCACTATATTTTAGAAAATAAGGGTCTTGTTTAATACCATATAACCTCAATGGGCATAAGAAAATTTAGTGATATGGGAATGATAGAACACTTTTGTTCTTAAGAAATACCTGGTACGAAAGAATAAAAAATAATTCAAAATTTACGCCATTTCTCTTCTTATTTTCTTAGGATTGTAGTTCATTAATAGACAAAAATGGTTTATCAATAAGCAGTAAAATTAAGACTTTATTTATTCAATCTGTGTAATAAGGGTTGTAAAAGCCCTCAACATGACCAATCGTCGTTCATTGATGTACAAATATTGTATTTATATTTTAGGTTAGTGAACTGGATTCAAATGAGACGAATATAATGAGGTAAACAGACATCAATTGCAAATGAAAGTGGATTCATGTTGATGTTGTTGAGCCATTAGAAATTGGGGTATAATGGAGGAAAACATGCATTTAATATGATTAGGTAAACACACATCATACCAAGGTAGATAAATGAGACAATATTTGTGATTGGGATTAAGGTTGAGCATCAATGTAGTCAAAATTAACACAAATTATTGCCAAATCATTTCATCTCCTTTTTTGTGTTAATTCAAAATCAATAATAGCAAATTTTATTTAATGCATAATATTTAATATCATATTTAAAAACAATTTGAAACAAACAAAATGGTCTACTAGTAAGATGGTATCTTCGTTTTGGTTAAAGGAGTTCGATCAAGTCTTATTATAAAAAACACAAAATTTAAACAAAGAAAAAAAGAAAATAAAATTATATACTTTATTTTAATAGTATTAATATGTAACTAAAAATGTTCTATTGTGTTTAATTTTTTAATTCAAAACAAACAAACAAACCCACTAAAACCTCATTCATAAAGAATCAAATAAGATAGAAAGCAAACTTTACTTGTATATCATAGGATAATTTTCTCAAGAGTAATTACTGGTTTAATTTTTCATTTTAATTTTTTCTTTACCAAAACCGTGTAAAGCTAGGTTTTTATCAAAAAATCTGAAATTCTCATAACAGTTCAAAAAATTATCTTATTTATTTCTTTATCCATATAATAAGCACGGTCGTTCTAATGAGTCATGCAATTCAAGTAAGTGTTTAAGACCTTAAAAAATATCAACGCTCCAATTTAGAAAAAAAATTACAAGTAGCTGTTTTTTTAGCATATGAGTCTTTTTTTTTTTTTAGTTTTTAGTTCTGGATAGAATAAGAATGCAAGAAATGTCTAAACAAAAGTTCATTCTTTTTCAGATATTTCCAGAGGGTATGTAGTGAAGCGCCCCAGAATTTTGTACCGCTTAAGAATTTCAAAATAGTTGAGTCAGCCCTTCTAATTAAGAAGTTATACACGACTTTACTAATACCCTCCTAAGGCCGGTCGGAGTGGACAACGGGAAAAGCACGGGGAGGTGCTCACCGATCCGGGGCCGGCCTGTAACACCGCGCCCCCGGAATCGGCTCGGGGGAAAGTGGGGAGAGATCACCGATTGAGGCTAGGCTGGGTTTGAATAAATTTTCGACCGTTGGAATATTAAAAAAAATCAAACTCTATAAATATCACCAGTTTTTACATCAAAACTCACACACTTTATCATTTTCTTCCTTCATTCTATAATATCACGCCAATAACCCGGATAACTAGTATTTTAAATGTCTTTAATCGTTGTTGCTTATTTTTTAGAATCGTTGTGGGTTTTTTTTAATTTAATGTAATATCCTTTTAAATTTTAATGTAATTCTATATTTTATTTTTAATGAATGTATTTCATTTTTATTAAAATAAATCATCAAAAAATGTGGAGAAAAGTGGGAAAAAATTGGACGACACCATGCAAAATTGGGAAAAGTGATGTGACACTGATGTGACAATAAGAAAAAGTGGGACGACTCCCAGTGGCCTAACTAGCTAGCTAATATGATTAGGTAAAACACAAATAATTAATGATACCTCCATTTAGCCAAAGAACAAGAGGCTTGAGAAGTGGATTGTGAGTTTGAGCTTCAGTTAGCCAGTAGAAAAGAGCTCGACCTTGTTTCTTGTGGACGGTAATGTAACCGGAAAACTGTGAAAACGCCACCTCCGGCTGCCCGGGCAACGCCGTGATTCGATCTTGTTCTTGTTCTTGTTCTTTAGTTGTTAGTGAAGAGCCCATGATGATGAATATGGAAAGACACACAACAATGAGAGTGAGACTCATATTGTTTATCTTTTTTCTTTCACCACCGGTACCCATCTCTCTCACTCACCCCTGGCCTATATATAATTAATTAGTCTGTTTCTGTACTTAAGATTTATATGTAAGAAGATAAACAATCAAATATATATATGCAAAAAAAAACACACACACACACTCTCTCTCTCTCTCTATATATATATATATATATATATGTAATGTATGTATTATATATATAGACACATGTATACACATTAGTGTTTGTGTGAATGGAAGATTATTTATTAGGAGATCATCATCATGCTCAAGAAAATGAATAATTTTTATTTTACAATCTTTAAAGATTTAAAAGTAAAAGAAAATAAAATAAATATAATGTTTATGTGTTCACTAATTATTATGGTAGCAATTTCAGACACACATGTTAACACGGCATGATTTTAACATGTTTTTGTTTATTCTTAGCATTTTTGTGTCTAAACAGGTTAACATGTTAAGACCTGTTTATTTTCGTATTTAAATAGGCAAAAAAAAAAACTCGTTAACCTATTAACGTATGTTTATAACTTAAAATTTAAAATAAATAATATAATAAAATATATAGGTAGTCGATTACCTTTTAAGAATTATAATTTTCTAACCTTATTCCTAAACGGGTTTCTTAACATATCATTTATAAAGTTAAATATAAAAAATTTTCTTAACGGGTCATTTCGTGTTAACCTATTTTAAACAGATCGTGTTTGTATTTGGAAAAATTATTACGATAATATTTCGTATCGTGTTCGTATCTACCCATTTCATGTTTCGTATCTTATCGTGTCTTGTTAAACATGTCATGATAGCCTATCTTTCATCACTAGGGAATTTAAAAGAAATATAAACCCCATATATATAGTGATCAAGGTACTAAAAAAAACCCATGAATCAAACCGGTATTGATTAGAAACCAGTGTTAGAACTGGTTTTTTTAGCCGGTTTTATTTTTCAATTTACCGCGGTTACAAATCGGTTTTTATGTTTTTTTATTTGTGTAAAACCGGTTATGAACTAACTAAAAAAGAATCATGTTTTTAATCAGTTACAAATTGATTAACCGTTTTTATTTTTAAAAATCTAGCATAGGTGAAGGATCAACCAATCAACCATTGTACCGGTTAACAAGTTTTTTAATTTAACTAGCCGTTTATAAACTACATAGTCGTTTATACCCTTTTAAACTTGTATTTAGACCATTTTACCTCATAATACAGTATAAATAACTGTTAGGAGTTTTGTTTTGATTATATAACTTTGATGCGTCTTTACTTCTCAAAACAAAAAAAAAAAAAAAAAACCCTCAAAATACTCTATATAGCATCTAACAACTTAATTCTTGAAAAATCATCAGTGAAAAATTCAAGAAGTAATCAAAGTTTGATTGGTGTACGTTAGTGCTTCTTCTTCAAGCAAACCAACCACGATAGACAGATAGTTATGTCAACATTTTAATTTATGTGAAATATCAAACATGGTTAAAAACTTGATACAAAGGGTGTGGTCTTTCTTAATCCTAAGTCTAACCCTAGTTTAAGAAGTTATTTCAAAACAATTCCTTGGTGATAAAAGATAACCCTCCTTGTGATCAACCATCAATGTCAATCAAGTGCGGTGTTTGGATCTTTTTATCAAGTATCGTTCGTGAGATGATGTAGAATTTGGTTATTGGACAAACTCTGATTTTCAATCACTTTAACAACTCGTGCTTGACAATGATGATTCAGAAAACAATTCACTCGTGTTTTCTAGCAATTTAGTCATTCGTGCTAATTAAAATTTTTAATTCACCCATGCTTTTCATTTTATGTAAGATTTATATATATACTTCATGTGTTATCCATACATATAACCAATATTTTCAACAAAAAAATATAAGCTGGTACTTGATAACGAAAAATCGACTAATTGGATTTGTATGAGAAAGAGCCCCACCCCACATTTGGGAGTTGGTCCTGACCTCGACATCGATCATAACCAATCTTTATGACACCTACCAATTTAGCTCATAACCAATTATTCATTTAGGTATGTTTTTGTCATATTTGAAACCATCACTAAAACGTACTTTAGATACTATGTCTTTCTTAAAACAAACCCACATGATTAATAAACGTACGTACATCTACAATATATATTGATGTCATATTACTTTTTAGTTAATTAATAGGTTTTTTTTTTATATTCAGGCAGCTTATTTATAATAAAGTACGACTTTTAATTAGTTCTTTTTAATAAAATGATAGTTTAAAAAAGGTAAAATTAAATTAAAAAAACACTTCCTTTTAATTTATTGAAAAAAAATCAGTCAACGTAATATTGAACTATATTAAACGCGTCAATGTATGATAAAGTGATGCTGTGCTGTATACAATGGTTCAAGATTGAATGCATAAAATTTATATATAATATGATATGCATTATGCAAATATTTTTTTGGATTGGTGGCAAGGCCGGGGTGTCTCGATTGGTAAGACACCTAAAGCAACTGCTTTAGGCCCTCCAATTTCATAATACCTCATTTTAAATTTATTTTGTACATGTTTTATATGATTGGGCTTATGTTTCAGGTTTAATAGGGTATAAAATCAAATAAAGAATGATAAATTTGAAAAAGAAAACAAATTAATTTATGTAGATAATTTGTATAGGATAATCAATGAGCATGCTTCTTTATTTGATTAGAAATTGATTCTACCATTCTAAATTTTTGAAGTAGCAATTACTAACTATTAATAATTACTTAAATATTGATTTTCACTCATATTTTACTTTTCTAGTTTTAAGCTTGAATCTTGAAATTGTCTATTTTGGTATTTTATTGATTATTTGTGTAACATTTAATGCATCATTAGACACATGTTATTTTTTGAACCAAACAATTGATCCAATTTTAATAGTGTCTACTAATAAAAGAGCAAAGCTTAAGAATAAGTATATATCTACAACGAAAACCAAAGTTAATTTTAATTTCACTACAATTAAATTCACAATTCATCATTATTTTTTATTTTTATTTCCTTAGTTTGATTGATTTTAAATAAACAAGACCAAAACTTAACACGTAGGAATTCTAAAAGTCTTGAGCCGCCCCCGATCATAGGAATCCACTAACATGATAAACTCTCTGGTCCCTTCAACACAAGACTAACCAAAAGAAACGGGTAAAGCGCAGTCGCAAGCAACCAGATCGATAGCCTCAAATACAGATTGATATATTAAACGGTTAAAGTTAATTAAGTGATATATTATGTCACAAAAACAGTTTATGTGACATCCAAGCCAACAGAAAGGTATTGACATATTATTCACAAAAAATAATAGTTTTTGTTACATAGTTTATGCATAATGTGTGCTTAGTATAATATTTATGAGTAAAAAAAAGGTTTGCCGGCTTATATATATATATATATATATATATATATATATATATATATATATATATATATATATATATATATATTTGTTAATTAAACAGGTATCGTAGATGTATATGGTCACATATATTATTGTGGGCACGTACGAAATAAATCATGATTTAAATTCGAATACTACCCCACATCACCAATTGAATGTCATTAACCAATTTGGCCGACTACTTTTAATTCACATTTAAACAAATGTTCTGTAATGTGTCGGTATACTCCATTGTTTTATCTCGTACTTCATTTACATGAATAAAAATAATTATTTCTTATACAAACCTTAATTATATATAATATAAATTCATTTAAGCAAATTCTCTGTATTACCATGCCATTTAACACAAATAGATTTAAAAGTATGATAATAGTAGGGGTGTCTATAAACCGACTGAAACTTCTAAACCGGACTGGACCGATGACAATTGATCGGTTTGGTCGGTTTTAGAACTTGAAGAGTGTCAAACAAGCGTTATATGGGAATTGGTTTAGATAGCCTCCTAGTAATTACAAGAGTAAATTACCGATATATTTCATTGATAACCGGGTTTCATAAATTACCATATGATATTAAATTTTAGACATTTGTAACATATATACTTCTTAGGTCACCAAACTACCCTCATGTGATTGACCAAATTACTTTCACATAAGAACAATAGGTGTTACAAATGTTTAAAGTTTGGACTATATGGGTGATTTATGAAACCTATGAACCAAAAGTGAAATACTAGCAAACCACTGGACTATCTTGGTAATTTACTCTAATTACAATTAAGAGACTTTCTCTTAATAGATCAGAGGTTGGGCTGTTGGTAGCCTCTTAACGACACCTCTGAATCAACCAGCAAACCTCTTAATGATTAAGCAGAAGACACATGTTAAATCATTCAGATCTCTTACCAACTCTTACCAATTAAAATGTTCTTTTGTCAAACAACCACTTAGACTTAGATTTGTTTATTTCAAATGTTGGCTTCGAAATTTTGAAATGGAAAACATGAGATTTGGACTAAATATGATTGGAGAGAGAACAAATTTTCAAAGCCCTTTTTCTAATGTCAAAACGAAATCTTGATGCAATTGGCTTTGGTATAACTAATAATTATCTAATCGTGGATACTTATTGTCATAAATCACTTTCAAAGGCAATTTTTATAATAACATGACAAGGTGTGTGTATATATGGTAAGGTTCCCCTAAAAAGTCTATTTTGTCTAAGAAGGATTTTCAAAAATTCGAAACCAACCTACATAAACTCCGATTGAATTCGTTTTTGCAACATTGGAACCGGCTTGTTGAATCCTAAAATCTAAACCTTAAATCATAAACAATAAACCCAAATACTAAAACCAAAACTTTAAAATCAGACCATAAACGTAAAGATGAAACCTAAAAAGCCAAAACCAAGCCTTAAAATCGAAACTCTAAAAGTACTTGTTAAAACAAAAACCTAAAAGCTAATATTGTAGGGTTCGATGAGACGATTCCAACACTATCGAAATAAGTTCAACCGGAGTTCGTTTAGCTCGGTTTTTGATGTTTTAAAAATCTTTTTTAGCAATATTAGACAAAATGGATTTTTTATTTGATTTTTTCCATACATACATATATATATATATATATATATATATATATATATATATAGAGAGAGAGAGAGAGGGATGTTCAGATACAAAATGGATTTTTTGTAAAAATTGTAAAAAGCAAAGTGTTATTATAAATAATAATATGCTATTATTAACAAGGAACTGTTAAATATTATAATAACACTATGTTAATATTATAATAACACTTTATTATTTATAATAGTACTTTGCTTTTATATTTTTTACAAAACTATCACTTTGTATAATAACCTTACTATATATATAATAAAAGTAAAAAAAAGATGACCTCATTAATATAAATTAGCCAGAGTAAATATTGGGCACCACGTCCTATCAACCTCACTACAACTCTTATTTGTTTTCCCTTTCCGATTGCCATTGTATATTTGTATCGTATTTCAAAACGAGCATTTAAGATTATAAAAATAATTATTATGAGAGTGGTTTAATATTTAAAAGACAAAATATTTTATTTTTGAAATTTGAAATTTATATCCAATGTGAAGAAGAAATGTTGATTGTACTGTGTTAAACCCTTGTAGGTGATTTGATGACTCAGAACTAACACAATCTTTCAAATGTATAATAGAATGACAATTTTTTTTATTATACTGTTAATGATGCAAAGCATCAAAATTAGATCTAGTATATGACAGTTGTGTGAACATAATACGGATCAAGTTGGATATTAAATTAAGAGATTTGAATTTAAATCTGGCTTATTTAAATTTGTATTCTATCTATCTTTTATTATTATTCGAGTTTCATATATAATTTCTTTTATTAATTGATTCAAACTTCAGATTCCTTTTTTATCTACTTGTTTTTTTAAGTCACGTGTTTTATGTTTAGTATAAATAGTGCTACTTGATTGTTACAAGCTTTCAAGAATTTATAGGCTTTAAGCTTATTGACACAACCATTTGGTTCGTAACGTTTGAATTTATAATATTTGTTTCTTAAGTCTTTTATATATAAATTGATTATTATTATTAATGGTTTGTAAATTGGAACATAAAAGTTAGGAAGGACGCTTAAAAAAATCCACCGATGACATTATAAGCGTTATGCTTATTGATGGCTCGTTTCTTCTTGTCGGTATGTATAAAAAAATACAGACATTATAAGCGTTATGCTTATTTTTTCTTTTTTTTTTTCTTAACAACAATATTTTACTCCTAAAATCTATCTAAATATCATTCATAAAAATCAAAGGACACTGGGCATGTAGCTAATGGTAACAAGATATTAAAACGATATTTAAAGGTTAAGTGTTCAAATCTTATCGTAAACAAGTGTCATAAATTTAAAAGCACACAAGTTTCCCGTTCAAAAAATAAATAATTTATATTAGGAAATTCCGCTCATGTTTTTAATTAATCTCATCGAGGGACCCACTCACATGGTTGTTAAAGACTTAAAGTTAAGAAACAGATCCAACTATCCAAGTATCTAACAAGGCAACAACACAAAATGAATTTTTGATAATAACATATTTGGGCCTATTTAGACTGGTTTGGCCTTTTATGCATCACCAAACTTACTAGTTGTCCGAGCTTCATGCCCCTTGTGACCCAACCCAATCCATTCACCCTTTCTTGTTTTCTGGGTTCGTGCCCGTTTGTAGAGGTGCGCAAAATCGCAAATCGGGTTTTTTTGAAACCGGAATCGGTTCTGGTTCCTGTCAACAAAGTCAAGACCCGGTTCCGGTTCCGGGTTTCAACCTGTTCCAACCGGTTTTTGACCGGTTCTAGTTCGGGTTTTGGTCAGTTCTGATTCAGGTTTTGGCCGGGTATAGGTGGAACCAGTTCCGGTTCTAATTTGTCTGAAAAACCGGACCTGTTTGTACCCGCCGGTTCAGGTATAACCGGTTCCAGTTCAGGTTGTCGGTTCCGGGTCCGGTTTTTTTGCCCACCTCTACACGTTTATGATCCTTACGACTCAACAAATTGTGACTTTGTGAGCTCGGATGCTATGAGTATGAACCCTAAACAAACTAATAGGTTTAAAATTAGGGCTTAGAGTGACAAATAACGTTGTTCATAAGCTTTTTGATGGGGAATTATAAGATGAGATTGATGTAAATTGATGCCTTTCTAATGGATTTTAATGAATAAAAAGGAAGAAAAATTAAGATGTCATGCCGGGTATAAATATGAACTGATTTTAATTTTTAGTTTTTTAATTTTTTTTACTCGTACGTATGTGTGAGAATAATATGAAAAACATTAGAATTCAGTTAAAAATTAGGTGATTTGAATTTAAATTCAAACCTCCGTCGATAAGATGGTAACCTTGAAAATCTATTTAAATAATGTTAATTTTTTTTAAAAAAATTTGATACATAGGGTAGGTTGTTACTTAGTTATCAATATAAAATTAGCAAATAACAAACCAATATAATTTTTTTAATTATACGATAATGTATAACTAATTAACAATAAAAAATTATTATTATTAATTAAAAATTGTGGGAGTTGAATTAATGGTCAAACCAAATTTATAAATTCCAATTAACGCAAAATAAAAACTCATTATCCCACCAAAGTTTTTTTTTTTAAAAAAAAAAGGTCAAACATCTTCAATGTATTATAGTCCCCATCATTTATTTATTTTTTTTCTATAACTGACCAAATTTAATTATGCCCGTTTATTTGTAGTTATTAAAAATAAATACATTTTTATTTAAATAAAACGGCTTATTTTCAAAATTTTGATTTTGAATTAGATTATATAACTTAGTTAACAAATTACGAAATATCCTCAAATTTCAAACGGCTATTCAATTCCACGAACTTCTATAAATTGGGATGTCACTCTTCCATGCAAAACCCTACAATTCTCAAGTTATTAATAATCAATATATTTTGCTTTCAAAAATATTTCTTTCGATTATTTTCGATCGAAGTTCGTTGCAAATGGCCGGTTCGATCAAGTTTTCCTTGTGTTTCATTACGTTCTCGTTGTTGTTTTCACTAAACTTTGTCGCGTATGAAGCGACAAAGTTTGTAGTCGGTGGAGAACAAAATCTTTGGACCGTCACATCACCTGCCGGCGCGTTAAACGCGTGGGCTGAAAAAGAAAGGTTTAAGATTGGAGATATGCTCGGTAAACATCGTTACTCTTTCTTTTTCTTTTTTTTTGGTATTATGTATGTTTTTTATATTTATAAATATTTTATGGTAATACATTATGTTTGATACAACTCAGTGTTCAAATACGACTCGAATACGGACTCAGTGTTACGAGTTGAGGAAGGAGACTACAAGAAATGCATCAAAACGAAGCCGATAACGGAGTACCATGACGGTAACTCCGTGTTCCCGATTACCGAATCGGGATCGTTCTTTTTCATCAGCGGTGCTGATGGACATTGTGAGAAGGGTGAGAAGGTTGAGGTTAGGGTGTTGTCTCGCAAACATAGTGCACCACCACCGGTTATGGCTCCTAACGGTTCTCCGGCCGGTGTACCTCGACCCGTTGAGTCACCCGAATCAAGTAGTTCAATCGGATCAAGTCTTGGGTTCGTTGGTGTGTCCTACATTGCTGGTGTGGCTGCCTTGGTTGGAATTGCTATGGTTTGAAGCTAGATGATGTTTAATTAAGGTTTTAATTTGTTTAATTAATTACTGTTTTTTTATGAATTTTTTTTTAGTTTCTAGATATGTTTTAAGGTGATTTTGAACTTTGGATGATTAATTAGTTGGTGGTTATGGTTAATTTGATGATTTTCTTTGAATTTTTTTAACTTTGATAATATTAATTTAATTATTATGGTACGAGTATTATTCTATTGTGGTATTTCTTGTTGAATTCTAGATATCTTGAAAATATTTTATTTATTTATTTTTTAACTTCAAATATTTTCGTAGATATATATAAAGTTTATCCAAAATTCCATATACAATCAAATCCTATGAATTGAATCTGTCTTTTCTAATACAATCTTAATCCTTAATTAATTGTAAAAGTATTAAATCGTAAAAGGGACGTACAATTAATTAAATATAATTTATCGTCTTAACGATCTATATGGTAATATGTTTCTTTTAGACGTGGTGATGCACTATTTTAGTGTTACGTTATTTATATTTATTGGTATCATCGTTAAATTTCCTTATATGTGAAATAATACATATAATTTAACACATTTAATTTCTTCATGATGTGCAATTATAGTGTTACATTATTACGTATATATATATTGATATCATCGTGAAATTTCCCTGCATATATGTGTAAAAATAATACATATAATGTAACACATTTCTTCATGATGTGCAATTTTAGCGTAACATTTTTAATGTACTAGGTTAAAGCATATATACACACAAGTTATATATTTAAATTTTAGAATAATTTATTTTAAATACATAGTATATATTTTTAGAACACATTTTTTAAAAAATTAAAAAATTTGTTAATTAGAATGTAATCATAATATTTATCAAGTTTTAAAAACATTTAACAAGAAATAGAGTGGAAAAATCAAATTTTTATTAAAATATAACATACAATTATTCAAATATTAATTAAGAAAGATAAACAAGAAAATATATTTTTAGCTGTTAAAATTACACAAATAATAAATAAACTCAAAACTTTCATCACTCGTGGGAAAATCCACGCAGTTTAGGTAATAATTTGTATTTGTAAATTTCATTAAAAAAATATATATAGAAATAATAAGTTTAATCAAAATATATATACAAATAAATTCACTACATATATTATTTATTTATATATATAAACTGTTATATGTATCTAATATTCTTGTATTTAATTTGTAGTTATATTTTATTTAAAAACATAAAAAAAATTGTAAAGGGTATTCATACAAAGTAAAGTAAAGTATCATATAAAGCCTATATAAAGAAAACACGTATGTTGCTTGACTTAACTTGTGTTTTACATATATCGAGTTGGAAGTAACGAGCTCGAGTCACGACTCTTAAATGAGATCGAGGTTGTATCTAGCGCATAACTAGAGTTGGCCTAGCAAGTCAATAAAAATTTCGTAGCCTATGGCATAACAAAATAACTGAACCCTCTTAGTTTTAATAAACGTTTATAATCCTTTTGGCTCAAAACCTAATTGTGGTTGGATGTCAAAAAAGTTAGTTGTCTAAACCACAGGAACTGAATTGATGTAAGATTTTATTTTGGATCAAAATAGTTAAAACACTTAAACCATATGAACCAAAACTGTAATTTAGGGGTTGTTTGTTTACCTCTTAATGGAACCATTCAGCACTTAACCATTCAGCGTGTTTGGTTAATTGGTTTAATATTAAATTACCTCTTAATGATTAAGTTCAACAATTAATCATTCAACACCAATACCATGCTTCCCTTCAGCACTTAATGATTCAGTTTAACACTTAATCATTCAGTTTAGCACTTAATAATTCAGACCCTCTTAACCATTCAGACATCTTAATCATTCAACACTTAATTATTTAGATTTATCAAAGAGCCCCATACTCAATATAAAAATATATATATTTTTTGAGCGTAACCTAGTGAGCCTACATATATTGGCGGCAGAAAGTAACGCCATGCAACGGTTCAAAATAATTCAACGTTAAACATAAAAAAAATAAATAAATAAATAAAAATAAAAAAAATAAATAAAAAACTGAAATTGATTCCTTTCGCATTGAATTTGATTAAATCCGAAGTATTTTTTTTCCCTCCATTTTTGGCGTATGATTCCTCTCTCTCTCTCTCGCCGTATTCTTCTCCGATTTTTAGTACTCCGATCATGGCGGTTTTGTAGTTTCAACTGTAAGATCGATTTCTATTGATGATGTTTCTAATTATTGTTTTAATCTGTTCGGATATTGGATTGCAGGATTTGATTATTTGATTCTTCAAAGGTTCGAACTATATGAGTTGATCAGATTTAATTCCGGTTTTTGGAGTTTAGGCTTTGCTATTCTGGTGGTTAATTGATTTCGGTTTTTTGTGAAGTTAATCAACATGCATTTTGGCTGAACATAATCATTGTACTGGATTTCATGGAGTTTGATTGAATGGATCATTCAAAATAGATAAAATGACTTTTATACCAGATTTATAATCGATAAATTAATGATTAGTATAGTGTAATTTTAATACAAATCGAACTACATAAATTTTCAATCATGCTTTCTAAAAATCAAGCATCCATATTAGTTAAATTGATTAAAACTGCATGAAAGTGATGAAGTTGATCAGTCTGTAAGATCCTACGAATGTGATGGTTGAATATTTTTCATGTAAGCTTTGCATTTGAAATAAAATTGAGAACATAGTTATCAATAGCGATGGTAGCGGTCGCTATAGCGCGCTACATAGCGTATCATAGAGCTACCGCTATTTGTGGTTAGCGACTAAAAAAACGTAAAGATAGCGGGAACATAGTAACTAAATTCTCTCAAGTGTGAAGAATTCGACTGAGATTCGAACCATTTGGCATGAAATCGGGAATTTAGAAACCCGAAATCGCGAATTTGTTACCACTTAGTCGCGAATCTCAAACGAATTGCATCGAATTCGAGATGAAGAATAACCTGCAATCACGATATGAAGAATTCCCTGTAATTGCGAGTTGATGAAAGTGATGAACGGCTTCACGATGACAGGAGGAGGAAGAGAACCGGCTATAACTATCGCCGATTACAGCAATTGGCTCTTTTAGGTTTTTAGATTAAGCGTGCTTTTATGTATTCTTAGAGTTACAGCTAAAATTTTGGTAAAATTTACCTTTATAAACCCTTAAAGTTATAATTTTGATAAAAACTTACCCTAAACTTCATTTAATTGGTTTATTTGTTTTCTTTATATGACAAAAAATATTATTTATTGATTTTTTTATTTAATCGCTAAACACGAAATAGCGATCGCTATTTACCGCTATTCGCTACGTAGCATATAGGTAGCTTATCGCTATTTACCGTTATTCGCTATCAATAACTATGATTGAGAAATTAGGGGTTTTTATTTGATTTTTACTTTTTAGAGTAAAAATTTGACATCTTAGGCTGTGCTAATTAGGTGTTTATTCATCTAATTTCTTAACTTCACCTCTTTTTTCTTGATTTACAGTGGACTCATGTGCTAAAGACCAGACAATATGTTCAAATGTGGATTAAAGTCTCAATTTACGAGGTAACCTTTTCTCATGGATCCCCTAGTATATCTATTTGTCATGATTTAGAATTTTAACTAGTTCCTAAGTTGTTACTAATACAGGACCAATATTAAGCAGAGAATTACGAAAAACATGTTAGTGTTATTTTGTAATTCCAAATAGTTGAGGGGTGTATTGTGTAATAAGTGATTTCTTGTGATTTCTTGTTTGTATAAAGCAGTATGAGTTAGTTTCATTTTCTAACTCTCATAATAAGAATTCAGTTTTTCTGTTATTTTCTTGGTACCTGTTTTCACAAGTGGTATCAGAGCTTAAGGTAAAGAAGGATATACGTTAAGCTCAAGATCCGAAGGACTGGATCTGAACCACGAGGAAGGAGACAATGTAATTGGAGAATGGCGGGTCAAGGACAAGGAGGAAATCAAATCGTTACGATCAGAGAGAATGCATCAATCTCCCTACAATGTCCGCTCTTGAATCAGACGAATTATACAATCTGGGCAGTTCGACTGAAGGCAATCTTCAATGTCCATGGATTGTGGGAAGTTATCGAAGTTTCACAAGGAGCTGCGATTGATGTGAAGAAGAACAACACCGCAATTGCTTATTTGTATCAAGCAATGCCGGAGGATATGGTACTACAATTTGCCCAATATGGAACATCGAAGGAGATTTGGGACGCGCTTAAGGCAAGGTTCGTTGGAATCGAAAGAGTAAAGAAAGCTCGCCTACAAACCCTAAGAAACGAGTTTGAGTTGTTGCGGATGAAAGATGAAGAAACAATAGATGACTTTGCAGGGAAGATTAGTGCAATTGCATAAAAAACGACAGATCTAGGCCAGCCATATGAAGAATCTGTGCTGGTACGAAAATTTCTCGATTCGGTGCCCGCGAAATTCATACAGATCGTTGCATCAATAGAACAGTTTGTCGATCTGGATACAATGTTGTTTCCAGAGGCAATTGGTCGTCTAAAGGCATTTGAAGAAAGAACTGGGTTGAAAGACAAGCGAGCCACGACCAATAACGATCAATTGCTGATGACATACACGGATTGGCAGGCAAGACAGAAAGAAACAGAGAAGAGTACTCGCCCCAAAGGAAAATCAGAAGGAAGCAATAGATCGTGGGTGAAGAACAAGTCACCGGCACCTGAAAAAGGGGGTAAAGGAAAGTTCAAAAGGCCAGCAAAAGATATGTCCAAAATAAAGTGTTTTAAATGTGAAGCATATGGGCATTTTGCATCTGATTGTCCCATGAAAACCAAAGAATCGGAGTCAAATTATGCAGAAGCCTTGGATGATGAGCCAACTCTACTGATGACAGCCAGTGATGAAGATCAGAAGGAGATGGTCTTCTTGAACGAGAATAAAGTTGAACCAATGAGATATCAAGCAGAGGAAAGTGGCAGATCTCTGTGGTATCTTGATAATGGGGCTTCGAACCACATGTCAGGAGATAGGTCAGTGTTTTCACAACTGGATAGTCAAGTTGGTGGAAAGGTGAGATTTGGCGATGGATCGGCTGTAACCATTGAAGGAAGAGGTTCGGTGATACTGGAGTGCAAGAATTAAGAACATAGGGTCTTGACAAATGTGTACTATATACCTCACCTGCGAAACAACTTGATCAGCCTTGGTCAAATAACCGAAGGAGGCTGTGAAGTGAGAATGAAAGATGATCTCCTATGGCTGTTTGAGAGGAATGGAAAGCTTTTAATGAAGGTGGCCAGATCTCCTAATAGACTGTACAAAGTCAGTTTGAATATAGGTTCACCAATGTGCTTTCACTCAAGGCTCAAGGAAGATCCGTGGTTGTGGCATGGGCGATTGGGGCATGTGAACTTTGACGCTTTGAAGACAATGACAAGCAAGAACATGGTGATTGGGTTGCCAAAGATTGACCACCCATCCCAGGTGTGTGAGGCCTGCCTAGCTGGAAAACAAGTCCGGAGACAATTTCCAGACAAGTCAACTTACAGAGCTGACAGACCTTTGCAACTGGTGTCGATGGATCTATGTGGGCCAATACAACCTATAACAAGCGCTGGTAATCAATATGTTATGCTCATAGTTGATGACAAAACCAGGTATATGTGGGTGACCAGGCATTTGAAACCTTCAAGTCTTTTAAGAAAAAGGTTGAAGGGGAATTTGAACTTAGAATCAAGTTAGTAAGGTCTGATCGTGGGGGGGAGTTTACCTCCCATGAATTTAACCAGTTTTGTGAAAATGAGGGGATAAATAGGATGTTGACTGCACCCTATTCACCTCAACAAAATGGGATTGTTGAAAGGCGAAATAGAACAGTTCTAAACATGACAAGAACCTTGTTAAAGGCAATGAATGTACCTCATAGTTTTTGGGCTGAAGGGGTGAGACATTCAGTGTATATTCTCAATAGGAGCCATACGAAGGCTTTAAGTGGTTGTACACCATATGAGGCCTTAAAGGGCAGGAAACCGAATTTGTCACACTTAAGAATTTTTGGGTGTGTAGGTCATGTGAAAGTAATACAGGCTGGGTTGAAGAAACTTGATAATAGGAGTATGCCTATGGGCTATGGTGTATCTAGGGGTTGAATCTGGTACAAAGGCCCATAGGATGTTCGATGTTGAAAAGGAAAGGATTGTGATAAGTAGAGATGTACACTTTGAAGAAGGAAGGAAGTGGGATTGGTCTACATATCAAAGTAACAAGCCTTATACAAATTTCTATGTACATGATAAAGATCAGATACAAGTTGGCACTGGTGGGTCATCAATTGTCAGAAATGATGGAAGTGTGATAGGATCTGTGCAAGAGAATCAAAGTGGGAATAGTTTGAGGAGGTCAGGGAGAGTTTCAGTGTTGCCATCTAGATTTAATGAGTTTGTTCTCGATGGTGGAATTAATTACAACACTAGAAGACAGGAAGATGATGAAAGGATAGAGTTGCTGCTGACTCAAGAAGGAGAGCTTGGGTCTTTTGATGAAGCTGTTAAGGAAGAAAACTGGAAGACTGCAATGGATGAAGAGATTCATGCCATTGAGAAGAATAAGACTTGGTTTTTAACTAAGCCTCCATTGAAGTGTAACCCAATTGGATTGAAGTGGGTTTATAAACTTAAGAAGGACACAATGGGAAATGTTACTAAGTATAAAGCAAGGTTGGTGGCCAAAAGATGTGTTTAGAAGCTTGGAGTAGATTTTGAGGAAGCTTTTGCGCCTGTAGCTAGAATTGAAACTATTCGGTTGATTTTTGCCTTGTCTGCTAAGATGGGTTGGAATGTATATCATCTGGATGTAGAGGCTGCGTTTTTACATGGTGAATTAAAGGAGGATGTTTATGTGAAACAGCCGGAGGGTTATATAAAGAAAGGAGCAGAGGATCAAGTTTATAAGCTGTCAAAAGCCCTATATGGTCTTAGGCAAGCGCCTAGAGCGTGGAATCTAAGGCTTGATGAAGTATTAAAGCAGCTGAATTTTAGAAGGTGTCAAAGAGAGCAGGTTGTTTATGTGAAGTCAAGTGGTAGTTTGCATCTGATCATTGCAGTGTATGTAGATGATTTGCTAATAACGGGTAATAAGCAACAAGAAATTGATTTACTTAAGGAACAGTTGAAGCAAAAGTTTGAAATGACGGATTTGGGGTTGTTGTGTCATTATTTGGGTATTGAAGTGATGCAAAGTAATGAAGGGATTTTAATTAGGCAGTCTGCTTATGCCAAAAGGTTGATTAAAATGGCTGGACTACAAGATTGTAATGAAACTAAGGTGCCAATGGAACCTGGACTAAATTTGTATTTAGTAGAAGATGGTGTTGATGTAGATCCAACAGAATATAGAAGATTAGTTGGGTCATTGAGATATTTGACTCAAACCAGGCCAGACATTAGTTTTGCAGTTGGTTATGTGAGCAGATTTATGCAAAGTCCTAAAGGGGTACACTTGAAGGCTGTTAAACATCTCATTAGGTATGTGAAAGGAACAATATTGTTCGGAATTAAGTACAAAAGAAGTGAAGGAGGTGGTCTTGAAGGTTATAGTGATAGTAATCACTTAACTGATACAAGTGATGGCAGGAGTACTTCTGGTAATGTGTTCTATTTTAAAGGTTCATTGATTTCGTGGCAGTCTCAAAAGCAGAAAACTGTGGCTTTGTCAAGTTGTGAGGCAGAGTTCATGGCTGCAACCTCTGCAGCATGTCAAGCGGTGTGGCTTAGTGGTTTGTTAGAAGAATTGACTGGAGTGAAAGCTGAAATAGTGACATTATTTGTAGACAATAAATCTGCAATCGCACTTATGAAAAATCCTGTTTTTCATGGGAGATCTAAACACATTCACACGAGATATCATTTCATAAGAGAGTGCATTGAGACTAATCAAATTCGTGTTGATTTTGTTGCTGGGAGTTTACAGCGTGCAGATGTTCTGACCAAAGCGTTGCCGAAAGTCAGATTTGCTGAGATGCGTTTTTTACTAGGAGTGGAAGAATTTAAAAGTGAAGTTTGGAATTAGGGGGGAGTTTTGTTAGTGTTATTTTGTAATTCCAAATAGTTGAGGGGTGTATTGTGTAATAAGTGATTTCTTGTGATTTCTTGTTTGTATAAAGCAGTATGAGTTAGTTTCATTTTCTAACTCTCATAATAAGAATTCAGTTTTTCTGTTATTTTCTTGGTACCTGTTTTCACAAAACACATAAAAACTTATTCTTTATCTCTAATTGTGATACATGATCAGATGATATATAACCACTTACTTCAATATCTTTGATCTTTCTAACTCACGTTTATCTACCGATCACTATGTACGAGTGCATTATGTGGTTCACTCATTTCTATTAGTAAAATTGGTTTTATATTGAACATGCTCCTATAGGTTGTCTACTTGTATGGGTATATTTTTTATTTGAGTACAAAAAAAATGTAGTTCTAAATGAAATTTATGGCATTCTACATCAATTTCTTTTACCAGTAATTAAGTTACATGATGCGTATATATCAAACAATTACAATCTTCATTTTTCATTTACAGGTTGGATGATCAAGACTCTAGATCACCATCTCCTAGTTCCTTGCTAGCTACATACAAAAGTGCATTCAAGGGACCGATTCATTCAAATGCGATACCCTCTAATTCTTTCCAAAAAAGGATTAAAAAAGGATCAGAAGGGGTTAAATCAGTTGGGAAAACACTTGGATTTGGAGTGTCTTTTGCTGTTTTTGCTGAAGACCTAAAAGTATCAAAGAAAAAGATATTTGACCCACAAGATCAATTCCTTCTCACATGGAGTAAATTCTTTGTTGTTTCGTGTATTCTTGCTGTATCAGTTGACCCACTTTTCTTTTATCTTCCAGTTTTTGATCAATCTAATACTTGCCTTGGTATAGACCAAAAGCTAGCCATTATAGTTACAACTTTGAGGACCTGTGTGGATTTATTTTATCTTATTCACATGGCTCTTCAATTCAGAACTGCATATATTGCACCATCATCTAGGGTCTTTGGACAGGGTGAACTTGTGATTAATCCTGCACAAATTGCTAAAAGATACTTGCAGTGGTATTTTATCATTGATTTCCTTTCGATCGTTCCCCTGCCACAGGTTCGAGCTAATTACTTTATATAGCTAATTTACATAAAGACTTGCTAACTTGGATTTACTTTTGGAACTTGGAGGATAAGGGGAAACATTTTCTTAGACTTATGCTTTAGTTAGAGGTTAAAAAATGGGTGGTAGGGTGGTTTAGGTAACATGTCGAAACAGGTGCTTGTTTGTTATAAATCAGGGTGATCCGAAACACTTTTTCTTATAATTTTTTTTCATTAATAATAAATGTGTCAAATATGATCACAAATACATGATGGACAATTTAATAAAAATGATTTTGTTATAGTCTAGTAGGTGAAGAATATTGGGTCAGGCCAGGTACCAAAAACACTTTTTGTTTAAGAATTTTAACTTTTTGTTAAATAATTAGTATGTCAAGCGTTATTACAAGGATTACAAGATTCCAATAATAATCTAATTATTGATAATAAAAGGATTTAGGAGGTTTATAGATTAAACTACGTATTGTGTGACATCCAAGTGTTTATCATGCCAAACATGGTTACAAAAGTATCTTCTTATTTTAGTTTTTTTTTTTAAATTGATTTAGTAGATTTTATGCATTAAGAATATATCTTGTGTGACTTCCAACCCGTTTGACTTGTTTCATTGTGATCTAATTTGTTTAATTTTAACCATCAGACCCCTAGAGTCATGGTTAACCTGGATCAACAAAGTAGTATGTAAATGGAGGAAATTTCCCACATGGTCAGCAGTTAGTTTTACATTATTTTATAATTCTGCAGATTATTATCTGGAGATTTCTGCACAGGTCTAGAGGTTCGGATGTACTGTCTACAAAACAAGCATTATTTTTTATGGTGTTACTTCAGTATATTCCAAGATTTGGAAGAATCATGCCTTTGACTTCAGAATTAAAAAGGACTAATGGTGTTATTGCTGAAACTGCGTGGGCTGGTGCTGCTTATTATTTGTTGCTCTACGTGCTTGCCAGTCATGTAATCTATTGTTTTTGGGTGCTTGTTAAATGTTAATGTTTCTGGTACATTGATAACATTAACTCTATGTACAGGTGGCAAATTGGGTCAAAAGTTAACAAAAATGTTTAACTGTAGTAACTGTTCAAAAGGGGACAAGTCAGCATGGGTTGACACAAAACACCGTTTGTGCCATGACTTGAATTTTTTAAAAATAGTTAGTATGTATAAAAGTATCAAGATGAGGAATTTTTGTATGTATTCATAGAGAAAGGGCAATGCCTTTATACAGAGATTACAACTGGAAAAGAGAAATTACAGGAACTAAATGTGGAAAATACAACAGATTGCTAAACAAATGAAGACTAATTCTAAATGATAATAAATTTAAATTATACTAATTCTAAATGATAATAAATTTAAATTATGGTGACTTTTTATCTCTATCCTTAATACGCCCCCGCAAGATGGAGGATCCATCGGAGACTCCAATCTTGGAGCGAAGGAGAAGAAATGGAGAACGATTGAGGGGTTTGGTTAGAATGTCAGCAAGCTGATCAGCCGAATGAACATGTTGAACACGCAGGGAACCATCAGCAATCTTTTCACGCACAAAGTGATAATCCAATGCGATGTGCTTCATACGTGAATGATAAACAGGATTAGCACAGAGGTATGTGGCACCAGCATTATCACAGAATAAAGTAGGTGGTGTTGAAGAAGATATTCCAAGTTCCTGTAACAGATGTTGAACCCACGTTAATTCAGCTGAAGCGTTTGCTAAAGCTTTATATTCTGCTTCGGTTGAAGAGCGGGAAACAGATTTTTGACGTGTTGATTTCCAGGAAAGAATGTTGGATCCCAAATAGACTATGTAAGCAGTAGTTGAACGACCTCCGTGAGAAATGCCACCCCAGTCGGAGTCCGAGAAGGCTGTTAAATGCAGTGAGGACCCTTTGTTTAGGAATAAGCCATGATGAATGGTGCCTTTTAAATACCGGAGAATACGTTTTAAGGCCTGCCAATGATGCTGAGTTGGAGAGTGCATAAACTGGGACAGCTTGTTGACTGCAAAACACACATCGGGCCTTGTAAATGCCAGGTACTGCAGTGAGCCAACGAGCTGCCTGAACTGTGTTGGATCAGTGAATCCAGAGGCATCTGTGGGAGATAGGGAATCTGATGCAGATAAAGGGGTGACAACAGATTTTGCACCATCCATTTTGAACCGGGTAAGAAGGTTTTGAATATGTTGATGTTGGGATAGGAAAAGACCCGTAGGAGTTGGAATAACTTCAATGCCAAGAAAGTGGTGTAGAGATCCCAGGTCTTTTAAAGAAAAACGAGTGGAAAGGGTATCAACAATCTGCTGGATGAAAGAAGAATTGTTGCCGGTTAAAACAATGTCATCCACATAAACAAGGAAATAGCAAGTGTAGCCATGCTGGTTGTAGATGAATAGAGATGGGTCAGCGAATGATTTGCGAAAGCCAAGAGTACCAAGAAAGGTAGCAAGTTCAATGTACCAAGCGCGAGGCGCTTGTTTTAAGCCGTAAAGTGATTTTTGAAGTTTGCATACATGATTGGGATAATCAGGGTTGACATACCCGGGTGGTTGGGTCATATAGACCTCCTCATGTAAGGTACCATGCAAAAATGCATTATTGATGTCTAGTTGGCGTAATGGCCAATTACAAGAGAGAGCTATGGATAAGACCGTACGAATGGTAACCGGTTTTGAGACTGGACTAAACGTATCAAAATAATCCTTACCGTATTGTTGGAGAAAACCTTTTGCAACAAGGCGTGCCTTGTATTTTTCAATTGAACCATCAGGTTTTCGCTTAACCCTAAAGACCCATTTGCAGCCAATAGGCTGATGATGAGGTGGTGGAGGAAGGAGAGTCCAGGTACGGTTTTTGAGAAGGGCATTAAATTCATCATCCATAGCTGAGCGCCAGAGTGGATCTTTTATAGCTTGGGTGTGAGTGGAGGGAGTGAGGGAGGAGGTGGCTGGATGAAGAGTGGATGTGTTGATAAATGAATTATGATAATATTTTGGGTTGGGTTTACGGGATCTGGGAGGTAAAGGAGGCGTGGGGAAGGCGGCAGAGGTGGTGTTAGTAGAGGATGGGGTAGAAGTGGTAGAGTCAGAGGGAGATGAGGGAAAGGTGGAGGGGGTAGGTTTGGGTCGACGAGAGTATGTTTTTAGGATGGGAGGTCGTGAAGGAGGAGGTGGGGAAAGGGAGGGAGAGGTGGAAGTAGATGTGGGAATGGCTGAGGAAGGTATAGTGTTAGACTCCGATGTGGGAGGTGAATGAAGTGTAGGAGTGGAGGAGGGAGGGGAAGGCTGATTGAGAGGCTGCTGAACACAGGGTGGGGCTGTTGGTGAAGGATTAGGGGTTGGGGTTGGAGGTAAGGGAGTGGAAAGAAAGGAATCAACAGTAGGGAGAGATGTTGGAGAGGTGGAGTGTTTGTAGGGAAATGAATGTTCAACAAACTCAACATGACGAGAGTGAAAGAGACGACGAGATTTTGGGTCAAAGCACTTATAGGCTGACTTTGAGGAAGAGCAACCTAAGAAGATACATGGGGCTGATCTGGGGTGCAGTTTGGATTGCGCATATGGACGTAGCCACGGATAACATAGACATCCAAAGGGCTTGAAGGTAGAGTATGAGGGAGGTTTGCCATATAGGCTTTGGTATGGACTTAGAGAGTGGAGAATTGGTGTCGGGAGACGATTTATGAGGTAGACTGCCATTTGAAAGGCATGTGACCAGAATGAAAGTGGAAGGTTAGCGTAATGAAGGAGAGCTAGACCCGTTTCTACAATGTGACGGTGACGCCGTTCGGCTACACCATTTTGCTCCGGGGTATGCGGGGGAGTAGTGAAGTGGGATATGCCATTTGTTTGAAGATAGGGAACGAGGGCTTGGTATTCACCACCGTTGTCGGTGAAGAGGGATATTAAAGAGGTTTGAAAATATTTTTCAGTGATGGATTTGAATTGTGGGAAAAGTGTGGTAACGTCAGACTTGTATTTCATTGGATAGAGCCATACGTATTTGGTATGAAAGTCCACAAAGATGACATAATAGGTGAAGCCATCAACAGATTTCGTAGTTGGGCCCCACACGTCTGAGTACACAAGTTCTAACGGTTTTGAAGTAGTAAATGAGTTTGTACCAAAAGGAAATTTATGACTTTTATTGATAGCACAAGAATTACAATGAAAATCATGAAATTGAAAATGAAAACCTAAACATTTAGCTAAAGACTTGAAGACTCGTATGGATGGATGGCCAAGCTTGTGATGCAACTCAAGAGGTGAGATCGTGGTGGTGGAGTTGAGTTGAGGTAGGAGTGGCATGTTGGCATAGTAGACATCAAGATGATTCTCTCCCCGCATTAGGCGCGCCCCCGTGCGAAGATCCTTCACAAAAAAATGAGTTGGGAAAAATTCAACAGAAACGATATTAGTTTTGCAAAGCTTGGCAACAGAAATCAGATTATTACGTAGTTTAGGAACACATAAGACATCTGATAATGAAAGTGTACGGGAGGGAGTATATAGAGTTGTGGTGC
This sequence comes from Mikania micrantha, assembly GCA_009363875.1. NCBI lineage: Eukaryota > Viridiplantae > Streptophyta > Magnoliopsida > Asterales > Asteraceae > Mikania > Mikania micrantha. The sequence goes on from CM018698.1 coordinate 71,305,787, forward strand.
CAGTGTGGGAAATGGATAGTGCATTACCGTCGCCTAGCAGTATCTCATCAGGTCCCCCATACTCTGACAGAGTGTGAAGTGAGGCCCGATCTGAAGTAGCATGATGGGAAGCCCCGCTATCGAACATCCAGGGAGAAGAGGCGGTAGTGGAGCGAGAAGTAGCAATGTTAGCAACTGGAGCTGATGGGGGCAATTGCGAGACAGTAACATTATTGTCTCTTAGGAATCGGGCCAGCTTACGACAGTCCTTGGTGTCATGGCCTGGGATATTGCAGAATTGACAGTACGTGGAGTTTCTAGGTGGACGACTACCACTGTTGAAGTTGGAGCTTGACCACTGAGTTCGAGAGGATCTGGACTGATTACCAAGATTGAAGCGTGATTTATGGTTGTGGGTGTCTTGAGAAGGCCGAGTATAAGGCCGATTGCTTGATCTTTGAGTGGAATTGACTGTAGCAATGATAGGTTGAGAGGCTGGAGTTTTCTCCTGGAGAAGTCTTTCAAAATCAACAAGCTTATCAAAAAGTTCTGGATATGTGATAGGGGATTCACGCACTTTTAAGGCTGCAATGATAGTCTCATATTCGTCTCCCAGTTGACTAAGGATGTGAATTAGAAGGTCTTCGTCATCAATGGGGTTTTGAACCAGGGCCAATTCATCTGCAATTGACTTCATGTCATGAAGAAACTCAGTAATTGAACGATTACCTTTAGGGTTTTTGGCAAGGCGAGATTTCAGAGAAATGACCCGAGATCGCGATGTACTCGCATAGCTGGAGGTCAGACGATCCCATGCTTCGTGGGATGTTTCTGCAGAGGAGATGATAGGCTGAATGGTTTCTGTGCAGCTTCCAAGAATCGCACTCAAGATAATTTGATCTTGCCGAAACCAAGGAGAGAAGTTTGGATTGGGCTTAGATTGATCTTTTTCGAGAAGTGTTTCCGAGGGCTTCTGTTTTCCGGTGAGAAATTTGTCCAGATCTAAGCCAATTAGGGTTGAGAGGATCTGCTTTCTCCAGACTGGAAAATTGGTTGCAGTGAGGCGGATAGGAAAATGGGTATTAGCGGTGATTTGAATCACGGTAGTCGTCATATTAGGGTTTGATAGAGAGTGAGGGTTACAACTAGTGAAGATAGGAAAAAAATGGAGGATGGATCGAAGTCTCTTACGAGCACAGAGGCTCTGATACCATATAAAAGTATCAAGATGAGGAATTTTTGTATGTATTCATAGAGAAAGGGCAATGCCTTTATACAGAGATTACAACTGGAAAAGAGAAATTACAGGAACTAAATGTGGAAAATACAACAGATTGCTAAACAAATGAAGACTAATTCTAAATGATAATAAATTTAAATTATACTAATTCTAAATGATAATAAATTTAAATTATGGTGACTTTTTATCTCTATCCTTAATAGTATGGACTTCAGTTTAATTCGCATATAAGTCTTAAACTTTATTTTTTTTCTTAATTAAATCCCTTTACTTACAAAAACTCAATAAAATGCTCCCCAGGCCTTATTTTAGTAGGTAGATCCATTCAGCATGATTAAGTCCCTAAACTTATCAAACAAATCAACGGATAGGTCCTTAGTCAATTGGGATAGGGGTAAGGTTTGTATCTATCCTTCCCCCCAGACCCTACTGAAAAGTGGGGATATACTGGGTAAGGTTGTTGTTGTATGTTAGGGGATATAAAGGTGCAAAAGTGAAGTCTAAGGACTTGCATACAAATTTAGTAAAAATCCTTTGAGTTTCTGACGTTTGCCCTTAGTGGAAGATTTTAAGCATCAAAGATTCATTTTGGGTGACTTTTCGACCTGTTTCGCGTTTTGTTTTTAGTTATTTTCTTTATATTTCCAGTTTATGATGAAACATGAATCAACTCATTTATAAGTAAATGCTTCAAAATTGTCACCTTTTAAATCTTTGGTTTAATAAAACAACCAAATCATTGTGTGTATCCTATTATAGTATTTGTTAACTAATAGTCCAATACAGATTTAGTTATTCATACACATTAACACCTAAATAATACAAGTGAATTGTATAAACACTAAATTGTATTTTAGCCTTCAACACCTACATTAGCAATAAACTCCATTCATTTGCAGATAGTCGGGGCGTTTTGGTATTTATTATCTGTAGAACGTGTTGGTACGTGCTGGCAAAGAGCCTGTGTAAAAAGTGGTCACAATGCAAGCTTCTTGTATTGTGGAAATAGCCACATGGCAGGTTATGATATCTGGAGGAATATCAGTAGCTCGATTTTAACCACAAATTGCACCCCGGATGGTGACAATCCACCATTTGATTTTGGGATGTTCGAACAGGCCTTGTCATCTGGCATTGTTTCATCAAAAAAGTTTGTATTAAAGTACTACTACTGCCTGTGGTGGGGCCTGCAGAATTTGAGGTAAATTGATTTCTTCATCTCTTAATCTAATCTTTTCTGAATGTATTTTATTAGATTAAAAATGTAACAGGAATTCATCATATAATAAGCACACACATAGGGGGGTGGTGCAGTGGCAAGTGCCTGGTTCCATCGAGTAACTTTTGGGTTTGAATCAAGCTTTTATTGGTTTCTATCTTTATAAGTTATAACCCCTCGAATGCCCCTTGCGGCCTTGCCTAGCATAAGCTATGTTATTGTTTTACTAGGTCCCATCGGTTATTTAGTTATTAATGGGACCCCTAAGTTTTTCAGTGTCATGGTTCTCACGATTATAACATAAAAATAACAAAAGTAAACAAGCATTTCAAAGATTTACAAGTTCATATTAATCTTGGTAATGAAAGGTGCAATACATGAGGGGCTCAGGGACTGAGGCAATGCCTCATGTAAATCTGATAGCTCATGCATATCTGGTTTAAAATTGGTCAACGCTGATCAAAATGAAGGTCTATCTGAGGATAATATGTAAACACAACCAAATGGATGAAGAAATTATAAAAGGTTTGCTTGAGAAAAAGGTTTATATGTGAAAAAAATGAGATTAAATGATTCAATATGCTGTTACATTAACAAGAAAACTCCCTATAAATAAATACTTGTATTATAATAATTTTCGGTTATTTGTGACAGCACACTTGGGCAGGGGCTTCAAACCAGCACTTATGCTGGAGAATCTTTATTTTCCATCACGCTCGCCATATCAGGGCTTATTCTCTTTGCCTTATTGATTGGTAACATGCAGGTTTGTATATGCTGTTAACTTTTGGGTTGATGGTTAATGTTGTCTAATTGTATTTGTTTTTCTCATTTATTGGTTTTTGGGTCCTATTCAATGGCTCATGGAAAAATGAAGTGTAGTTTCAAGCATGGACCGAGCTGGGAACCGGAGGGATGGCCGGCCCAAAACCATCATATGAACCGCCTTCAAACGAACCGGTTCACTGGTTGAACCGGATTTCAGTTTTTTTTAACTAAAATCTAAGGAATGAAACAATAAGACAAAACCCTGTATATTTTTTAACATGATTATGTTTGTTTAAACATTAATTATGTTTATATAAATGTGTTTATAATTCTATAATATTTTTCGGAATAATTTATATATTTATTATGTCATTTGATTCTTAAATCCAATCTGACCAGTCCAATCGGTCTAACCATTGACCAGTAAAACGTCTGGTTTAACGTCCGGTCCGTTTATGAAAACATTGGTTTCAAGCCCGTTTGGTAATTGTTATGGCCCTCAAAATCGAACCTTTACTTTATACTTGCTTTGTTTTTTAACGGTGCAACAGACATACCTTCAATCACTTACAATCAGGCTATAAGAAATGAGAGTTAAGAGGCATGACTCAGAGCAGTGGATGCACCACCGGTTACTTCCACCGGATCTTCGTGAGCGTGTGAGACAATACGAACAATGCAAATGGTTAGAAACCCGTGGAGCAGATGAAGAAAATTTGATTCAAAGTTTACCAAAAGATCTTAAACAGGACATAAAACGACATCTTTGTCTCTCTTTAGTCAAAAGGGTAATTTGATAATTGATATCCTCTATTCTTGGACGTCTCGTTTGCGATGCACACATATAATATATATATGTGTGGGCACTCAATAAACCAAAGTAAAATTGCACTAATTTTAACGTTATTTTACTTATTTTGTGAAAATAACGTTAAAAGTGTTGGTATGATCAACTTCAAACGATAACTTTGAGTGGGACTCCTTCAGAGCACCTTTCTATCCCAACTAGGATAGGTTAAGGTTTGTGTTCATCATTCCCCAGACCCTATTGAAAAGTGGGAACTTGGAATATCTAGGTATGTTTGTTTGTTTTGTATCATCTATTCTTGCATTAAAATATAAATAACAATGATTATTTGTTTTGTAGGTTCCTCTGTTTGAAAACATGGATGAGAGATTGCTAGATGCCATTTGTGAGCGGTTGAAACCTTGTTTATACACCGATGATTCCTACATTGTTCGTGAAGGGGATTGATGAAGATCCAAATCAATCACACAATAGAAATAGAGATTACAATTGAAAAAGAAGAAGATGATGGAATGATGATTTAATGAACGACTGATTACAAAATCAGTTCCAGGGTTACACCCTTCTCTGCATAAAGCAAGAGCCAATTACAATTCTAAATAATTTTCTTCACCCCTCCCACATACAAGCCTTCCTCTATTTATAACAACTAACAATTAACTAGTAATCAATATTACTAAACTACCCTTATCTAGAACCTACTATAACTACTAAATATGACTACACATTAATGTAATTCTAATCTCTATCATTACTCCCCCTTATTTAAAAGTCTTGTCCTCAAGACTTGGGAGTTAACCATGAAACGTGCTTTGCTCCAATTAGCGTTCCTTCCGGACATTTGTGAGCTGGCCCGTATCTATTTCCCCAACGCAAACAAATCCTTTTCTTCTTACGTCCTTTCCAATTCAAACGTGAAAGATATCGCGCTCCTCGATCTTGGGGCTGAATAGAGCCTGCCTCCCCTGACATCGACGATCCCAATTTGGAAGGAAAGTTGCGATACGTATCCGAACGGTAATTAATATTCTGATCATTGGCTGTGAAAGAGAAATTTGGTATGGACTCTGCTTGGCCCAACATAGGAAGCCCATCAACATACAAAAGCCTAGACCCATCAACAGGAAACTGTCTCGTAATTAATTTGGGTGTAATAATACGATTGGGCTCCTCTTGACCCAGCATCTGAAGCCCATGACCTGTTAAAGGCCCATAATTATGCTGATAACAAAAAATCTCAAGAGACGGCTTACGGGCGACGCTCGCTTCCTCCTTATCGGCGACGAAATCGATTACAGAAGCATGAATCGAATGCGATTTCTCACAAGGATTAGGAATCTCGAAGCCCTTAAAACGCTGCAGTAGCTCTGATTGGAACTCCGACCATGTCAAAGACTCCCATATCTGATTAAGCGCCGTGAACCAGTGATGCGCAACCCCAATCATGCGAAATTGAACCCAAAGAAGGCGTAATTCATCAGAGATATTATTGAAATCGAAATAGAGATTTGCCTTATGGATCCATCCTTGAGGATCAACTCCGCTGAAATCAGGTAATCGGACTTGTTGATGGCGATCTCGGTGAATGCGGCGGTGTGCCAGACGAATTAACAACACCACTGTCAGACCCCGATGATCTATCTACTTGGCGCTTATCCTGATGTTTCATCCAGGCCAACACCCCTTGACGAAATTTCGCCGACTGTAGGCGATCACCTTCAATCGATTGTAACGAATTTTTGATCTCTTGAACATCAGACTGTAATTGCTTGATATGTTGCTCTTGAATCTCCAAACGATTTGCAGCACGAATCTCCATCGAATGCGTGTAGAAACCAGCAGGTCGACGGCAGGGTCGGACCATTGATGAAGATCCAAATCAATCACACAATAGAAATAGAGATTACAATTGAAAAAGAAGAAGATGATGGAATGATGATTTAATGAACGACTGATTACAAAATCAGTTCCAGGGTTACACCCTTCTCTGCATAAAGCAAGAGCCAATTACAATTCTAAATAATTTTCTTCACCCCTCCCACATACAAGCCTTCCTCTATTTATAACCAACTAACAATTAACTAGTAATCAATATTACTAAACTACCCTTATCTAGAACCTACTATAACTACTAAATATGACTACACATTAATGTAATTCTAATCTCTATCAGGGATCCTGTTGATGATATGCTCTTCATAATCTCTGGTCGGCTTGAGAGTGTAACAACCGATGGTGGCAGAACCGGTTTCCTTAACCGGGGTTTACTGAAAGAAGGAGACTTCTGTGGTGAAGAGCTCTTAACGTGGGCTCTCGACCCAAAATCCGGATCTAATCTCCCGTCTTCTACTAGAACTGTGAAAGCTCTAAGAGACGTTGAGGCGTTTGCATTAGCAGCCGATGACTTGAAGTTCGTCGCGGCCCAGTTCAGGCGGCTGCATAGTAGACAAGTTCAGCATACCTTCAGGTAAAACTAAAGTCCACTGTTGTAAAAATCGGCCTAGGCGGCGGTTAGGCGCTAGACCGCCCTCAACTGTGTCGATTTTGGCCGAGACGGCCTATTCGGGGCCTACGCGGCATTGTCAAATTTTATTTATTTATTTATTTATTTATTTATTTTATTTTTTGACTTTTTTGTCTTTCTTTTAACTTTTTACAGTAAACAGGGACTAACTTCATGATTATTTAGACATTTCTTATCCCAAAATCCTTAATATGTCTCTGAAACATCGAATCCAGCCACTTAACATTGAAATTTTTCTCTAACTTTGAACTTGGTGTTTAAGTTTGTACTTTGAAGCAAGGTTGCAAAAGTCGCTAGACGCTCCTAGGTCGGAATAGCTCATTAGAGTGAGTAATCGGGCAGTACTCGACTCTAGGCGGGAGTAGTCGAGTAATACTCAAAAAGTACAAGGCCTCGGAGAGCGAGTACTCGGCCTTGGAGATCGACTTTTGCAACAGTGCTTTGAAATATTTGACTTAGTATGTTAAAGTTTATTTTTTAAATTATTTGAAGTATTATATTAAATTATTGATATTGATATGGGTTTATAAAATTACATATAAAGATTCCAATCTATCTAGCATCGATTAATATCTAGGCGGTATCTCACCGCCGGACTAGCGACTTTTACAGCCAGTCTAAACCCAACCATAAAATTTAGTATTTAAGGAAAAATCACATTTAACGGTCATTTATCTGTTTGGTTTGGTTTTTGGTTCTTGTTTTTTCGGTCTGGTATGGTTTTTATGGTTTTTTGTTCACCCTTACCGTTTCAGGTTTTACTCACAACAGTGGCGGACATGGGCAGCATGCTTCATTCAGGCCGCTTGGCGTCGACATTGCAACCGAAAGATTCTCGAGCAGCGGCACAAGGAGGAAGAACAGATGAAACTGTCTGACCAGTGTGGAGATTATGGCGGTCTTGGTGCTACCTTCTTGGTCTCAAGATTCGCGACGAATGCGCTTCGTGTGGTCCACCGGAACCGGAACTTTAACACCGATGGAGAATTGGTAAATTTGTAGAAACCGCCTGAGCCTGATTTTGCTGGTGATGTTGATTAGTTTCGTTTATGTGCATGTTGATCATTGTTTACGTGTGTTTGAAAAGTATTGTTTCAACCAACGCCAATGGTGGTAAATACAACATTACTGTTGGTGTTGTTTATAAATTAAAATGTTGGTTATTAGAGATGCACAAAAAAACCGGTTAACCGAACTGGTACCGGTTAGAAACCGGTTTTTAAATCGGTTATTGGAATACGTTTTAAGTTTTTGAAAAAACCGGCGGTTTAGGACCGGTTTTAAGTTTTAAGAGACCAAATCGGTTAACCGGTCCAACTTAGGAAAAAATAGTTATTTGGTGGTTAACCAGTTTCGGTTTTAGATCTTGAAAAACGGTTATTAACTGAACCAATTAATGGTAAAAACCGATTACCATAATTTGACCGGTTAACCGGTTCGGTTATTTCAAAATCGGTTTTCGACTGGTTAACCGGTATATGCTCCTTTATTGGTTATCATTAGAAAAATGTAGCAAAATCTATGTTAAATTAAAAAAAAAAAACATATAATCAAATTTTTGGTAGTATTTCGTCAGAAAATCCTTCGGTCCCCTTTGTTTTCTTCCTAAAAGCCTTCGGTTTTCTCCGTTTTATTCCTAAAAACCATTCGTCTCTGTTTTCTTCATAAAAATCCACCGGCTCCCTCCTAACTTCTTTTTAAGTTCCGTCACGGAAATAGGGCACAAACATTTCAAATTGTTTACTCCCTTATGATTATTAGTTGTTTTACAAACTTGATCTTAGCTCAAACTTGATTCATTTTTTATTTATTATTAATTAATAATTCTTATATGATTTTATTACGTAAACATGATATTCTATGAAACATAAATGAAATTAATTTTTTATAATATTACTTTAAAAAGACGTTAGAAACTAGGCACGCAAACCGTCGATAATATCTGTTTTTAAGAAGAAAAAAAATGATCAAACGGCTGAGTGTCATCTTCTTGACCCTCAATTAGGTGCAGGTTTTTGCCATTAAAACCAAACTTACAACACATACACATACTCTAGAGAGAGAGAGAGTAGAGAGAGAGAATAATTTGAGAGATTCAATTACGGATCTGAAAACCAGATCTGAAGTCTTTCATATCTGAAAACCAGATATGGCTAATCGATTTCATATAGGGTTTCAATCAGGGATCTGTGTTTTTCTTCTGTTATCTATCCATGGATACTCCTTCTACCTCCCCGGTGTCGCTCCTCAGGATTTCTTCAAGGTAAGACACTGTTTCATCGTAATGTGATTGTGTTTTTCAGTTTTCAATGATTTTGCTAGTTACTGCTCATCCATTATGATTTCAATAGATCATTTCTGTTGCGTGTTATTTTGTCTGATTTGAGTGCAAGTGTGTGGAAATCTGGTGTGCGGGTTTGCCATTCATGAAGATCCATTGGTAGAATTCATGCTTTGTGCATTGTTTTCTTGTATTTTGGATCAAATCGGAAAATAATGAATTCTAAGTTTGATGTTATTGATTTTAGCGCATTGAGATCCTGATTATATGAATTCTCAGCTTGTGGTTATCCGTTATTGTATTAACACCATGTCTGTTATGCTCCTCCATTACAACGCAAATCTTTGGTGTTTTAGTGTTTATAGTACTTACGGATAATTTAACTTTAAATTATCGATTATGTATGTTATGATGAATATTGATGCTCAGGAACTAGTTTATGTTAAACAAAATGATCTGATTTGAGGGAAAAAAATAGATACAATTAGGCTTATAAGCTTTGGAACCGAACCAAATGACAATAATGCATTATTGCTTAAGAGTGGATCTTCTCATATTAAAGCCCTTGTTATGTGTCTTCCATGCTTTATGCACCAATGCGTCTTGCGTGCATAATGCACCAATGTGGGATCCAGAGCACAACACCATAGGTGTTGCAATGCGTATACATGATTCACCAACATTGTGCTATAATTCGCAAAATGTCTTGCAATCACAAGATGCGTTTGATGCATACAACATGAATTTTTAACTAGGTTGAACTTTTTTATTGAATAATCTGAGTTTTTTTTTTCCGACTTTTTAAGCATATGAAGTCTGTATTTGAGGCTTTTTTCAAGCATCCATGAGACTCTCTTTGACTTTTTATGCATTATGGAGACTTTTTTTTGACTTTTTCTAAATCATTTTTAAGTCTGGTATCATGCTGCCAATATATATTCTTCTGGAGATTTAAAAAAAAAAAAACTGAAAAATTAATGTTTTATGCATATATAGTTTTTAGCAACCTTTTATTAACAAATACATTGTGTACGTGATGCACTGGCATCGTGCGCCCGGTTTTGAGATCAAGCGCATCGTTTTCAATGGGGAGTATCTGTCATTTTTCTTGAACATTTTGCTGTTTAGAAGGTATAACCTATGTTTTAAGCTTCTGTAGATGTGAATCTTGTCCTAAGGTGCCTAAATATTTATTTTGTATACTGTAGGGAGATAAGCTTAGGGTAAAAGTAAACAAATTGGCTTCTACAAAAACCCAGCTCCCATATTCTTACTACTCCATCCCATATTGTCGCCCGGATAAAATAGTTGACAGTGCTGAAAATCTTGGTGAAATTCTTCGTGGTGATCGCATAGAAAATTCTCCTTTTGAGGTAAATTAATCAGATTTTTATGTCAATCATGTTTCATGGTAGTTATTACTGTATTCTAATGAAAATTGCATTGCAGTTTCAAATGTTAGTACCACAGATATGCAATGTTGTATGTCGGTTGGTACTGAATGAGAAAACAGCCAAAGAATTTAAGGAGAAGATAGATGATGAGTATAAAGTTAACATGTAAGGCTCTTTATATCAGGAGTTTGATTTCTTAGATTTTATGTAGTTATTTACTAATTTCTTATATAATCAGAATTTGACCATGATTATCTAGACAACACATTCCTATCTCATGCATCATATTATGTTATAATTAATTTTTTTAATTGTGATTTGTGACCATGATTATTTGATTAATTTTCCAAGGTTTTATCAACAGGATACTGGACAATCTACCTTTGGTTGTTCCCCTGTCAAGGTTGGAGAAGGATTCACCCATGATATATCAGCATGGGTATTTTGTTGGGCGCAAAGTACAATATGAAGGAGTAAGCAACAAAACATCCCTCAATACTATATCCAATCTAACTTGTTTCTTTAGTGTTTAGTTTAAATTTAAATCTTTAATTTAACTTTATTTTAAACTTGTGACTGATTATCTGCAGACAAAGGAAGAGAAATATTTTATCAACAATCATTTGACATTCACTGTCAAGTATCACAAGGACAGTCAAACAGACTCTGCAAGAATCGTAGGATTCGAAGTTAATGCTTTCAGGTAATTTAAGAGATACGCCAATTTTTTATATGGGTGAGAGTTTCTACCTGTTTACTTGTAAATGGTCTATTCTTGTTGAGCAACACATATTATTATTGCATAAAAACTGCAAACCATTTTATTGTAAGTCTTACATAAAGGAATGATTTGATTCTGTAATCATACTAATCATTCATAAAAATGTAAATTTGATTGGATGCAGTGTTAAGCATCAATATGATGGCAAATGGACTGACAAGACCCGCCTAACGACTTGTGACGCCCAAACGAAACGGATGGTTGCAAGCTCTGATCCACCACTAGAAGTTGAAGATAAAAGTGAAATAATCTTCACATATGATGTTAATTTCCAGGTGAGTATTACCAGTTTGACTTTTTTGCTTATGAATCGGTTATAAATTAATCATTTAAAAAATTTAGCTATTGGGTTAATCTTGCAATTAATGATTGGGTTGGTTTTTATTGTTTATAATAAAATGTTGTAGGATCTACAAAAGGTGTTTTTTAGTTTTTCTTCTTGTTTTACAACTGGTAAATTACCAGCCTGTGCTTTCCTAGTTTCGTTAATGTTTTTCTTGTTTAGATTATCTTGGGGTGAAGCTTTTATCTATAAATGAACTTAATCATCCTAATTATTATTTGTGTCTTTTTTCTTAATAATTCGAGGCATCAAAGAGCAGAGTGTGCCAACTGATTGATTTCATCTTCTGTTCTTGTTCGATTCTGTGTTTTGATTATTGTTTTTGTCGAATTGATTTCATTAGCTAAAAGATGAACACGTCAAACAAACTAAAGTTCAGTCATTTTGTTCAAAGATTTAGATTGCTCCTGCAATAGTGTTGTTTTAGTAATCATAATCATTGTTTTACTCATGAATAAGAAAAAAATATAACCAAAAAAATTGTTTACCATTAATAACTTGATTTCCATAAATATTGTACTATTTGCAGGAGAGTGATATTAAATGGGCCTCCAGATGGGACACTTATCTTCTATTGGCAGATGATCAAGTTCACTGGTTTTCAATTATCAACTCACTTATGATTGTTCTTTTCTTATCGGGTATGGTGGCTATGATCATGTTAAGAACCCTTTACCGTGACATCTCCAAATACAACCAATTAGAAACCCAAGAGGAGGCCCAAGAAGAAACTGGCTGGAAACTGGTTCATGGGGACGTTTTCCGCCCTCCAGTTAACTCAGAATTACTATGTGTTTATGTCGGGACCGGTGTTCAATTCTTCGGTATGATACTAATCGCCATGATTTTTGCTCTACTCGGGTTTCTCTCCCCATCGAACCGGGGTGGGCTCATGACAGCCCTGCTTCTACTCTGGGTTATCATGGGTATCTTTGGCGGGTATGCATCAGCCCGTCTTTATAAAACATTCAAAGGAACCGAATGGAAGTCAATCGCTCTCAAAACCGCTTTCATGTTCCCAGGAACTGCATTTGCCATATTCTTTGTACTCAATGGGCTAATCTGGGGTGAGAAATCATCAGGAGCAGTCCCATTTGGTACCATGTTTGCTTTAGTATTGTTATGGTTCGGGATCTCAGTCCCACTCGTGTTTGTGGGAGGTTATATCGGATTCAAAAAGCCCGTAATCGAAGACCCGGTGAAAACCAACAAGATCCCAAGACAAATACCCGATCAACCTTGGTACATGAGTTCAGCTTTCTCTATTCTGATCGGCGGAATACTTCCATTTGGAGCAGTTTTTATCGAGCTTTTCTTCATACTAACATCAATTTGGTTACAACAATTCTACTATATCTTCGGCTTCCTGTTCATCGTGTTTGTGATCTTAATCGTGACATGTGCCGAGATCACAATCGTGTTATGCTACTTCCAGCTGTGCAGTGAGGACTATCTTTGGTGGTGGAGATCATACTTAACCTCTGGTTCATCGGCTTTATACCTGTTTTTATACACCATTTTCTACTTCTTCACAAAGCTTAACATCAGTAAGCCGGTTTCAGGTATTTTGTACTTTGGGTATATGTTGATTGCATCGTATGTTTTCTTTGTGGTCACGGGTGCAATTGGTTTCTATGCTTGCTTTTGGTTCACTAGGCTTATTTACTCTTCGGTCAAGATTGATTAATTGATTGATTAATGAAGTGATTATATAGTAAATTCAAACTTTTGGAAGTTTTATAGGGAATTTTAAATTTTTAGGTTGTTATTGATGATTGCTTAGTTTATACAAATTGTTTCCCAATTTGGGATTTTTTCCCTACTCGGATACTGTGATGAATTTTTATATTGTTTCTGCCTCGTTTAATTTGTATGCAGATATATGATTTTTTTTTGTTTGTGTTGCTTTTGTCGGTGTGTAGCCGAAGGTTTAGGGTTTTGTATGCGTTTAGCGTTTTTAAGAGTAAATTACCGATATAGTCCCTGTGGTTTGTTAATATTTCACTTTTGGTCACTAGGTTTCATAAATTACTTATGGTCCCAAACTTTAAATATTTGTAACACATATAGTGTTTATGTTAACAAATTATCCTTACATAATTGACCAAATTACCCTTACATAAGGATGATCAACTTCAAATGTTGGAATGATCAACTTCAAACAATAACTTTGAGCCGGGGACTCATTCGGAGCAGTCTCTCTATCCCAACTGGGATAGGGGTAATGTTTGTGTCTATCCTTCTCTCCAGACTCTACTGAAAAGTGAGAATATACTATGTAAGCTTATTTGTTTGTTTACCCTTACATAAGGACTATATTTGTTACTAATGTTTAAAGTTTGTGACCATATGAGTAATTTATGAAACTTAGGGACCCAAAGTGAAATACTAGCAACCACAATGATCATATCGGTAATTTACTCATGTTTTAATAATAACAAGATTTTGTCTAAAAGTAGGGCTGTAAACGAACCGAACGTTCAGCGGGAAGTTCGTTTATGTTCGTTTGTTTAATAAATGTATGAACAAGAAATTATGTTCGTTTAGTTAAATGAACGAACATGAACAGAGGTCGTGTTCGTACATTTGTGTTTGTGAACGTTCTGTAACATGTTCGGTTAAGTTTATTTATTATATTTATTCATTAAATGTGTTGTATATTTTTAATTTTAATTTTAATTTTTAGTTAAATATATAATATTTAAGTTATTTTTAGTCTAATAATATAATATTTTAATTTATATATTTATAAGTGATCATCTCTCATGTTTGAGATTAAGAATGTTGAATTTTATTGTTTAAATAATATGTGTTCGTGAACCGTTCATGAACGAACTAAATTCCTTAATGAACGAACACGAAAAAGAATCTCCGTTCGGTTAGCGTTCGTGAACTGTTCGTGGACAAGTTAAAAATTAAACGAACGAACACAAACAAGGGCTCGTTCGGTTCGTTTACAGCCCTATCTAAAAGTATATAAATTTAATTTTTTTTTACTGGATTTGGCTTATTTGTACAAACTTTTATTTTCTCTTGCATTATATTATTTTATGTATTATATTTAAGAATAATACATAAAAATATAAATGTTTTATGTTTTTAAAAATATAGTATATGATTTTGCTAAAAACATCAAAGAATAACTATGCTCAATTGGTTAAGCTCTTTCATTTGGTTCTCGAGAAGTTAGAGGCGGACATAACACGACATAACATATATCATTCTGAAATAAAACTTAAAGGAACATTTGTCATATAAAAGATTGTCACTCTGTCTACCATGTGTTGCGACCTTCAATATCTAAAAGCAGATAAAAAAACGAAAAAATTGTTACTTCGTTTGTCACTTCATCTTAAAACACTAAAGCATATTGCATCGTAAAAACGAACATCAAATAATATGAATATGAATGGACACGAAAAAGAAAACACTAAACGTAAGCAAAAAAAAAAAAAGAATAATGTTCACCATTCCTCACTTTTAATGTACATATAGAGGGATGATTATTTACAAATGATGATACCCTTACATATCGGAAAGTATATTAGATTTTGACATGTGAAATAAGAAAAAAAAAATCATACTTAGTTTAAAAAAAATGAAGGAAGCTCACATATCACATTTTTTTTAAAATGTATACTTTTTTTATACAACTTCATGTAAAAAATATACCTTAAAATCTAATTTTTTTAATCAGTATAATAATGTTATATTGAAAGAAGTTTTTATTTTAAAAACTTGAACCGGGTTTTACTTCAAAATGACTTGTAGCTTGAAAAAAATAAAATGATATGTTCAAATTGATGCCAATTTGTAAAAACTCTGACAAAAAAAAAAACAAAAACATCAAGTTGAAATTAACGTCCACTAATTGAATGTCATCATGACTAAACCAAAACATGTTAAAAATAGACGTCTTGGTGTAAAACATCATAACCAAATTAACTAAAATTCTATCTTGAAATTTAGGGGCGCACCTTAGTTTAGCCCGTGGGAGGACCGTCCCCCTGTTTATTCGTGTAGTCGTGTATATTTTTGATACGTAGTTTAAAATTTTTTAAAAACATTTATTTCGTCTCCTGGAGTTTTGGTCAAGCTCCGCTACTGTTAAAATTGATACCTATGTGTAAAACATTATGATCAAATAGCTAAAATGTTATATTGAAAATTGATGGTTCAATATAAATCACCATGACAAAACAAAATGCAATGGTGAGAATGAGAACCAAAGTGTAAAACACCAAGACCATTAAAACGCATAGTGAAATTTAAGTTAAAATGGTAGAAGACTATGACTAAAAAAGCAAAAGCGTCATTCTATCATTCTTTAATATGAGTATAATATTGATTTATAAACTAATGACCATTAAAACTATCTTTAAACTATACTATATCTTTTATGTATATATTGTATTTTTAAAACATATACTAGATTTTTGAAATATTTAATGAATTTTAAGTGTAATAAAAAATATCAAATATAAATAAAATTATGGTATAAGAAATAAATTAAAAAAATCTGGTATAGAAAAACATAGTACATAAAATACAATACAACACATTAAATTTTTAAGGTTGAGTTACTATACCAGTTGAATAAGAAATAAATTAAAATATCTAGTGGTAGAAGACTCACATTCCAATGTGGAGGTCAAGGGTTCTACTCCCACTTGAGACACTTTGATGGATACCAGGAGCGGGGATGAATCTTGAGCTTAATCTCGAGCTTAATCTCGGATTCTGAACCGATGGGGGTGCAGTTTTTACAACAAAAATAAGCTGGTTTCTGCGCATCAGGTGCAGCTCTTCGGAGTGTGGCGCCCGGTAAAACGGGGGGTCTTTCGAGGCCTGCTGGCGTGGTGCATATGCCATGACGTTACGCTCAGTTGTTGTTGTTAAAAAAAAAGATAAGTTGAACAATAAATATTGATTATCATTTGATTATTTAGCCAAGTAATCTTTAGATCAATTGATTTGGAAGGAGATAATCTTATGGCTTTTCAATGTGAATATGTCATGGGTTTCAGTCTTACATTATATAATATATTCTAGTGGGATAGATATTTTACCATAGTACGTCTTTGTACGGTAGGTTTTCTTTGAGTGATGGACGGGCATGGTCACCAGAGTTGTCTATATTTCGTGGGCATGGATGACATTTCGCCGTTGAATTTACCCGAATGATCGGACTTAAAATGTGTTTGTTGATAGTTAAATAATACAAGTATTTCATACGTAGCAATCAATCATACATATTTTTCTTATCTTCACGCGAGAACCTATTTAGGAATTAAATGATTTATTGTTAATATTTGATGGTTAAGTTTTAATATTTTAGACATATGGAATTTTTATTGTATATATATATATATATATATATATTAAACTAGCCTAAAAATATTACACGAGTTAAATAATTAAAAATATAATTTATTATATCAAATAATGATAAGTATTTAATAATTATAAAATTATATAATTAAATAAGTTATAATCGAAATATTCTTACATTTTACCAAATTCTAATAAATTAGTAAATTATTAGAATAAGAAGATTTATATTTTTAATATTTAATTATATAATTTAGTTAGTATATTAATACTTATTATGAGAGATAGACGATAATTTTTTTCTTCATATTTCACCAGACATGACACATATCTTCGAAAAATACTATTTCTTAGAGTAGGGAGGTTAAGGCTTTATCTTTACCAAATTTTCAAATAGCAAAACATATATTATATTTCATATTTTGTTTTTATTATATATCTATGTGTAAATCCGATCTAATCAATCATACTCAATCAACCAATAAATCTATATTACGTCTCTATATTCATACACTATCATACTTATCCATACAACATATTGTGATTAAATCAGTTATATGACACATACATTACTTATATTCGTACATGTAACACCCCGACCGATGGCGGAAACGTCGGGATGCCATGAGGGATGTGTATATTGTTCGAAAGCTCGTGGGCATCTAAATATAAACCATCACATATCAATTAAACCAAATAAATGTTTACACAAAAATCATGTCTATCATGAATTAAATACATCAATTACACAAAAGAATTAGCTAAACTAACTAAACTCTAATCGCCATAATTTTAGTTAATTAGCTAAGTCCAAGATCCTATGTGATGATGTCCAAAAGTGAGAATTCATCTTCTTCAACCTACTTAGCTTCATCACCTGAAACATGTAGGAAAATCAAGTGTCAATTACTAAGTAGTTGGTGAGTAATCATAAGTTTTTATACTTAAAAGGATTTTATAAAATGAGTAGAAAGGTTTGTGTTTGAAAAGAGTTTTATAAACAGTTTTAGAAAAATGAGTATAAAAACTTATAGTTTATCTGAAAAGATCCACAAGAGTACCTGCGTGACAATCCAATACATATCCCAACACAACCAATCAAACACATAATCAATCACATAATCACATATGCAATCAGTCATAGTCAATCATAGATAATCAACCACATAACCATTCAATCAATCTCAACATCAATATTCTCAAATAATATCTGTGACTATACATGGTCATTATGTAATTAACATAAGTTAAAAACATGATCCATGGAGTGGAAGCTATCCACGTGACAATGCATGAAACCAATGCAATTAACCAAGGTCAAAGGCATTGTTTCACGGAGTTATGATAATCCAAGTGGCTATACATGTAATCTTTGTTATTGACCAAAGTCAATAACAATCTTTACACGGATGTGGTAACCCACGTGACAATACATGTGATCATTGCGTATAACCGAGGTCATCAGCAATGCCACACGGAGTTTTAATAATCAATGTAATTCCATAATATAAATGTCATGTTGATAAACAGGTATTATCCTTGTGTTATCAAAATAATATTTGAATTTGGTATACATGTTTCACCTCCGAGTTTTAAAACAAAACAGTTTAAAGAAAGGGAGGTTATGAGAACTCACCTGAGTCCGTAGGTTCAGTGTTTAGTAGAATGCGCGCTCGCGTAAGAGAAAATCAAATGCAACTCAACGATCTGTAATTATAGTATTTTTCATATTCATAAGTATGTGCGTATCATTCAAGTATCATAATGTTCTCCTGTTAATCATCAGGTACTTCCTTAACTTATTCCTTTAAATCAGAGTTAGATTGTAATACCTAGGGTTTCATTTTATCATAAAATGAAGATTTAAGTCCGTTAGTTTTAATTACTCGTCAATTATAATTAATTGTGAACTCTTAGGTATGTTTCCCTTAAATATGTATGTAGTCAAGGGTGTTAGCCCTTGTTATATCTCATCTAATAATCATACTTGTAATGCATGTTTAATGTAGTGTCATCAACATTTAACATTAATTTAATTTTAATTCAAGCTTTGAGAAAAACATATATAATTTAACCTTATAATTATTCAACATATCATCTTTCATAGTTTAATTTATGTTCATATATATAAAGGTGACACTAGTAATCTTTGCATGCATGAACTTTCATGATTTCCCTAGTTCTTGATCCCCCATTTATACTAGTTAAACACTTAAGTTTGTTAACTAAGAAGCCAGCGAACCTATATCCTGTTACCCGTAGGTTCGTTCAACAAAAAGGAGGTGGTTCGGCCAAGGTTCACCCCCTAGTGGTTCGGTGCCCATAGTTAGGTCATTCAAGAAAGCTTAGGTCATCCTTGGGTTCGGCTGCCATTATGGTTCGGCTATTCCTACCCTAGATGATTCTAATAGGTTCGTGAGGTGTTTGGTTCGTGACCCATGCAAGGACAAAGGGTTCGGCCCTATGCGTTATAGGTTCGGCTAAGAAGACTTGGTCCAGATGGTTCGTGTAGCAGTGGAAGGTTCGCCCATCCTTGTGGGTTCGTGGGTGCATGACAGACGAAGGTTCGGCTAGCAAGACTCAATGGTTCGCCGGTGTAACGAAGGGTTCGGCTGAGATGGGGTTCGCCACTCCTTTAAGGTTCGTCTCTGGTTTGTGTGAGGCCGACTAGGGTTCGGCCGATACCAAGGTTCGGCCAGGTTAGCCCACGAACCCTGCACCCTTGGCTGCCGATCATCATCCCCATCGAACTACCACTGTTGCAGGTTTAACTATAGCATCCATACACTCATACTCATGCGTTTTAAGATCCTTAAGGTGTAAAACTTATTTAAAACATGATGATGTAACTTATTAGGTGTTTAGAGTGAGAAACAAAAGGAAAATTCAAGATCTACCTCAATTCGTGGTTCGAATGCATGTTTTCTTCGGATCTTCTTGTTCCTCCCGTTCACGCGGTCGTTTGGGCGCCAAGATCTCTCGATTTCGTTGAGTGATGATCAAGAAAAGCTAGAGAGAAGTTTGGTGTGTGTGTAGGTGACGAAAATGTGTGTAGAGAGAGAGAAAGAAAATGTGGAGAATGAAGAAAGAGGAAGAGGAAGTCTTCCTTATACCGCGTATCATTTACGCGTGCTCGATCCCGCTTTTATCGTGATAAAATAATCATTTGCTTGGTTTTGATCGTATAATGTATTTAAAACATAAGTTATTCAAATAAATAAGTTTCGTTAACATAAAATGAGTTAAATAATTTATTTCGTAATACAATTTCGTTTCATTCACGGTAAATTATTCATTTAATTAAACCATTTTCCTGAATTTAATTTAGGTTGTGATTCCTAATAAATATTTTTAGTTTACAATTATTGATTTAATATCGTTAGATATTATTTAATTATCTCGTCGAAACGCGTTACTCGCGTACGTATTCGTAAAGATCGTCACCTTTGCGAATCCAACGCTCGTATCGTATTTCGATTTGATTTATAATTTAAGGAATATTATTTCAGAATATTATTCTTAATAACTATATTCGTGTGAATCGTCACCCACGCGAATACCTTTATTAAGTTAATATCTCTGAATTTATATTTGCGTTTAAATTGTGTTCGTAACCTCACCATCGCGTAATTAATTCCAATTATACCCCCATTATTTATTAACTTTAATATTATCAATTCCCAATCCAAAACCCACTAAACCCAAGTCACTGACACATCCATGATAGACCGAAATATACATATGTATAGGGCATATGTAAGGGTCAGTCGCAACTGCCCTAGCCACCGTCCCACCGCTATTTCGATAATCCATGACCATGTGTCCTTGACTATGTTCAGTAACCAAACAACAACCAACTTAAATCCCCTTTCCATTTCCAAATCAAATCCATAATCATCAACAATATAACTGCGATAAACTCTCTGGTTCTGTTTAGTTGAGTTACAACTAAACTTCCCATGGTTTACGCGTATAATATGTTCTAAACATGTATACCAGTAACAGTGATAACTATCAAATAATAATAATTCATCATTAATAATAAAATCTCAGATCGTAACAGTACAATCGTATGGATGTACGGACGACCGGAAGTACAGTGATGTTACAGTACATATTTTTTAATATTAATATATATAAAAGGATTTATTGAATAATCCTAACATAAAAAAACTGGTTCGTGTCTAGTTGGAATATGAAAAGCTTCCCTACAAGACAATAACAAGAAACATTCTTAAATTGAATATAATCCATTTTTCAATTTATTTATTATATTATAATAATATTGTAAGGTATGCCATATGCCGTGCCCGCATCTATCTTAAAATAATTTGCTTTTTTAATTGATACAATATCTTCCAATTTATATATTTAAAAAATTAGGTCAATTAATTAAAAAAATTCCATTAGTTATTAAAGAAATCAGTTTTTTAAATTGTCAATATGATCTGCGTTAATATGTGATTTATTAGTGTTTTACTTTTAGTTTCAAGATTTTATATGTTATTAATATCATATCAAACTTTAGAGTTAAGTACATAAAAGATCCCTGTGATTTAGTCATATGTCACAAAAGGTCCATACTTTAAGGACTTTTTTTGTTAAAGTATGGACAATTTTTGTTATAGGGACCTTTTTTTTTGTAAAAGTATAGACCTTTTCTGTAAAAGTAGGGACCTTTTGTGAAATATGGCTAAACCACAAGGACCTTTTATGTACTTAACTCCAAACTTTAAAAATTTGTAGTACATATAATACTTAAATGAAGGTAATTTGTTCAAACATGTGGTGAAAGTTTGTGACATAAGGATTGTATATGTTATAAAAGTTTAAAGTTTGAGATTACATGAGCATTGATGGAGCTTGACAGGAGAAACGTTGAATGCTGAGATTACGCATTGAATTTCTGGTAGTAGATCCATAATCAAAGAAGTGTTTGTGATTATTGCAGAATAAATGAAACAAAAGATACGATAGAGCTAGGACAATTATTGTATGAGGCCTACCCAGTGCTAGATGCAGAGGCGCATAATAGATCGATATGAACATGATGAGTTGTCCCGTAATAAAACCAGTTGTTGCTGATACCTTCTTCTCGGCTCCTTCTTCTCCTTCTTCCATAACGTGAGCTCGGAGAAGGAAGAGATAGGAGTGTCCTATGGAGAATGTGGTCAGAAATCCATAATAGATTCCGATCACAACGACCGAATTAATTATCTTCATGCATAAGGATACTAGATAACAAAGATAGTTATTAAATCGTTAGCACCGCATAAAAACATTCCTCCTATAGTAGTTGTTAATACGAATAAGAGAAACTCTGTTATAGCCATTTCTGTACATTCAATGTACTCTACGGATAGAGGAATACATAGAGTTGAACATAGTAAAATAAGAAATTGAAAGATTTCGTTAAAATTGTTCGTTTGGAAATTTCCTCAATCGCAACACAATGGGGGAGGAGCGGGCTAAGCTTGAAGGGGCTTCTTTTGTGTTTAGATTTTTGCTCCTAGGCCTGGTTTCGGTCCTTTTATCGAAGTCGTTGATTACGAGGACTGAATTGGCGTGAAAGCCTATAAAGGAGCTTTTTCAAAACAGAAAGTGGCAAGAGTGTCTCTATTGAGACGCTATTCCCCCCTGATCGTATCATAGATAACAGTCAGAGTTAATACGCTTTCCATTTAGAAAATGTGTTCTCTGATATAGGCGGGGCCATCCCTTTTGAGACCTTGCTTCACCAGAGCTAAAAACTTCAGTTCCAATTTGTCTCGCTCGGAGACGTCCAAATGGAGCCGGTCCAGTTGGTCACCATGCTCGGACAGGAAGTCCTGAAACGCTTCCTACGGGTTGTATGGGGCCTGGTCGGCCAAGGGAGGATTCTGCGCCAAGACTTCTTGAAAAAGGCCTAAAGCCTCATGCTTGAGTTCTCGGAGCTGGAGGTCCCTGTTCTCAAAAGGGGGTCGAAGGATTTTTGGAAAGAAAACGGAGGGATCCGAATGATTTTTAGGAAGAAAACGAAGGGTGTCGAAGGATTTTCATACAAAACACTATCAAATCGACCTTTTTGACCTCAAAAATAGGGGGTTGGGGCACCCCAGGCCCTTATTAAGCTATGTCTTTGTATATGTGTAATTCATGAAACATGAGAACTAAAAATAAAATATCAGAAAATACTGTCTCAACAATTTTTTTTTATGAATTTTTATGAATACACATATTGTTGCGACTAAATCAATGAGCATGTAGTAATATAAGACTGATTTACAATTCTATCTTATTTCTTTTAAAATAGTCAATAACATAAAATAATAACATATTCTTAGTAATTCTAGTTTTGAACATATTTTCAACTTTTTTATATTAAACACAACTAGTTATTGTTAACATATTTTACTTTTGTTTCTAATTGGTAGCAAAGAATTAAAAAAAAAAAATACCTATACTATCTATACTACTATATACTACTATATGATTTATATAGTAAAGGACACAATTATATTTCATCAAAAACCCTCAAAATTAAAAGTATTACAAATCTTAAAACAAAAAGTACAACAAACAAGGCTTTAATAACCATAAACTAAATGGTTTTCTTTTACTTTTAAATTTGTCCCACATTGATACATTTAAAAAATAAAGTGTCATATAATATTTATAAAATAAACTTTCTCAAACCAAATAAATTACTTTTTGACACTTTTGTCATATCATATTTGATATTTTAAATTGTGAATTTTATCATGATAACTTTTTTAGTTAAAAGAGTTTGATTTGGTGGTTTAAGCTTTTTACGAGCCAAAATCAGTAGCTTAATTGTTTTGTTTTTCGCAGCATCGCGCGTGCATCTCACTAGTGTGTGTGTGTATATATATATATATATGAAAATCAATAAATTGTAAAAAAAAACTTGTTTTTTTATGTAATTGTCTTATAAAAAGTAAAAAAAAAAATAGGAAAAAAAAAATCAAAACAAACCCCCCATCCCCACGTCTTCTCTATTTTCCTTTCCATTCCCATCCCTCAACTTCTTCCCTATATATACGCGCATCATCCCTTACAAATGGCTACAGCAGCCATTAGAGTTGCATACTATTCTTCTCTCACTCTTCTTGCTTCATCTTCTTCAATTTTCACCAACTTTAGATCCATATACCATCTGGGTATTGCTTCAAATTCCCTCACAAAACCTTTGTATTGTTCTTCAAGAAACATACGTATGGCTCATGTTATTGCAAAGGCCACTCTTGGCCTCACTCACCCTGCACAAATCGATCATCCCAAGGTCCGTTTTCGTCTTACTTTTGATCGATTTCGTTAGTTTGTTTGAATTGGGTTCCGTTAGTTTTGTATGGTCGTTTGATCCAATTTCTGATCGTACCCTTTAACCTAACTGTAAAATCATTTGATCTTTTGTGTATATGTGTTGATCTTGATTGATTTGTAGTTAATTACTTAATTTGGTAGAAGTAAGAAATAAACTTAGCTAGTTAGCTATGTTGGTATCGTGGTGAACGGCCAATAAAGTCTCATTTTGATTTTAAAGATTCAAACCTCGTTCTTCCCGGATTAAAAATGGGTTTGTTTTTCTTCAGATTTTGATCTTTAAAGTGTTACTTTTCTAATTATTCTCTTGTGTTCTTCAGTATATTTATTAATTTTTGTAGCCATAAATAAAGTAATTACTTTGTCAATTGTGACCTAGTGAATTATGACTTCTTTTGGGACTGAAAATCAAGAAAGTGAGTAATGGATGTTTAGGTTATTGTCAGTTAGGCCGATCATTGTATTTAAGGTTACTTTATTTATTTTTTGATATGTGTATGCTCCCCTAAATACTTTTTCTTTTGGGTCAGATTTTGTAGCTGATCGTATGAATTAACTCTTTGTTTTTCCTTCTTTATTTTGCAGTGTTGGTTTAGTCTCCCCATATTAAAGAACAAGCTAAAAATTTACATGAATTTGTTTTGCATTTGATCATCTTAGTTCATATATTGTTGATTTGATTTGCAAGTTACATGAATTTGTATACACATGATCAAGCCCTTGCTGTTGAACTAATATGAATGTCCATAAAATATGATATTGAGTATGCTAACAGTAACCTGTGTTCAAGTTTTGGTACTTAAATTATTGTTAACCTACTGGTTTTTTATTCTTCCATTTAGATTAGATGTTGTTTTAAATTTTATTGTGTTTTAAGCATAGAAATTTCAAATTTGTGGTACATGTACTTTTAAAGTTGACCTATATGTTAAGTACTTGAGTCCAAGAATTGGTATTTTTGTATATCTAATTGCTTATATGGCACAGTGAAACTTTTTAGTTCTAATTATTGCCTGATTTAGTTTGTGGTTGTATGTAGTTTATATCATAAAAGCGTAACTTTTTTCATAAACATTCACCACGTATTTACAGCTCAAATAATAAGAGTAATTGTTGTTACTATGATGCATAATGATAAATCTTTGATTACTCGGGATTGGTTAGTCAGGATGCAATTTCTGTGATGTCATCTTAATAAAATGTGTTTGTTTGTAAAAACCTAAATCTTTTTTTCTTTTTTTGAAATATGAAAGATATCTTTTGCTGCTAAAGAAAGCGAGTTATTAGAATGGAAAGGAGATATACTTGCAGTGGGTGTCACAGAGAAAGACATGACAAAAGACAAAAACTCAAAATTCCATAACCCAATTTTGGAAAAACTTGATTCTAAATTGGGTGGAATTTTATCTGAAGTATCTAGTGAGGAAGATTTCACAGGAAAGGCTGGACAGACAACTGTTATTAGAGTTACAGGTCTTGGGCCCAAACGGGTCAGCTTGATTGGTCTTGGAAAGGGTCCCACAGGTCCGTCTACTTGTGGTTATCGTGCTCTTGGTGAGTCTGTTGCATCGACTGCAAAGGCCTCACAAGCTAACAATGTGGCTGTTGCACTTGCTTCTTCAGAAGGTTTAACTCATGAATCAAAGCTAGCCACTGCTTCAGCAATAGCAAAAGGTAACTTTGTTTGTCATTATTCATTAGAGTTGGTAAAATGGCAAGTTGTTTTTGCCCTTTATCATTTTATATAAAATATTCTGTTGTCATATGATTACAAAAGCTATGCTATTAAAATCATGCTAATTTTTGAACATAGGGATTTAAGAGGGTCTAAGGACTTGAATACAATTTTGGTGATGTTGGCCTGTTCAATATGTTTTTTTTCCTTTGTGCTACTTTTTTTTTTTTAATTTTCTTTATTACCTGTTTTACTAGAGGTGGTTGTTTTAACCTGTTTTATCTATAAATGGTTCAACTTGGGTTTTGTTAAATCTCTAACAGATCAATGGGCTAAACTAAAGGTTCTAATGGGTTGAAAGACATCTGCAAAACGGTTAAATAATTATAACATTATTTAGTTTTTTAATCCTTTTTTTCCCATTAAGTATTTATCAGATTCTAAAAACAGAATTAAAAAGTATTTAGTGGTTAGGAGTACTAAAAACCTAAAGATACCATCAAGACACTAGTTTGATCCGTCGCCTACTTTGTTGAATATAAAATATAAACAAAATCCATTAGTTTTCAATTAAGGCCAAAATCATTTCATATTTTCATCTGTTAATAAATATTTCATCGTATTTCTTTGTATTACAATGTAGGCACATTGTTGGGTACTTATGAAGACAACAGATTCAAATCTGAATCTAAGAAGCCATCTCTCAAATCTGTTGACTTTTTTGGTCTTGGAGGTGGACCCGAGCTAGAAAAGAAACTTAGGTACACAGAAGACATCTGCTCAGGGGTAATTTTGGGAAAAGAGCTTGTAAATGCACCAGCTAATGTGCTCACTCCTGGTTAGTCTACATTTAATCCCACTTATTGTTTCCTTTTATTCTTTTAATTTCACTAATCTGTGCTTACTCTGTTTGTATAATTGTGTTTTTACATTTATGCCCTCAGAGGTACTAGCAGAAGAGGCTGAAAAAATTGCTGCTACATATAGTGACGTTTTTACAGCGAGAATTTTGGATACAGAGCAATGCAAAGAATTGAAAATGGGTTCTTATCTTGGTGTTGCTGCTGCTTCTACAAATCCTCCTAAATTTATACATTTATGTTATAAACCTCCAGGTGGGTCTGTTAAAACCAAGCTGGCTTTAGTGGGAAAGGGGTTGACTTTTGACAGGTAATAATCGTATTTATTTTTGTATAAATGTCATATTTTATTACTGTCATCAATTAGCAAGAGCATTATTTCTTTCCTGATATTAGAGGTGGTTAAATGGGTGGTTTGGACGTTAACCTTTTGGTCTGGGCTGGGTTGGATTGACCAGAAACCCATTTTCACCACTTTTTCTATTTATAATTTGTGCCAAATATAATTACAAATTTAGAAACCAGTGTATTACACGGGTTGAATAAAGGTAATATTAATTAGTGAAGATGTGAAATAAGAATTAGAGAGTTGAACAAAAGAATATTAAATATTGCATGAGGAAATATAAGAGAAGTGGGAAAAAAATTTTGGCCTTGCAAAATTGTGATAAGTGGCATTAAAAATTACTTATCTATTAGTTGTAGATAGATTTAAAAGATATACTTTGTTAATAAGATAACTTTAAAAATACACATTAAGACAGAAAAAGAACACCTTTAGTAGTAACTGGGTTGAAATTGCCACCTTTGTTTTCTCTTATGTAAATTATGCCATTTAAATCTCATTTGTTTTCAGTGGTGGCTACAACATTAAGACTGGCCCCGGTTGTTCTATAGAGCTGATGAAATTTGACATGGGTGGTTCAGCGGCGGTGTTAGGTGCTGCAAAAGCCCTGGGTCAAATTAAGCCGCCTGGAGTAGAGGTGAAATAATATGCAATATGCTTCAAACTCAAATTATGTTTTCTCACTCACAATTTAAAGTATGCTGATTTTAGTATACTCCATTACACGCATATCTAAAATATCTTAACTTTAAGAAGTCGGGTGGGTTGGTTATTGTCTAACGGGTTGATTGACCCTCAACTCGTTGAACCCTTTTGTGTCTTTTCCTTTTTGGTAAATCGTATGAATTTTACTGTCTTGACACGTTAGTGATTAGACATAATCAGAATTGACCCATTTATAACTGAACGAGTTGAAATAGTCACCTTTAAGTTGACTAGGGTTATGAATTTTGGCAATGCAGGTTCATTTTATTGTGGCAGCTTGTGAGAATATGATAAGTGGGACCGGTATGAGACCCGGTGACATATTAACGGCCTCAAACGGAAAGACAATTGAGGTGTGTATCTTGCCAGTTTTTAAGCTGATTAATTTTGACCAATTTTAACTATATAAAATAACAAAAAAGTATTTGCAAGGCACTTTTTTGATATAATCTTTAACATCCCTTTGAGATTTTATTGTTCATTAAAGACATCCGTTTACTTTGTGACAAAAACGATGAACTTAAAAAATCTCC
This sequence comes from Mikania micrantha, assembly GCA_009363875.1. NCBI lineage: Eukaryota > Viridiplantae > Streptophyta > Magnoliopsida > Asterales > Asteraceae > Mikania > Mikania micrantha. The sequence goes on from CM018698.1 coordinate 71,333,897, forward strand.
ATCTTATTTATAATAATTGAACTTGATTTTTCAAATAAGGAACCTGAATAATTTAATTACTGATTTATATATTGTAGGTTAATAACACCGATGCTGAAGGCAGACTTACACTTGCTGATGCTTTGGTGTATGCTTGCAATCAAGGTGTAGAAAAGGTAATTTTTTTTCTTTACTTTTGAACTATTTTCTATTTCGGGTCCAATTATTATTTTTTACATCTTTTTATTAATATCGTGTTAAAGGCTTCATCTTGATCTTAATTCGATCTTTTCTGCAGATAGTTGACTTGGCAACTTTGACCGGAGCTTGTGTGGTTGCTCTTGGGCCTTCAATTGCAGGTATTAGGGATTACATTAATTACTTTTACTCTAATATTAGTTATAAAAAAAGGTTTACTGCAATACTGCATAAATTATTCCTGATTTTGATGTTCATAGGTGGCAAACATATGGAACATTTTCCACTTTATTCACCTCATTCATCACTATCACAAATGAATTCATTCCAAAGTTTATACCATTTGTAAAAAATAATGTTTGTTCACATTGAATTCAACGTTTTAATTTTGTGAATGGAACCGATACTCATTGTGCTTGAGGTTTTAAACTGATCTCAAAGCAACATGGCCCAAAAAATGCGAATGTGATAGCTATGTATAATATTAGGAGAGCAGATGCGTTATTTATCAAATAATTTCTTGTCTTTGTTCCAGTATCTTATGCTATTTTTCTCAAAGGTATTTTTTACTCATTTTTATTAATGTTTCGGTCAAAAATGAAAACAGGCATCTTCACACCCAGTGATGAATTGTCAAAGGAGGTTGTTGCCGCTGCGGAAGTCGCTGGAGAAAAACTTTGGAGGTTGCCAATGGAGGAAAGTTATTGGGAATCTATGAAATCTGGTGTGGCGGATATGGTCAACACTGGTGGTCGCCAGGGGGGTTCTATTACTGCAGCTCTTTTCTTGAAACAGGTATTTTTGTTCTGTTCTTCTCATATTAAATTACATTGTTAATTTTCATTTTCAACCGTCTCTTTTGAAGCTGAAAATTTTTAAGCTACTTATTTGCTCATCTTTATAAGCAAAAAGAATTGATTATACGTGTTAGGTTTCACTGGATTTCAATGGAAGCTGCAACTTTGCTCTAAAATTTTTTTCTCCTATAATCTATGTTATGAATTTTTTATTGATCTTTACCAATTTTAAAGCTAAAATTGGCTATTTGCCCAATTGTGGTAAAAGACTTTGATTCTATGTTGGTTTCTTTTGGTGATATAAAGGCATTCATTAGATTTTAAGTGGAAGTATCAACTATTTCCAATCTTGAGATGTTTCATGAAATTTTCAGCCTTTTAAGCTAAAATTACATTTTTTACCACTGTGATCATCTCAAAGAATTATTGTGTCTTGGTCCATTATTTTCTATATAATAATTACCAAAGTAAAATTATACATTTGATTAATAATTTACATTTTGGGATGTTACATGAAACCACAACCTTTTAAGCTAAACTCATAAACTTTCCGAATCTGATCATCACAAAGATTTGATATTTTGACATCAAGTCCCCAAGATTGTCTTGCTTTGTTATTTTTTAGGGTATTTTAGGCATTTGATTAATAGTGAAGACGTGAAGTTACAACTATATCCATTTGAGGAAGTGCTTTGTGTAAATGTGGATGTGAAATTTATGTTTTTACCCATTGATAATCACTAAGGGGCTGTTTGTTTTTTAAGAAAACGTCTGCGAAGGTCTGCGAGACCTCTTTTGTCTGCACCCCGCAGACCAAGGAAAGATGTAGGGTGTTTGTTTTCTCGCAGACATTTCATTAAAAAACGTCTGCGAGACCTCTTCTTGGAAAAGAGGTGGACCATCATCTTCAAACCTCTTCAAACCTTCTCACCCCCATCTCATCCTCACGGTCGCCCCTCAGCCGTCGCCTCCCACTGCCATCGCCGGTCTCCCCCACCGCCGGCTCCCCCACCGCCGTCGCCTCCCACTGCCATCGCCTCCACACCCTAGTCGGCGAACACCAGAAGCGAACCCTAGTCGTTCGAACCCTTCCACTGCCTTCGTCGCATCCCTAGTCGTTCGAACCCTAGTCGCCTCCCACTGCCATCGCATCCCGTCGTCGTCGCCCTCTACAGTCGAACCCTAGAGCCGCGGTGGTGATGGTGACAGTCTCAATCGCATCCCGTCGTCGAACCCTTCGCATCCCTTCGTCGAATGAAACCCTAGAGACGCGGTGGTGATGGTGACAGCCTCATCGACGGTCGACGGTGGGTGGAGGGGGACGATCGGAGGTGATGGTGACAGTGGAACACGATCGGAGGCCGGTGGGGTTGGGGGACGGTGGGTTGGGTTTTCTTATGAAGAGGTTTTTTGTTTGAAGATGTTTTTGGAAAACAAACACCCCCAAAAGCTCTTCTTGCAGGGGTTTGGTCCACCTCTTCTGCAAAAGAAGTCTGCAGACGTGGTCCGCAGACTGCAGATGTTTTACCTCTTAAAAAACAAACACCACCTAAGAACTCTGATTATAATACTAATCAAGTTCATTCATTTTGTAATTACCATAAGTTTTTTTTTTCCCACATATTTGACTATCGGTTAAAATCGATGGTTCTGTGTTTTGCAGTTTGTTGATGAGAAAGTTCAATGGCTGCATATCGACATGGCTGGGCCTGTTTGGAATGACAAGAAAAAGACTGCAACTGGATTTGCTATTCCCACTTTGGTGGAATGGGTTGTGTCCAACTCAGCATCTTAAAACCTTTGATTAAACAAACAGAATCCTATGTGGCGCACACGTGGCAGCTGCAACTTTGGGTGTTGAAATGTCTTCAAGTTATCCTTACATGGAAAGAGGGCAATTTGAGATGTGCAAGAATAAAACATGTCAAGAAAGAAAATGGAACCCTCTGTGATTTCATCTCTCAATTGAAAAATAAAAACAAACTTTGCAATTTGGATTAACATTTAATCATTATATTTTACTAATTTTATGAGGTTTTATAATCTTAGGAGTTAATTACCGACTCTACTTGTGGTAAGTTAAGATTTCATATTACGGTTTCAGACTGCAAGTGTGCTTTTTTTAAAACTACATATAAATAACAACAAAAGTTAAATCTTATCTTATTACTAAAACAATATTAATTTTTTTTTTTGTTAACATGATCTTTTTAAATCACTATTGTAAATTGTCATTTTATTATTTTCATATTTTCATATATACTCTTATTGGATAATTTTATTTTTTGCTCTTATTAAATAACTATAATACTAATTACTAATAATAACTAATAGTATATTTAACTTTATCGTGCTAAAAAATAGTTTTTTAATAAATTAAAATACAAGTCTGTTTGTTAAAAAATACACTTCAAGAACGTTTAAAGAACGAAATTTTATTTAAAAATGAAATAAACGACAAACCGAATTTTTAAACAAGGAGATTTTTACAAGACATTTTTATATAAAAAAATTTGCAAAAAATAGTTTCTTTAATTACTTGGAACAAAAATCATCATTTGACCAATTTAAAGTATGTTTATCTTCGAATGGGTCATGTAAGTCGTCTTCTAATGGTTCATAGAACTCGCCTTTTTATTGGTTTGCGTATACATACTCGTCTTTGAATGAGTCTTTTGGTTCGTCCATCAGAGGGTGTTCTTGTTTGACCTCTGAAGGGTTTTCCAGTTCGATAACCAAAGGATATTGTGGTTTGTCTACTGTGGGGTTTTCTAGTGAGTGAAGAAGAGCGTTTTTCAGTTTGAAAACCGGAGAGTTTTGGATCGACAACTGGCGCGTTTTTGGTTCGAATACAGGAGGTTTTTCGGTGGGTTTTTGGTTCGAATATAGGAATTTATACAATATCAGTTACATACACACATATTAAAAACGATTTAAAAAAATTAAAGATTTAGAAAAATGAATGGTTTAAAAAATGTACAATTCTATAAATGACGAACGGTTTAAAAAAGTTTAACAAATTAAATACACCCAACTCTTAAAACAAAAATAAATTAATTAAAAATGCCCAAAAATTAAATATAATAAAACTTAATATATATAAGTTTTATTTTTATAAAATATATAATGTGATTAATTTATTAATTAATTTATTGTATTTTAAAGAAACCTATATAATAAAAGAATAAAAATAAAAGAAAATGAAAAAAGAAAGTTTACCATTTACAAGAAAACAATAAAATAAAGATAATATCTTTAGCTTAATAAAAGTTAATTTTTTTAAGGGTTAGATAAAATTAAAAGGAATGAAATTTATAATTTATTATATGCAAAAAGCACAAAAGATAATATTTTTCCTGGTTTGTTGATTCTTTGCATAAAAATCATGTCAACAAGTAACAAGAAAATAACAGAAAAACTAGTTTGTTTGAACTTGTTTACTATCACATGCTGGTTCAATATCCTTAAGAAGTCCAACCACTTGTTGCATGCTTGGCCTTTTAAATGGAAGATCAGCTGTACATAGATACCCAATTTTCAAACCCTCCACCATTTGACCTTCATCCCCGGTGGCTCGAATCTTGGGGTCTATGGCTCGTGAGCCATGGTTCACCCTTACAAGCCCTCTAACCCAACTAACCAAATCTTGAGCTTTTGAGTTGTCATCATTTGGATACTCATCATCTACAGGCTTTTTACCTGTAATCAGCTCAAGAAGAACCACCCCGAACCCATAAACATCAGATTTTGGCGTGACCACGCCATCTGGCCCGTGGGACCCACGAGCCATGTCGTCACAAACTCCATTCCCAAAGATCTTTGAGAGCCCAAAATCAGATAATTTCGGGTCAAGATTGTAATCAAGATATACACTACTCGCTTTCACATCTCTGTGAATGATTGGTGGTGAACATCCATGGTGGAGAAAAGCCAGGGCTCGGGCTGTCCCGAGCCCGATCTTGTGCCTGAACTGCCATGTCATCAACAAGGATTCAGACACCACGTTTTGGATACCGTTATCGTTAGTTTCTTGATCTTCCCATGTGTCAGTACTCCAATCTTCATTCACATGAACTCCAAGAGGAAGATCATACAACAGATTATGCAAATTCCCATTTTCCATATAATCATAAATCGCGATCCTTTGTTCACCGGCTAAACAGTAACCCATCAACGGAACAAGATTTGGATGTTTGATCTGGCCAAGACACACAAGCTCGGCTGCAGCCTCTTCATCCGTCATGGTGGAACCATGGACCATAACCTTAATGGCAACATGAACCGAACCACCTAAAAAGCCATGATAAACAGGCCCGAACCGCCCTTCAGCCAAAAGGGTGTCCTGATCAAAGTTTGATGTGGCTGACAAAAGATCTGAGAAGGTGAAATTCAGCAATGGTTTCTCAAAGATCACTACAGGGACTAAAGATGCAACCTTTATATCTGCAACCCAAGTGGTTAAATCTGTTTTGAATGAAAATGGGCCCGAAATGATGTTTTTTTCACTGCAAGACTCTTCAACATCATACTTTCGGGTTCTTTTTCGACAACCAAATGCAAAAAGTAGCAAGCTAACAAGCAAGAAGATCAAAGTGATTGATAAGCCCAAAGAAAGCTCGAGTCCTCTATCTTTATGCATCTTTCTCTTGAAAAGTGTTGGGTTTGCAGCGATCGGGCAACTATTTGTTGAACCAATGAATGCGGTTTGCATAGTTTCAAGTGAAAGTTCAGAATCACAGAGGGTTAGATTGTTGTAAGAGAAGTTGAATCTTTCCATCCATGGGAGTTTTTGCAGGAGTGTTAAGGGTATGTCACCAGTTAAGTTATTGTTTGAAAAATCAAGATTTTGGAGGGATTTGAAGTTAAAAAGTGGGATTTTACCAACAAGATGATTATTGGAAATATCAACTGTTTTCAGATGAGTTAATTTTGAAATTTGGTTACCAATTTGACCAATTATATTGGTTTTTGATAAATTAAGATACTCTAAGCTATGTAGTTCATCAATTTGGATGAAACTTTGTTTTGAAAACCTGTTTTTGGCAAGATTAAGGTGTTTAAGATTATGGGCTTGTGTTAAATTACTGAAAAACATTCCACTAATTTCATTATCTGATATATCAATATGAATCAAATGAGACCAATCAAAAGATGAACTAAAGTTGACTTGCGAAATATGACCTTCAAAATGATTGCTACTCAAATCAATGATCTCCAATGGCCCATGAAAGATTTCAACAACAGAACCCGTGAACAGATTCTTGGAAATATTCAAATAATTTAAAGAACCCATTTTTATAAAATCAGCACCCTTTCCTTTGACCATATTTCCAGCAAGATTCAAGCTTTTTAGCTTAGGAAATGCAGTGTCAAAACCTTGAGGAAGACTTCCTTGAAAATTGTTCATGGAAAGGTCAACAGAAGTCAAAGAGTGACAATTTATGATCCCTAATGGAATATTCGAATTGAATCGATTTCGATTGAGATTAAGAACTTGTAAACTAACAAGAGAACTAAACGAATCAGGTAGATTTCCAGTGAAATTGTTGAAAGAAAGATCAAGTTTTTCAAGTGATCCAAAGTTACCAATGTTGGTTGGCAGATTGATTGAGAAATTGTTGTTTGAAAGATTGAGTGTTTTGAGTGAAATCAAACTCCAAAAATCAGATGAAAAATCATTGATTTGATTACTGTTTAGATCAAGAAACTGAAGCTTTCTGAGTTTGCCAATGGTGTTATCAGGAATGGGGCCAGTGAGTCCAAGATTAGGGGCAACAAGACCAATGACATCTTGCTGTTTAGCATCACAGAACACAAACTGCCATGAACACACAGATGATGAAAGATTGTAAAAATAAGCGTTTTTTGATGAATTTATACCCATTTTTTCAAAAAACTGAGAGACGATGAACTCATCTGAATTGGGAATTAACTCTTCTCGTTGTTGACCATTTGTTGACTTCAAGAAAAGTGTTAAAATCAAAATGAAACCTAATACAGCAAACCCCATTTGTTTGAAAATGAGGGTGAAATGTTGGAAATTGTGAATTTGGGAAGTTTATGGATATTGGTGAGGGTTCATAAATGGGACATGGGTCGTTGAGGTTATCAGAAAAAGCTGGTGGTGGTATTCAATGATTCCACAGTGTGTGTTTTGTGAGTGTGTTTTGCTGTGTGTGTGTGTGGTGGTTGACATCATATTTACTTAAGTTGGATAAGCTTTTTAAATGATCAATTTTGGACATAATTATGGATATAAATTCAACTTTTTGGAAAGTAAAAAAAGAGAGTTTGACACATTCGGCACCACCCAATTTTCACTGGGTCACGCGATTTACCTTCCTAATGTTGGCCGTTAGACCGGTCGGTGAGGGCGCATAATGGTGGCGTTCACCATGTTTTTATATATGCGTACACGTATAAGCTAGTCAACTAGCGGTACACAATCTGTTTAACCTGACGGTTTCTAATCTAAATCAATTTCTACAATAAGTGGTTCGGTTAACTATTGGTTTTTCAAACACTATGACTCTAACCGATTAAATAATTGAAACGGTTAAGCAAACCGGTCAACTGGTTAACAATTGTTTATTTATGAATCGGCCGTTTAACTAGTAAAAAGCTGTTAAAGTAACGGATTCTCTCACTTAACCTAAAAATTAGACCATAGTTCACAGTAACCTAAAACCATAGAAATCGACCATGAATAGCCTATTGTTTCGATTATTTTTATTGTTATCATCATGGACATTATTGGCAAACATGATTCAAGAATTCAAGATTTCAAGATACGCTTCAACTTCATTACACCAACATAAGCCATATTATTTTAAAAAGTAAACTTCTCTTTTGCTCCCTGTGGTTTGACAAAAGTAACAATTTTCATCCAAATTTTGAAATTTTGCAATTTTCCTCCATTAGTTTCAGAAAATTAACCATTTTCATCCAAAGTCCATTTAAACTTTGGATGAAAATGGTTACTTTTGTCAAACCACAGGGACTAAAATGGTTAATTTTCTGAAACTAATGGAGGAAAATTGCAAAATTTCAAAATTTGGATGAAAATGGTTACTTTTGTCAAACCACAGGGAGCAAAAGAGAAGTTTACTCTATTTTAAAAGTTGGTGTTTAAAATGTGGAAAAATGCCAAAAAAAACTCGAGTATGAACTTAATTGGTGATGTTTGCTTTACCGATTTTGGTAGGGTTTTAAACATACTCTACTTGAATCGGTTATTGAACCGATTCCCAAAATATAAGATTTGGGTCTATCCAGTTTCTACCTGGATCAGGTTAAAAAAACCACTTTGTCCACCTCTAGCTGCTCGAATCAATGGTCTCCAATTGAGGCAGGAAGGTTTAACCAACAGAAACCTCGGAAAGATTATTATAAATATTCAAATATTTTTTAAAAAAAAAAACAATTTAGCAAGATGCAAGCTTTTTCAACAAGGCCCATCAGTGATGCTTGCAAGTTGCTTTAAACACAAATGTAAAACCAATAATAATCAATAAAACCCATAATTAGTAAAATCTTAAAGAATAACTAAGCATCATTTCATGGTTTGTGGAAACACTGTTACAAGTGATAAAAAATTTTCAACACTTATGAAAGCTTGTTAATGAAGGAAATTATCGTTTATATTGGTGGTGTTAGTTATTATGCTGCATTATTCATACATACATTGCTTCTCTAAAAAGAAAATAATTGGAAAACAATTAAAGCATAAAATTATAACTAGTGATTAAGGCTTGGCCCTTTCTCCTTGAAGACTAGGGTTCAAGTCTTACTGGTGACACTTTAATGGATATATCTGGAGCTTTATCTTGGGTTGTGAACTAATGGGAGACGAGGGTTTACCTAATCCACGGGGTTCCCGCGCATTAGGGGTACGGTCTCAAGGTCGACGATCGAGGATGACGGGGGCCTCTGCCGTTAAAAAAAAACATATTCTTCTTGTACCAGTAGATATTTATTATTTTTAATTAAAATCATGGATAAATACCTAAACACAATTTAAATTTAGATATCCCAGAAATATTCAAAAATTAGAGGTATTACATCAGGTTATAATCATACATTTCTTCAACACTTTGATTATCAAGAACACTTGAAATCAAAAACCTAATTTCAAACATCAAAAAAAAAAAATAAAAGGTACTCCCACACCTCAGGAACTCGGGAAAATCTACAAATCAAAAAAGAATTTTTTCTGAAAATACCTGGAAAATATGTCCAGCATTCTCATTCTCATAACCCCCTGAAAACAAAATCTTGGCTCAATTTAAGCATCATATCCTGAAAGGCCCGTTACAGGATCTTGATTTTTTAAACTGCTTGTTATTCTTTTCCTTGATCAAAGGTGGTCTTTTTAAAAAATTTTGGTTTCCAAAATGCGCTTTTAACCTTTCGTTCGCAATATCTTGAAGCGGGTTCTTTCCGTCAAATTCAGTTTTTGAGATCCGTACCTTCTTCCTCTTTCCTTTGTCATATTCTTCATCCCTGTTAAATCATAAGTTCAAGAACATGAAAAATTATGTTTAATTTATAAAGGTTTCTAAATATCAAAATAATAGAAATGGGTAATATATGACTCACCATTCATCCCCAATATAACCAATAGTGAGATCGGGTGTTTTTGCACTTAAAACCTGAAAGCGTGTCGACATGTCTTCATCCCATCGAGGGACTGTAATTAAAAAAAAACACATGGGTCAAAAATACTCGGTTAAAGAATTTGACTTTATAGTTCTTTAAAGGTTGACAGAGATTATAAGTTTATAACAAAAGTAAAGACAAGGCAAAGAAGTAATTTTACTTACTGGCTCTGTGATCTGTACCGAGAGTAAGCATATGAACCAAATCTTTTTGTGACGAAGATCTGCATCCATGTTCCAGTCGATTTGATTCTTTAGGGTTAGATTGATTTACTGTTGAGTCAACATTTAAATCACTTGTTGCAAGTACAGCACCATCTTTAACAACTCTCTCTTTAAATCCAATTTTAAATGGAGGTCTGACAGCATCCTGTGGTTCCGCTTTGACCGATGAAGATGGGTCTTCATTGACCAAATTCTCTCGACCAAGATTCTTGGCCCGTTTGCTTCGTTTATGTTTCTTTTTCTTTCTCTGGTTTAATAAGGATGTCCCCATAAGAACATTTGAGCTGAATTTCATGCTTACTATCTTACACTTCAGAGAGTTTTTAACTTTTTTATGGATTTTCCTGCCAACAGCTTTTTTCTCCATTTTTGGCATACATGGTAACTCCATTTGTAGAGAATTTTCGTTTATGAAGCTTTCCATTTTGGGCAAGCCCGATGACCTCAGCAATGCAGTAGCAGTCTTCACGTGACCATCACCAACACGGTTGTCGCCAGATGACACACCCCCACCAATGTCCTGAATATTTTCTCATGTTAATTTCAAAATGAGCACAAGTTTAGAAAACAAGTTACTTGTGGATCAACCCAACCGGGCTATGTTTTATCGAAGAGCATTTGGGTAAAATTATAGATTAGCAAAAATGGAATACGGATTAAATGAATCAAACAGTTCAAATAATCTGAAATATATTTTTTAGTGCATGAAGCCTCTTTAATAGTTTTATTCAAATAATAAGATCAGTAATGAAATAGTTTAGTATTTGCAATCATGCTTGACAAACTCTCTTTAAATCAATCAATCAACGTACTCAGTATATCCCGCCATTAGCATGCTAAGGCAGGGTCTGAGGAGGGTGAGATGTAGACAGCCTTACCCCTACCCCGTAGGGGTAGAGAGGCTGCTTCCAGTGAGACCCTCGGCTCATGATGCTTGATCAACCGTCCGAAACGATTTTAACGTTATTTTCACTGAATAAGTAAAATGACGTTAAAATTAGTGCAATTTTACTTTTGCCCCTCAAGAGCTGTCGACACATATATACATTATATGTGCGCACCGCTAACGGGGCGTAAAAAACTCTCTTTAAATAATGACTGTAAAAAAAGTGGTTTTAAAACAACTTAACCAGACATCCAGACCGGTAAAAATTGTTAGCTCTGCCGATTTTTATTAAAAATAATTACCTTTGTAATATCCTCTGTTTTAATGGGCTCTGGGTTGCTTTCCAGGACTGAAGATACTTTCTTCTGAGTTGCTTCTGCTGCACCATTACTGAACCCACTCCTCATAATTTCAACAGTAGCTGAAGACTTTTCATCATTTAATGACATTGGGTTGGAGTTTGTTTGGGCCTTCTCTGGTGCAATCGGGTTGAACCCATTTCTGTCGATGCAAACATCAGCCAAAAACATTTCAGCATTTGAAGATCCATCACTAGGACCTTTGTTCATTTGGGCCTCTTTTAATGCGCCAGGTCTATTGAGTTGTGTACTAACACTAACTGAAGATTTGTGACCGTTTACAGATTCATCACTAAGATATGTGTTTGCATGGATCTCTTTTGGTGCAACAGGGTTCGACCCATTACTCTCAGTACCAAAAGTCACCAAAGAGGTCTGATCATTTGGTGGCCCATTGCTTGGGCCTCTTTTCATTTGAGCCTCACTTGATGCACTTACCCCATTGGGAGTACCATTCAACTCCTTCTTATCCTTTATATGAACATCTATAGCCATTTTCAATGATGTTTGACAATTTAATGATCCATTACATAGGCGCGCTTTCATTTGGGCCTCTCTTGGTGCACCAGACCCATTGAGTGTAGCATTCATCACAATCTTCTCTTTATCTGTACACTTTTTTGTTGCAAAATTCTTTCTATCTTTAAAGTAAAATAGCATGTAGGCTTTCTGCTCAAAAACCTTCTTTTCACTCACTTGACTGACCTGTTCATATACAAAAAAAAAAAGTAAATAGAAAGAAGAAAATTAAACCACAGTTTTATCCTTTTCCAAATTTAGTACCTGATTGTCGTCTAGTGCGTACCACATGCCACTAGATGTCCGAACAAAGCAGTAATAATGACCAGAATGTGTACTCCAGCCAGCATGAACCAAAACACCATAAAGTGTGTACTTCAAATCCTCATCCTGCATTGTTATGTAAACAAAATTTAGTAAAATTATAAGAAAAGAGTTTGGTATATAGACTAAAGGTGGCAAATTTAATATTTACTTGTAAATAGGTCGATTTTGGTTGCATTCTATTACTAACGAATAAAACAAAATATGATAAAAACAGGTCATGTCTAATATAATAAAATATAAAGAAAAAGAGTAAAATGCTGATTTCGCCCCTGGTCTGGTATGATTTTAGGCAGTTCAATAAGTAAAAGTTGTTGCAAATTGCGTGTCTTGTTTTTAATTTCGTGCCATTCATGTCCATTGACCCAACGACAATAATTTCTCCACCACCATTCCTGCTGCCGCAGATCGACTCTACCGCCAAAACGCTGGCGAGCACTCAGCAGTGCCAATGGAATAAAGGATAGTATTTTTCTTTCAAACAAATCTCTCATTCAAGCTGGGTAAGGCTCGAACTTAGCTCGAGTTTGGCTCGTTAAGACTTATAAGAGTTTGAGCTCGAGCATTGCTCGTTTAAAGTTTTGTTTCTAAATCTCGAGCTCAGCTGGTTAGAAAAATTTACTAGCTCGAGGTGAGCTTGGCTCGTTTAGTATTTAGTTATATAATTAATTTAATTTTATTATTAATTTTAAATACATTTATAACTATATTTTTCATATAAAACATAATATATGTAATTTTATTATATTTTTATAATTTTATATATAAAAATAATTATTTATATAAATAAACACTTGTATAATTAAATAAAAAAATTTATATAAAAAGCTCGATTAGGTTCACGAGCCGGCTCAAGCTCGACATGTGAAGCTCGATCTCTTGATCTCGATAACTAAACAAGCCATATTTCCAGGCTCGCTTTAGGCTCGGCTCGTTCGAGCTTTTTACTGATCTGATCTCGAGTATTTCCCGAGCCGGCTTGATTCGTTTACACTCCTATGCAAGCAAATGTTCAACTTCTTTGAGTTTCTTGTAAACTCTCACAATTTCATTTTCATAATCTAACTTCCTACAATTTCTTGTCATCATTTCATGATAATTCGTTTAGGAATACAATTCCCTTAGAATTTATAAAAACCTTAGAAATTTAGGAATTAGGAATCATGGATTAAAATGGCGGTGGATATCTAAATGAGCAGTTTCGTCGGAACAAAGCCATATTTTTAGAATAAGAAGACGACTATGAGGATCTCTTAGAAAAAACGAAGATTTGGTATTTAAGAATCAGGAAGAAGCTAAGTTAGTTAGAGTAAAATGCCATTTCTGTCAAACTTGCAATGGTGGTGGTGGTGGTGGAGAGGATAGAATAGGAGGGAATTAGGTTAGCGACGAAGGTGAATGTATGGCGGGTGTTAAATATTGTTTTTATTTTAAATTTTTACATATGAGAATGAAGTATATATTAGTCATTTAACATAAATGAGGGTAAATTTGAACAAGTAAAGTTGTTGGCCTCAAGTACTATTAATGCAATTTTCCACAAAACCAGGGATGCAAATGGAAACAAATTTTGTTAGACAATTGGCTCAAAAACAAATCAAGCAACACTGAATTAAAGCTGTCATATTGTTACATTATGACATTTAAAAAGAAAAGAACTAGTATAATAATAATAATAATAATAGAGATGATTAAGCCTATTTATAGCTAGAAACTTAACCTCCAAGATAAAGTAAACAAGGAAAACACAACCTAAACTAGGAATCTACCAATTGGTAATTACCAGCTGTAATCCAGAAAAAATACAGCTATAAATTCTACAGCATTTTAATTTTAATGGTGAAAACAACTTAACCTAATAAAACACGATTAAACCTATCAAATTTTACTTAAGAATCAAAACTAGCAAAAATCATACCAAACAAGGACGAAAATGGCATTTTACTCAAAAACAATTACTTATTATTGAAATAATATAGCTTTCTAATCATTATTAACACCAATTATTTGACACACTAATTCTTTCACTTGCTACATCTATTTCATGCAGCATTTGAGCAATTGGGTTTGAAAGGAAAGAGTTAAACTTACATATGGACCAGTCACAAAAGGTTTTAAGTCCAAAGTATGACCAAATTGAATTTTCTTGTCAATTTTTTGGCCTGATATGTGGGACCCAAAGCGTTTCAGGTGGACGGTTAGAACATTTGGAGGCTTGTAAATTGTAAGCTGTTTGAGAGCTTTGACCTTTTGCTTGCACTGCTGGCAATGATATTGCTTAGCCCCACCATCTAACATTTCTTGGGCAGTAAAATTTGCAAATGCCTTGTGTAAAGTGTCAGCTCTTAATATTTCAAGACTTAAATCCAAAAATGGGTCAAACTTGTTGGAGCAAAAGTTGCAATGCATGCACTTCACCTGGAAGACCAACAGTTTATTCAAACATTAGCAAACAACTGAGTTTTTCAAAAATTTAAAAACACACATATGAAGACTATACTTGTGATTTAAAGTATCCTCAACCCGTGTAGAAAAAAAAAAAACAATTCTCTTTAAAAGTAACAGTTTCAGCCCATGTAAGTTTTGAAATCAGAAGTAAAACAAAAAAAAAAGCCAAAAAACCTCAAAAGTGTATTTCCAATGCATAAAACCATTTAAAAGTATTTCAAATATAATTTGAATGTAAGTTTTGTTATCAACTGTGACACTAACTGCGTTTATATAAAAAAATACTGAGACACCAACTATTTCAAGAAAAAGGTAAAACTTACATAAACATGTTTTAAGTCGAACCAACCTGCTTCAATCCATACAAAAAATAACCAATTTCAACCCATGCAAGAAATAATCCATTCTCATTTGAACCTGTTGCCCAGCCCATCCATTTTACCACTCATAAAACAATTAGTTACCTGACTACGAAGACGGCCACCAAATATCTTGTGAACTAAACTTTTATCATAGGCACTTTGTGATTCACTAGGCACCCCATTAGGTAAGCAACATTTGTGCATTGATTCCAATAAATTTACCATGTATTCATGTGCATCCTCCTGCCTTGAATTTCTAAAAGTCCTAGATATACCTAATTATGTGGTTAAGAATATTCAAAAAATCTGAAATACAATTCAATCCACTGAACTTCAAGTTAAAACAAAAGAATATATATGCAGATTTCTGAAATCAAAATTAAAAAAAATATATATATCACATTACACAATCAAGAAAGTGGTAAAAATAAGTTTATTGTAGGATACAACGCAAATTTGAAACAAGATCCTTGGGTGCCAATGATTTCCCTGATAATTGTAGTGCTCGGCTGACATGTTTCTGAATAGCACATAAGGCACAGAATCCAGATTTCCGACCTTCATCATTTTATAAAGTAAATGGAGATCAATATTGGTCAAATACTTTTATATGTTTATTCATTGACCTTATATATATGTAAAACTCTTACAAGTAACATGATGTTTTCCTCTCTGCAGATATGCAACTAAAGGCGCGGTATATGTTAAACATTGTAATACGGAATTAAGAAAGCAAGTATTCCCAAGATTCTCCAAGCCAGCACCCTTTGGATTTGTCACATAAAGAGAACACGTCAACATTTAGTCATTTACAAAAAACAAATATTTCTAATAGTAACGATTTATTGGAATAAACAACCACCATCATTCCTAATAAATCTCACTCGTAGCATGGTTATTTGTAAGGTCTAGGAATGGTGGGATTTTGGCAATCCTTATCTCTATCCCTGAGGAAAAAGAAAAAGAGGTTGCTTCCAAATAGGCCCCTAGATCAAGTACAAATACACAAACACAAACACAAACACAAACAGACACAATCAGCTATAATTCCATATCTCCAACTTCTCACCATTGCAGCTTACACAAGCATTTTATGCAACTTATTCTTCCTAATTGAATGTTAATTTACATTTGTATGATAGCAATGAAGCCTGGATGTTTACACTAATGGAACCTAAGTTTAATCAACCAAAGAGTTGAATAAATTCAACTATTTAACATCCAATCCAATCCAATCCAATACCATAACAATTCTGCTATATGTATAATTGTATATACAATAAACAATTAAATTTCAAAAAAAAACTGTAATTTCCAATTGGAACTAAAGAAACTTACAATTCTCCTGATAGTCATTTCAACACTGAGTTCCGGATCCAACCCGTTGTCCAAATCCGATGCATCTCTTTTCTTACCCGAGGTCCTGTCCAACCCGATGTTCTGATGATTAGCATTCGTTATATTGGAGCTCGTTGCAATGGGATTGAGTGTTTCGAGCCGAAAACTTCCATCGCCGCCACCATTAGTAAATCCAGTGAACGGTTTTCTAGCTAGGTGAAACTCAATCCTTCTAAACGGAGATTTATCCGCCGGAGCTACAGATTCCGTCGGTTCATCACGCGGATTTTCATGACTTATGGGTTTTTGAGCCACGATGATGCTATTATCAATCAAGCTCACAGATTCGGCCATAATAATCGTATCAAAGGTATGATTGAAACACTGTTATTGATACATATATGGATTGATTGATTGATTTGGGATGTGTGTGGGCGAGTGGATTGTGGTGTGGGAGAAAGAGGAAGAACGGTGAAGCAGAACACAGGTATTAAACCCTACTTCTTGCTATGTGAACCTACACGTGTGCGTCGTCTTCACACGGTTTCAAAGGTTTGATTGGTAAATTTAGACCTTTAATTTTAACAAGAGTTTCAGGCTCTTTGTTTGGGTACGAAGGTCTCCTGATTCAACTGTTTTTTTCAAGTTTTACTACGCCACTTTTGTCTGCGCGGCGCAGACAACGGGCAGAGATTGGCTTATACAGATTGTTTGTTTTTCAGAAGATGTTTCGTTAAAAAATGTATGTCCGCCTCTTCCACAGCCCCTTTCTCCTTCACTTCCAGATCTCAGCCGGCCACCTCCACAGGCGCTCCGCCGCTGCCCTCCTCCCAAGGCGCGACCACCGCCGCTCGTGTCCACAGCCGCGACCACTGCCGTCCTCGTCCACAACCGCGGACACCGCCGCCCTCTTCCACAGCCACGACCTCGCCTCCCTCCTCCGCAGTCACAACAGGTTTTGTTCGATTTTGTGTCGAATCTGAACAATGGATTTTTTGTCTTGGTTTAGTTCAATCATCTCCGGCCATGGATTCACTTGTAAGTTTTGTTTTTTGATTTCACAAATTTCAATCTGTTCATCAGTTCATGTGTTGTTTCTATCTGTAAATGAGTAATGAATTCACACGTGAGAAATGGTTGATTCATTAGCAGACGTTAAAAAACAAACAATCTTCTTCTAACAGACTGTAGAGGTTTTGGTCAACTCTTCTGCAAAAGATGTCTGCAGATGTGGTCAGCAGACTGCAGACATTTTGCATTTGAAAAACAAACACTACCTTAATGATTCAAACATTACCAAACGACGCCTTAATCTCAGGAATATTAGCAACTTATGTACTAACTTTGTTTTAAATAGTTGAATCATGTTTACATAAATTTTTATTTAAATAACACATTAACAAAATATTGATGAATACATTTAACTCTAAAATCATATAGGCATAATATTAAACACTTATTCTTAATTTCATTTGGCAGTCGACACGTTTAACATGTTATTTCACTTATTAATATTTAATATACGCAAGTTTTTATGTCCCTAGGTCAGTTACAAATATCTTATGTTTAACCCTCCATACTACTACACTAGCCTCCTTATGGGAATTTCAGCAATGATACAAACATTATTTATGAATTTGTATATGCCTATGTCCTAAATATTGTCATGTAGATAGCCTTTATGCATTGTAACATTTAACATTTTAATGTCACTTTTGGTAAGTCATTTCATAGTTTTAAAAACATGTTAAATATATGCACCTTAGTGGCCTTGCTGTGTGACAGTGTGTGAACTTTTTTATTTTTTGGACATAGTCTCTTCTGTATTTTCTTAGATTCTTGTTTTTCTTCATCAAAACTTTTACTGGTGTGTTTTCCAAATGAAGTAACAAGTAAGTTGGTGAATGGACTGACTTTCAAATCAAGTGGATGTAGATGGGTATATGGCAAGATAAAAGAGAATTCGAAGTTTGAGCGTGAAAACAAGCTAACCTCGATCGCCCTTTTTAAGTTGAATTACGAGGACTGCTAAGGTATCAGTGTCACACCCCAACCGACGGTGGAATACGTTGGGGCACGAGTTATATTGTTCATTAGCTCATACTACTATTATAACGTTTCAATATTTAAATTATTACAAGTTAAATACAACATTCATTGAATCACAATAAAAACATTACATGTATTGAAAATTCCAAACTATTACAATTGAATAGTAAAACATTATTTACAATTTAACTAGGTTTACTATGTCTTATCATATGTCTTCATCATGTCTTCCTTAGCGTGTTACACATGTAAAATAGAGTTTGTCAACTATTTGCACTATTTGCATACACATACTAAGTTTAAATAATAAGTATAAAAATGATGCAAACTATAGCCTAACTAGAATATGTATCATAAGCATAGCATACATACAAGTTTGAATAATAGAATGAATACATGAATAACAATAGTTTGTGTCTAAACAAGTATCCTTACATAATAATTCAAGTATAACAATACAAGAATTATCATTTGTAATTCAACTAGTTTGCTAGGTTTATTTTTCACATTTTTCACACAATGGAAAAAGCCATTGCGAATATGGAATCTAACACCTCTTAGGCTATTAAGTACTAGTTTGCTTAACTGACAACACACATATAATCAACACATTGTATAAGCATACTAGCATAGGATTAGCATCTAACACATATGACTAACTAGGTTTAAGGCTTGCATCATAGATTGAATAAATGATACAATTGAAATAAGTTTGAATAGAACATGTGTCATATCCCTAAAACAAGGAATGTAAAAAGAGAATATGAAGAAATTCACTTGATTGCTTAGAATCTAGTCCTCAAAACCTTTGAGTAATGTTTGAATAAGCATAGGTCAATCACCCTGGTTTGATGTTGTCTTGTTGAAGTTCGAGTGATGAGCAAAAAGGCTTGGTCTTTGATCCCGATTCATACGCAGGAGTGATGGGGAATGAGATTTTTGTGCTCAGACTATATCGCAAGAAGTCTAGAAAGGTTGTTCAACTATTTGATTCGACTTTTATACTCGTATGAGTTGAATTCGAATTATATCGGTATAATTTGGAAGCTTGTAAACGTGTTTAATGGGTTTAATCATTTTAATTACTGACTGGGAACAAATTTTGAGTTCGAATAGTTTCCTAAAACACTTCGATCGAGCTGTCAATACACGGATTTGAGTTGTTTGCTCATTCGGGTTTGATCATTTTAACTACTGATTAGGAGTCAAACCTACATATTTTTTAAAATCCATGTTCACATTATAATAACCATGTTTTCTTCTAGTTATCGTCATAGTTGTTCATTATCTTCGGATTGATATAACATGTTTTAAATTTTATTTAGCTTCATATTAAAATAAAATCACCAGATGAAAGTTGCACAAACGAAAAAATCAATGTATAACGTCATTTTGTTGTGTTATATTTTTAATGATGTTTTATTACCGAATTTGATGACAAATGGTATGTGGTGTGTCTTCATACGTTTTTCAAACTCTTTAGATGTTCATCACAGTAAAATATGCCCTGTATAAGTAGCATCTTCAATAGTAGATTTATCCCCCTTAACGACTTTAGATAAATTCGCCATGAAAGCAAAACACACAAGGAATTCTTAAATAAATAAGAGAATGAAATCAACAAACAATCAACCTTTGAATCAGTCGGATGTTGAAACTATTTGTTTCACTAAAAAATGCATCTGAATCAGTTAATTAACCTTTTAATGATTAACTTTTAAATCGAGTAAATGATTTAGACATATTACTGACTTAACACTTACTAACACGTACATATCGACTAGTCACATGCCTACCACAGCTGGCAGATAGTCCAATACTTGTTTCAAGTATGTTGATAATTACACTCATGTTGGTGTCAGCAAGCATTCTTATATGCAAGAAACAAATGTATTATTTCCCTCAATGTATAACCAAACTTACCCCGTATATTTCACACTTTTCAGTAGGGTCTAGAGGTGAATGATGAAAACAAATATCACCCCTATCCCCGTGGGATAAGAGGCTGCTCCGAATGAGTCTCCGACTCAAAGTTATCGTTTGAAATAATCATTCCAACCCTTTTAACGTTATTTTCACAAAAATAAGTAAAATAACGTTAAATTTAGTGCGATTTAACTTTTGTTCATTGAGGGCCCACATATATATACATTATTTTCGTACAGAGCAGATGAGGCTTGTTTCCCTCAATATATATGAAGCCAAAATTTCTACATAACAACAAACACCACCTTTTGAAAGTCCACCCACTCCAGCTACATCAAATTGGCCGTTATGTCAATTCAATTTACGACTCCAATTTGCACAAAAAATTAAAAAGCAACTAAAAGTTATGTTCGAAAATAAGATTGATGTTTTTCTAGGGGTTCTAATTTCAACTAATTTTGTCAAGCATACTGCATAATGTACAATACACCAAAAAGCTTCACTGTGAAAAAGATACAACTTGCCTTGTATATAAAGGATATAAATATGAAATTGCAAATAAATAATAATAGTATTGATTAATCGATTATCTTACGCGTAATCAGGCATTACCCGTTTAAGGAATGTGATTGGCTGGGATATCTCGGGAGCAACCTCTTCAAACGAGATATAATTTCGTTCCTTGTCGTACATATGACATGTTGTCAAAATTGTCTTCATTAAACGCCAATTCCATGATGCCTCATTTAGGTACTATATGAAATCCATATGAAACAAACATATGTTAGTTCACTTAAAAACCATATTCGTATGGTGTTTGTGTCAGCTTAAACTTATGGGCTATGACATTCTTGATAGGTCCAATGATAAGGGTCTGGATTTATCAACTTTTCACCCGCAAATAAATCTTTTATGATAAGGTTGCACAAGCACATTTAAAGAGCTTATCATGTTTTGATAAGCAAATAAGCTCTATATGTAAGATTGATTACCTGGACACTCCCTTGGCACATAAATGTGTTAAGTTTTAAATTCATGTGGTTTTTGTTTTCTACCACTGTGAATGTTTCTTCTGTATTTACACCCAATTTCAAAATAAAACAATCACGAGTAATAAATGCATAAAATTATAAATAAAAAAAATACTATTACAAAGATAATCTAGATCATTCAATAAAGCGATATGTGAAAGTGTATGCATGGATTGTGGATGATTATAAACTCATTTGGCACATTCCTTTTTTTAACCAAATTTCTTAATTTTACACATTTCACTGTTTTTGAGAGTTAAAATTTCTTAATTTTCAGCATTTGCCCCGTTTTTGAGAGCTAAGTTTTTTAATTTTACACATTTGCCCTGTTTTTGATATAAACATAACAATTTCAAAACTCAATGCGTCGTTGCCATGGATAATGTCTAAATAGTTAAATAAAATATATATACAATAAAGGCCAAAAATCTTACCTTTCCCCAATTCTCTTGAAGAGATTTATGAGCAGCTCGCAGATTATAGCTCGGAATCCTTGAGGAAATATGGTGAGGGATATGAACATTGATATCATGACAAAGGATCTCTATCCTGTATCATAAGTTTATAAGCATACAAACAATATGTTTTAGCTGGACTTTATGAGCATTGTAACCGATTCCTTAGTTGACCTATACATGGGTAGTTTCGAGTCAACTAAAAAGAAAAGGTTCAAATGGGGAGACACAAAATGTTTTCAGGTGCAAAAAAAAAACCCCTCTAATTTACTTTATTAAATATAGAATTCTGAATACTATTGTTAATAATTTAGTTTTGTAATCATCTTTAGCACATTTATTAATTAACTCAAAGCAAGAAAGGAAAAGGAATAGTGACCTTATGGACCCACCCGTTTTGTTACTACCAAAAATTACGTTTAAACCCGCACAGTTTGAGCCATTACCAAAGCCATCCCTAGGAAGTTTTAAGTACATAGGAAAATACCATTTAGGATAATCACAGTGCACGGTCCCGTTAAGTTGGGCCTGAGTCGCATTCCATTCCTCTGAAGATTTGAAAGGTATGTGCGGTGCAGTGTGGTGAATTATTGTGAAAGTGCTCATCTGTAAATATAGCATATTAATTTTTCTATTTAATTTGCTAAAATAAGAAAACAAAACCCTGATTGGTATGTAGACCTAAAAATATGATCTTGATTGAAAGATTCAATATTATGGGTTGTTAAAACGGTAGCACATACCCAAAAATGATAGACCAGCCATGGCATTAACCAGAATTTTATCCATCCAACCATTCCGGTCTTGTAAATAAGTAATGGCCATCCAATTGCCATGAATGCATAAACGCAAGCGAGGCTGAACTTTACTTTTCCAGCTTCAGTTGGTCTGAATTTATTTAAATCAAAATGCCAGAGTAACCTGAAAAGATGACGATTAACAGCAGCAAGAATAAGATCCAATGATATGACATGGTTAGAGATTGAAACTGTTTGAGTAGGGTTAGGTTGACCACTAACACCTCTTCATTTTTGTAAACATAGAATGCATTGATAATAAATATTAAAGCAATATTATTACAAGAGTAATCTCTGAATCTATGAAGCTTGCCCATTCCAACTTTTTTAGCTATATTTATATTGACCCGTTTGAGATAAAACACAAACCAAATTGATCCACATATAAGTAAATGGGTCAATATTGCCACCTTTTGAAATGGGGTGGACAATAGATGGATTCTTTAGCCACCAGTAACATTGTGCATGTTTAACAATTGTGCATATGACTATGCAAAGAAAACATGTTTTTATCAAAATTTTCAGAAAAGTTAATATATAACTGGGAAATTACCAGTGTGATATAGACATGATAGGCCGAATAGGGCCATATCCGTATATGATTGCCCTCCGAAAAATTGGGGACTCCTCAAAATGTTTCTTCATAACAGGTTGCCAAGCCGTATCTTCTTTCAACCTATATTTTCAAATAATGTAGGGCAGTTAAGCCTGGAATGTCATAAACTTGTAGTTATTAGAAAAGATATTCAATAAATTAAGATATGTTATAGAAAGTTATCCAACACAAAATATATATATATATATATATATATATATATAACATTATACATGTTTGTTCGGGCATGATGTCGGTCATGTTTTATGCGCCATGGTTCATATGGGTATATCAATGGCAGAAAAACCAAAGTTCCAACAATATCTTCCAACAATTTGTTCTTTGAGAAAGATTTGTGTGCACAGTCATGACCTATTACAAAGAACTTTTAAAGGAACAAAATGACAAAGGAATTTATTTTAGATTTGTTAAAATAAAATAAAAAAACGAAAAAAAAAAACTAAAGAGATTGCTTACCCCTGTAACTGCACTTCCTGTCCATGCCCAAGCCAATGGAAGAAGGTACCAAGGGGATTTGGAGATCAAGAAAAGCCCCAACACATATGACGTTGCAGATATTAAGACTGATTTCCATGCTTTAATGTTATCAATCTCAAACACCTTCAAAATATCATTAGATTACAACCTAGAAGTTTCGAAATCGCAAAAACTAATTACTCAAGCCCTGGTTTGTCTAGTTCGAATCAAAATTATCAAATGCGTAAGGCGCCCTCAAGGCGATTAGTCCCCACCTAGGGCCTAGGCGTTAAGCGCCAAAAAAACGGGGGCCTGAGAAAAAAAAAAGCGCCCTTTCCAAAAAAATTATAAAATAAATTATAAAATAAAAAATAAGACTACAAATCCAAAAAGTTCTCACTAACCAAACACAATGTTCAAAATATCAAATAACAAAATCATCCCAAATGAAAAAATCCCTCAAAACCATAAAAGTTTAAACTTGAAGACAAAAAGGTTCATAAAATAATAGATAATATTTCTTCATAACCAAAGTGGCACCTGACTTTCCTAATTATGTTAACTTATAATTTAATTTATATATTTTTCATAAATTAAAAAAAAAAACAAGTTTCCTAGTGGTGCCTGACTTTCCTAATTATGTTAACTTATAATTAATTTAAATAACTATGGTTCGAATAATACTTGGCAAATCCAATATGCTTCAAATTTTATTGTGCTTATTTCACATTTGATTTTGACTACAAATAATGAGATTATCCCGTAATTCATAAATCAAATAAATAATATAATAACAGTTTAAAACTTTTAATTTTTATTTTGCATTTACTTTCTCTTAGAACCCTAATATTAATTCAAAACTACGTAAAAGTAGAGCAAATCTTTCTTGCGTGCTTATATGTAGGTTATAATACAGAATTTTTTTAACACAAATTCCAATTTTATAATTAGTAAAGTGTGATAACATGAAATATATGATCACATGCAAAAACCATGACACTGCAACGCTCAAAAATGAGCATTCAATGTTATGTCAAAGCACACATGCTACCCATATGCCATTGAAATACTCGTGAGTAGTTTAAGCAAAATAGTTGGGCCGCGTAACAGTCAAAACATGCTATTTTTTGGTATGAGGCTGATTGAACTGTTATTCCGTTAAAGATAAGCATAACCTGAATTGACCCATTCAAAAGTGTATCAAATTTGTCACCTCTACTTGTGAGTCAAATAGCAAGTAATCAACCAAGGCATAAAAAAAGGATAATAAGTACAAGTGTAGTACCGTTTTAGGAAGAGTATCAATGATGTTCTTTAATGTTATATTATCTGGGAGTGGTTCTCCAATTTGCCTAAAGCCGTAACTTTCACATAATTCTTTTCTATGTTGTGCACCGTCAACCGGAAATGGTGATGTAACAGGACTTGCCACTGATTTTACAGTCTTGCTCCTTCTCAAGGGGATTACAAATCTTCGGTGTTTGGCTTTACATTGAGGAAGAACTTCCCATGTCAAATAAGACGCGCCTGTCTAATCAAGTAAGTATCATAAGACGTCAGTTGAACAGTATATGTCCTTTTTTAAGTTATATAATGGTACAATATATATGGCCAATTGTGTGCATGAAATACACATTGAAGAAATCATAACGTACAAGTAAAAAACAAAATTAAAGGTTGTATGTTAGATTGTAAATAATATATAATGTCCAGTGGGTAAGGCTGTAAACGAACCAAACGAACGCTAACCGAACGAAGATTCTTGTTCGTGTTCGTTCATCAAAGACTTTAACTTGTTCACGAACGCAAATGAAAACTATTAATTAAACAATAAAAATCAACAATTTTAAGCTCAATCATTATAGATAATCATTTATGTAAATATAAAGTTAAATATTACAATATTAAACTTAAACTAGCGTAAATATTATCAGTGTTGTAAAAATCGGGATTAATCGCTAGTCGGCCCGAAGCTGATTAATTTTTGCCTAGTCGGTTCAAAAATTGCTAGTCGGCGCTAGTCGGGACTAATCGGGCCTAGTCGGGACTAATCAGACCTAGTCGGGGCTAGTCGGCCTAGTCGGGTTAATCAGTCCAAGGGCAAAAAATGGGTCAACGGGACAAAAAATCGGTCAACATGCCAATAATTTTATGTTTAGACCAAAAATTTCGATCCAAGGCCAAAGAAATTGTGGTTTTTCTTCTTCTCTGTCTCAGTCGACTCCCAAAATCACAATCAAGCGGTCAAAAAGCAGCTGCGCACGATCAGTCTCAGTCGACTCCCAAATATGATTATGTTAATGTTTGAATTTTTAAGTACTTTGTTTATTATCTTTAAGTTTATTAGAAAAATATTTGAATTTTGAAGTATTATATTTATATTGATGTGTGTATTTGTATGCATATATATAAAATTTTGAAAAATTCTATACAAAAATTCCAATCCGATTAATCCCTAGTCCCTACCTCGCCGACCGACTAGCGACTAGCGACTAGCGATTTTTACAACCATGAATATTATGGTATTAAACTAAAATTGTAAGAATATACGACACATTTAATGAATATATATAATAAATGAACATAATCGAACATAAAGGAACGCAAACGAACATGTAACAAAACGACGAACACAAATGAACGAACACGACCTCTGTTCTTGTTTGTGATCATTCCTTTATTAAACGAACGAACATAAATGAACTACATGTTGAATGGTTCACGAAATCTTCGTTGAACGTTCCGTTCGTTTACAACCCTACAGTGGGTCCTAGGGTTTTGTTTCTTTTAGGTTCATCACTTCATCTCCTATATATACCCCTGTATACTCCTTGCTATTGTTAGATAGAGATCAGATAAACTTTCCAATCTTTGATTACACTATATAATTCATAATACAAGATGCAAATGTTCCTAAGAAAGATCGTAAATTTTCATCTCCAATGCATGCACCATATTTTTTATAATGACATGTTACTTTCTTTCAATTAATTCAATTAAATCAGTATATTTACAATTTTATAGAAAAGCAAATAATCATAACTACATACATATTTTTTTAGAAGTTATTAATCTAATGTAGTTGTAAGTTTTTGTTATTTCATTGTACATCTTTAACTTTCTTGTAATTTTAATTATGTAATATATCTTAATTTTAGTTAAGGTTGTAGCTTATTGTACTTTTGTATCTATGCATTTTGGGTTTTATATTTACATTACAACTAGAATGAATAACTTAACTAACTTACTAATAATAAATTTGCAACTTAAGAAAAAGAAATCTAACAGTCGTATTCAATATAAGACTCCTATTAAAGCTCTCATTGAGATCGTTCCAACAATGTATATTTCAAAAGTTAATTTAATTTAATTTTTTCAACGAACAGTTAATTTATGTGAACTTATCAGAATTTAAAAGAAATACAATGTAAAAAAGACATTAATTTAACACTAAAACGTGTTACAGAAGAATATGCAATGAACCACAAAACAATGAAACCCTAAGCCTCAAACCAACCTAGGGGATTTACATTAATTGCAATTTCATTTCTGAGATTAAGGATTCGTACCAGTCGGAAACAATGAGACGAATCTATGGCCATTAATCGGTTTGTGCAGATTGCCCTAAATCAAAATCAACACACGTATGTTAAAATGTGTATGAAATGCAGCACAGAGATGGAGATACATGAACTTATTACCTTCAAAAGAAAACCAGAATCTGCGAGCGAGCAGGCCATTGGAAGATTGAAGATGATGGATTAGAATATGGCGCTCGAAAGAGAACCATAAAATGGCGATTCAGTGGGGTTTATATGAATGCACGTAAACCCCTTTTCTCCGCCTATGGATGCAATTTGTCTAGGCCCCTCTCTGGATTTGGTTTAGATTTTACGGAATGCACGTGATTCTTTTTTTTTTTTTTTTTTTTGGTTTTAATTTTAACTGCTTAAAAATAGGATATAACTGGGTACGTTTGTTTATTCTTTTTAATTTTATGACGGTTAGAGTAAATTGTTTTATAAATTACTACATTCTTAGTCCAGCAAATTACCTTCACAAGTTTGATCAAATTACCCTTATATAATGATAATATGTTTTATATAAATGTTTAAAATTTGTGATTATATGAGTAATTTATAAAACATATGGATCAAAAGTGAAATACTAGCAAACTATAATGATCATCTTGATAATTTACTCTTATGGCTATTTTTAACGAGGAAAGATTAAATACGAATAGATTTTTGGTTAAAAACATTAATAAGTAATAGATTTTTGACATATGCCAAGATAATTTAGATATAACACCTTATTTTTGCACTAGATATTTTTTTGTGCTAGATTTTTTTGTAGTAGATTTTTGTGTTTTATGTACAGTATTTTCTTTGTATTACATTTTTATTTTTTGTATTGGAGTTTAATTTTTCTGTACTATACTTCTTTTTTATTTTTTTATTGGATTATTTTTACTGCATATTGTTTTTTTTGTAATAGATTGTTTTTATTTTTTTTAGCATGTCACATGTTAAACTTTTATTGGTTCTTACTTTTTTAAGCAAAAATCTCTTCTTGGTATATCCAACTCGTATTTTTAACATTCAAGTGTTTCAATGAAAAACTTGAAATCACTATATGTCCCCATGTCCTTGATGACTGTTTTAAACTGTAAATTGCCTTCTTAACTTGCATATGTAATACATATTAGGTTTTATGGACGGTGTTGACAATTTACAATTTAAATTTGCACAATTAAAATGAATTACATAATGTGTCCATAATACATATACATGGACGGTGTTGACTTTTAATACCCATCGGATGTGGCATATCACATATGAATCATGGGATCAAGTTCACTGTACAAGAACACGTTATAAACGTGATCAAATTGTTTGCTACACTATTTGGTTTCGTTTTCAATGAGTCTTACTTCTTAAAAGAAAGACACGTTGGTTTATCCATTTGTTTCATAACAGTTACGCCCATTAGTTATACAAGTATGTATCACCTATATTTTGTCATTCGTGATACGAGTATGAAGTTTTTATGTTGTGTGTTTATCGTGGATGAATGGATGATATTGAGTTTGTAACAATTCATGCTAGCAGTACCAAGATATTGCCTATTTTGTCCCTAGATGAGTTGATCATCCACGGTTTTGTTCTCACTTGACAAGTTACTCGCCCAAGAAAAACGCTCTTGCTAAGGAAGCGATCCAGGTTATTATAAAGAATGTTTAATTTTTCCTTCCAACCGATGTAGGATGTTAAAATCCATCTCCTTTTACATTGACATATCTTGAAAAAAACTCATAGGGATGAAGGTCAAGGGCCCAATTTTTTTCCTATTGCTATTTTTCGGATTATATATTCAGGTCGATATTTGGGTCGGTCAGACATTTAAAAACTTTAAATATCTCATTTTACTTGTACTCAAAAAACTAATAATATTTTTAACAAACAAGACAAAAAATATTTAAGATGAAATAGTGAGCACCGGAAGAAGAATTACAACTCAGCCCAACGACATTTAAGCTCGTTGAATTCATTAATTATAGAATCTAAATCAAATTTATCAACAATTTTTTTTCTATGTTACATATTACCTCTACAACCTAAACAATCTTATAAATTAAGTTTTATAGTTTCACTAATACATTTATTTAAATGTTTTCAAATAAGTTTAAAATGTAAATCATTAAATGTATTGTTAAAAGATTAATTAAACTATAGTATTTTTTGAAAAAAAAACCAAGGGGATCCAAGGATTGGTTACGCAGGATACCGTACTTAATACCTATAAAATTTTCCAACAAAATAATATAAAATTGACCCTTTTGAGCAGAAAATGCCAGGGGCCAGGCCCCTTTACAACTTCGCCTTTGCCCTTACGAAGCACAACATTCTCGTTGTTGCATAGTTCGGCCCCTAACTCTGATACTATCAGCAACAACACAAACTAATTGTACAAAAATATTATATGTTTTGCCCTTCGAATGGTTGCCCATCCAGGAACTTAAGGTTCTGTCTTCACCCCGACAAGTTACGCACCAAATGTGTCTTGATATGAAAGATATACACCATCTTATAAAGAAGATTTAGTTATCCCTCTCAACCGATGTGAGATATTACATTGTTGGTGACGGAAAAGAAAGAGAACTTAAATACAATGCTAAAGGAATGACAAGTGACCTTAAAGCATAAGATTTACGCATCAATTGGTCAAATGAATATCTCTATTGTAACTTCAGCGAAGCCAACGAAAGGACACCCATGTGACTATTGAATGCCAAAAGGTGTCACAAACAATAAAATTCAAGTATTTACAATAGTTTGTTTAGAGTGTCGAGGACATTAAGTGCAATGTAGTTCAACATGTCCAGGCAGATTGGTACAAATGTAGAGTAGCCATAAACATTTTATACGACAAAAGGTTCTAAAAAGAACTAAAAAGTAGATTTTGTAAAGTTATAGTATAATCGTGGACTTTACTTAGCGTGATATTATGGGAATAACAATCATTTTTCTCTTCATTTCGTTCGATCGAATCGAACGTAACATTAGTCTTTGAATTTAGTTGTCTTTTTAATGTTAATTTGAATTTATTTGAAACCCAAATTGAAATTGCTCTCTAAAGTATGAAAATTTATGAAAGCAAACTCAAATGATTCATGGTAGCCAAGCATGAGACCCATTTGAACCATCTAAAATAAGACAGCGAAATGACACACCATCAAACAAGTTTGAAAGCAATAGTGAAACGAATTTTATGTCCATTTTTCAATATAAGATGATCACAATTTAGATTTTTTGGTTGAGTGGAAAGATAAAGGAACTGGTTACCTAATTCTAGTCACCAGATTTAATAAATGCCCAAGTATCTATAGTAAATTTAGAATCTGCATTTTCATTCAAATGCGGAGTTTTATACCTTTATTATTACAAATTACAATACTCACTCCAAAGTCGATGGAAGTGTGCATTTGCATAAAGGATTACTTGAACGCGCTCAACTGTATTCAAAAAGGTTGGCTCAAGCTAACCTTTTTGGGGGGACCAAGGCAAATACAAAAATTGAGGCACTTTTCGTAAATAATTTTTTGTAAGCGATAAAAATTATGATTCACAAATTCTGAAAAACATAAAAATACGTTAATTTGTCTCTATCTACATAAGTTTACTTGTAATTACAGTTAACAAATGATAATAATAAATAATATAAAGAAGTAATGTTAGAAAATACAATACTTAGTTATGATAATTTATAACTCTGTCATATATGTTATTCAGCTTGATTACCATATATACTACTAGAAAGTTCGTCTAAATTTTTCACTTGTATCATTAATAAAACTATTTCAACGTCAAGTAAATGTCAAACAAAAATTTAATTATTGGAAAAAGATGACCTTAAACAAACTTTCTCTTTGATAATATGAGGAGACTTGACCTTAAACAAACTTTCTTTTTAATAATATGAGCAAACTTTCTAATTTTCTATATTCAAAACGACAAAAGAAAAAAAAATAAAAAATGACAATAAACCAAACATAACCCTGGCCCCGGTATTCAAGATGTAAAAAACCTCACTGAAAAATATACTTGAAACAAAATTACATGACGACTATATAATCTTTATCAAAACCAATATGTGCACCTCAAACTCCATCTAGTTTATTTTGACTACAATTTGATATAATCTTTTATTAAAAACCAATATCCAACCTAATGTAACTTTAGTTATTGGGCCATCATTTAAATTATATCTAATAAACCAGAACGAAAACTAACTTTAAAAATATTTATATTATATACTAGATTCAGAAAATATCATTCTGCTAATATATGCATGTGTATATGCCCCATGTATTGTTGTAAGGTATATAGGCCGCGAGTTTCACTATATGTACGGAATTGCATTAAAATAACACAAACATTTATGTTGAACACTGAAGAAATGTATTAACATTATGACAGGGGAAGGTTCCCCTAAAAAGTCTATTTTGCCTAAAAAGGCTAAGAAGGATTTTAAAAACTTGAAAATCGACTCAAACAAACCCCGATTGAATTAATTTTTACATCATTTAAACCGGCTTGTCGAACCCTAAAACCCAAACCTTAAATCTTAAACAATAAACCCTAATACTAAAACCAAAACTTTAAAAACAAATCTTTAACATAAAGATACAACTTAAAAGCTAAAAACCAAGCCCTAAAACCCAAAATCTAAATCTAGTTGTTAAAACGAAAACTTAAAATATAATATTGTAGGGTTCGATGAGACGGTTCCAATGTCATCGAAATGAGTTCAATCGGAGTTCGTTTGGGTCGGTTTTGAAGATTTTAAAAATCCTTCTTAGCCTTCTTAGGCAAAATATACTTTTTATTTGATCTTTCCCCTTATGACATATATGATGTTTGATTACTTCATTTATTGCTTCTTTAGTTATTTTCTAGTTACAATATAAAATTCTAAAAAACAATGAAACTGAATTTGATAAATGAGAAGTTTGAGAAACACAAGAATCAGAGTCTTGTTGTCTGTATCATAAGCAAGAAAGATTTACCTGGCAAAATTATAAGTTGATGTCTTGAAAATCATACTTCATAACCATGCAATGTTTTAACATGTACCTGCCTGGCTTTTCACAAAATGGTACAACATTGATTTGATTTCTTTGCCTGCTTGTAGAACATCTGTTTCACAACCAACCAGTAGGTTCGTAAGTCACGAGGTATCAATACATTTATTGATTTAATCCGGACGGTATAGGATAAATAGATAATCAAAGTTATCTCTAAAGAACCAAAGCTTGTTTACATATGAGACAGACACAAAGTGTTTCATATCAACCCCACTTGTAGAAACAGATCCACTTAAGGCTGTAACCGAACGGAACACGAACGAGTTCGTGTTCGTTCGTTTAAATTTTAACTTGTTCACGAACGGTTCACGAACGCTAACCGAAATGAAAGTCTTGTTCGTGTTCGTTCATTAAGGAATTTAAGCGGTTCACGAACGCTAACGAACACATATTATTTAAACAATAAAAATCAACATTCTTAATCTTAAGCATTGGTAATAATCATTTATATAAATATATAAATTTAATTATTATGATATTAAACTAAAACTAAAAAATTAAGAATATACATCATATTTAATGAATAAATATAATAAATGAACTTAACCGAACATAAACGAACATGTTGCCGAACGTTCACGAACACAAATGAACGAACATAGCCTCTGTTCATGTTCGTTCATTTAATTAAACTAACGGAATTTCTTGTTCGTGTTCGCTCATTTATTAAACGAACGAACATAAACGAACTTCCCACCGAACGGTTCACGAACTGTTCGCTGAACGTTCGGTTCATTTACAGCCCTAGATCCACTATTTATAAAGATTAACAAAATGGTAAAAGAAGCGGCACCTGCGAAGCTGCACTGAGATCTGAACTCTTCTCGACTAAACTGTCGAGCTTTTCGCCTCTTTCAAGAACGCTATCAATGGTTTTATGCTGTAAACAAAATAAGCTATCAATATTAGTAATCACATTAATTCATATGAGCACACACAACAACTATACTCGTTAAATCTCACGAGTAGTATAACTATTTGTAGGGTCTGAGGTAGATTGGAATGTAGGCCAACATAATCTTTCGGAATAACTTCGGCTCAAGTTCAGAAAGATAAACACAAATAGGCATAAACAAGCAAGATCATATGAACACGCACAATATACAAGAACGAATAGAAGCTTA
This sequence comes from Mikania micrantha, assembly GCA_009363875.1. Classification (NCBI taxonomy): domain Eukaryota; kingdom Viridiplantae; phylum Streptophyta; class Magnoliopsida; order Asterales; family Asteraceae; genus Mikania; species Mikania micrantha. Next base: position 71,367,090 of record CM018698.1, read on the forward strand.
CAAGGATAATTTTGGTTTCATCCAACTCCCTCTGAATCTTCAACAGCTTGTCTGCCTGAGCAGGATCCTGAATTGTTGGGGGGAAAATCAAGATTAAATATTCAACTGCATCAAGTTAGAAACATTAAACATACCTGAAACTTGGTTAAAGCATCATTAAGAAAAGGCCATTGATCAGTTTTATCAGTCTGTACACCTTTCCATGAATCACCATGCTTCTTCTGATATTCATCTATCACCTATCAACATCTACCATAAGATCAGTTTTAGATTCTGAAGCTGATTGATTGATCATATGATCCATACTCCTTACTTAAGCTTTGTTGTAATATGAACTCACCTGGTTCAGTACAGAGAATGCACTTCTAACTGGATAATGATCATCCATGAAGCCCACAACGCATAGACCATTTCGGTTATATGAATGCACCTTATACTCTACAAACAATATCAAATATGCAATTAGATAAACGCGAAAAACAGGTTGTATGTATACACAAATTCAGATACTAACTGGATAATGATCATCAAAGGATATGTTTAGTCTATCTCGATATAAAATCCATAACGGAATTTAAGAACAACAATGATAGATGTTTAAGATGTAGAAAACGTGAGAATGTAAAAAAGCAGAGATCGAAACCTTCGTGTTGGACGGTATGGCGTTGATCAGGTGGCGTTCGTTTAGCGACGGTCCTCCCCACGAACACGATGAACTGCCGGACGGTGACCCTCTGGAAATATCCAAAATGACTGACGTCCGTCGCGTTCGCTAGTATCACCGGATCCGATCCGTCGGGGATCGGGTGGCATTTCAACACAAGTAACGCCGTGATCTTCATTCTCTTGTATCAATTTCTACAAAATAGTAAGAAATTACAGGAAGGATTAGGTAACCGAAAACAATTGTTGATGATGATCGTGTGAAATGCGAAATAGACGAAATTTAGGTCAAATATATGATGATTGATTGAATTTTCTACTGGAATATATTCAATGTGGTGCATTAATCTTGCGATCGAAGAATGTTTTCACCTTTTTGTTGCTTTATGAACAATCAATGTCGATTTGAAATCGAATTTCGAACAAATTGATACAAAATGGCCATTGGTATCAACCTTTCTTTTTCTATAAGGTCACGTATAATTATCATTTTTTCACGCCATATAATCAATTATTTTTATCACTCATAGTTAAGATATAAAATCGTAGTTCGTCACAACAACTCCACACTCATCAGATACGCATGTGACCATCATCACGTGTTAACCATCATTACTAGCTCACGACAGGTGTGTAATGCATGACTGGGGCGTAACACCCATATCACCTAGGCGCTCACACTCTATTACACATGGTCTTATGTGTACGTCACTTTTAAGTGATGAAAATAATTGTTTATGTGACACTAATAATTAAACATAGTCCGTCTAGTGTGATTAAAAGAAAGTGGTTTAGCGGTCATATGACCATTCCAAACATCTATATTTCGTTTTAACCAAATCGGTTTCTAACGCTAGATTTTGGCTCCAGCGGTTGGCAACAGCTACTTTCTTGAGAAAAAAAAACCGTTTCTATCCGGTCCCAACAACCGATTTTGATTTAGCTGGTGTGGCCCAAAAAACTTGAAACTGTTTTTTAACCAGTGGGTTATCCAACAACCAAAAATCAATGGTAAAAACCAGTTTAAAAATTGGTTCAGTTCGTGTAACCGGTTATTTTGTGCACGTCTAGCCGCAAGTGCCAAGTAGGTACCAAATTTTAGTGTCTTTGGTCATACCTACTCTAGCCTTAGATATTGGTATGTTAAAGTGTTCTATCTTGTTGCTCTTTTGTTGCTACTTAATCCTTATAACATGTCTGCATCTTAACACTTTAGCCTTTATTAGTGTTATATTGCTGCCATTTCTCTCTACTTATGGTACATACTTTTATTTCTTATGTATCCTTCTATGTACTTTATAGATATTTTTAACTTTTTTTTAATACTCTGACATGTCTTAAACTGGGCTCGAACCCTTAACTTTAAGACGATCTTCACCAATCACCACTATAACATCAAATAACTTTGTCATTGAACCCAACCCTTCACCCCTTTGGATTATTATCTAAATCAATGTTAATGATGATTATAACACAGTTTCATGAAGAACTCCACACAATCTTACACTTGATCAAAATCCACAAAGATCTCTTGTATCTAAATCATTGGTTATGCAGTAATGCTATGTATTCAAAATCATGTTTAACAAGCAAATAACAATCATCATACATGATGTTTATAAACTATCAGATGCCACATATAATAGAGTATTGCAATCTAAATGCTATTAACATACAATACAAACTTGAACAACCAACAGGATGACTAGAAACACTAGTTCCTCTTTGCATCACAATCATAAAAAAACCCTGAAAAGAGATGGAAATTATTTTCTGAAAGTAGTACGAACCCGCAATAGAAAACCTGTCCATAAGTTGATATAAACGTCCACGAAAATAAATTACATGTTGATACAAGCATCTCATATAAGATCACCTAATTTTTCATTGCAACCTCGTTTTATCGTCTCTAGGAGCGAAGAGCTAAATACTATATCATCATCATATACATGATCCGAAAGAACAAAGATTGAATCCAAACTCTCTTTCCATAGCAATCAATGGATCCTGCTCCTGGAAAAATTTTTTGGAGTTCTTTACTTTTGTAAAATGCTAATTATATATTAAGATAACATGTAGAGTTTCATCTAAAAACAAAGCAATTATAGCAGTCATCTGGTACCATATATGTTGGACTAATCTTGTAATAACATAATACTTAGTGGAGTAAATTATAAAAGTAATTTTTTTTTTCTTTTCTGGCTTTTAATTCTTAATATTCTATATAAATCAGATTAGATACCCCATTACATGTGTTTATCTTTATCTACAATTAATACAAATTTTGTTACAAACTGAGTTGTGTTCAATATTTTTATCTCAATTTGCAATAAAACTTTATATAAAATGTAGATAAAATAAGCACATTGCAACGGTGTATTCAAATTCATATAAACAATATATATTAGAAGTTACAAAAGGAAAATTAATTCAGTCCCTCAAAAACATTGTAGTCCCTTAAACATTCAAACAATCAATTTAGTACCTTATATACTACGAATGCATGTAATAAATGTTTTATGTTCTAATAGAAATTTCCTCTAATATGATTATCCTATCAACTAAATAAAAATAAATAAATAAATAAAGCAAAAAAGATCATACCCGCTTCATCATTCCGTTCATAAGATCATCCAACGAATCATAACCATAATTTGCAAAGAAACCACCTGGTAAGTAGTTATCACCAGATCCCATTTTCAGTTTAGGATCTGAACTATGAGTCTCTTTGGTCATCTGCACAGGGAGTTGACAATTGCCATTTGACCAACTGTAGGCCCCACAAATCTGGTCATTTGGTTGACTCATGGGTCCACTCAAACCACCACCATTGGGTGGTGATGCAGCAGCAGCAAAAGTGCTAAAACTGTTACCTAAATACTGACCATAACTTTGTTTACCATATTGTGCATGACTTTGACTTTGACTTTGAACTTCAAGAGGTGCTGGCGGTGTGCTGGTGATATTAGAACCAAACCTGGTCATTGTGTTGATAGTTATGTTATTAGTAGAGATGTGACCATAATTTAGGCTGTTATTAGGGATATCAAGAAAAGTTGAACTACTTGTAACAGGATTCAAACAAGATTGACTCCCTAATGTTGAGAAGGTGCTAGAACCATTCGAGAATCGGGATTCAACAATGGGATTGAAATCTGGAAGTTTGGTAACTGGTTTATTACTTTGTTGAAGTGGACCAACGTCAAATGAAGTTGGACTTCCTGGAAAAAGATTCACGGGTTGGTGATTTGGTGGTGCTGGTAATACAACCGGTTGGGAATTGTTGAACGGGCTAACCGAACCATTCAAGTTTTGGGTATGGGTCATTCGGACCAGGGTTGGGGCCGTGAGGCTGTGTAGGGTCACACCAGTTGCATTATTGAGTCTACTGAGCATGCCAGAAGATGGATATGATGATATCTGAGCGTTTGGCAATCTTCCTAAATTGGATAATGAGCCGAAATCACCTAGCCCATCAAGTGAGCTCATTCTCATATAAGGAGATGCATCTTTACTACCACCAAAGGCGAGCACCATGTTTGATTGTTGACTGATTCGTCTCAAGTAAAGTCGATATTTCTGTAAAAAAATAAAAACAATGGTATCATTCAACCCAAACATGGCCCGGTATTTAGTTTATCTGAATGGGTTGGCGAGTTAAGTGGGTTGTAAAAATGTTGGTTAACTATACGGGTCGAAGCTATAATTCATAATATCTTTTCATTCTAATATCAAACAGGTTAGCAGGTCGACCCGTTAATCCACAGTCAATCCTGAACACAAACCGTTTGTTAAAATTTTTTTGTAGGTTGGCCCGTTTACAACCCAAACGTTATGTAAAAGTGGTTGGATGTACTTATGTCGTTTGAAGTGGTGATAATCAGATTGTAATAATCAGAATATCAGATTCTAATGTCATCTGAGATGATCAGATTGTAAGCGAACCTGAAGATGGCTTGCAACATTTTCCCTGGTCAGACCTTCAACATTCATCAAATCAAGAATCCTTTTAGGAACAGCTTCTGCATTATTAAAAAGTAATTATGGAAATTGTCAAGAACATAAGTTAAAATTTGAACAAAACGATTAAACAAACTCACTCTCAATCCCAAGTTGATTAACAGCAGCAACAAATTTTCTATGAAGATCAATGGACCAAACAACACGCAGCTTCTTTTGTGTTGATGGGTCATCATCTTCATTACCATTATCATTATAGTCTTCATCTTCGTCTTTTCTTTTTCTGTTAATCTTCGCATTTGGATCTCCACTACCAGCATCTAGTCCACCTTCATGATTCAGCCTATCTTCGTAATTGTTTGGCTTTGACTGAGATTTTGACTCGACTTTTCTCCTGATCACATGTTGCCATATGTTGCGTAATTCCTCAAGCCGAACGGGTTTCACAAGGTAATCACAAGCACCATGTGTGATTCCCTTCATTACAAGCTTTGGATCACTGTTTCCTGATAGCACTGTAAAAAATTCAAGAACATTAGATGAAGCTGTTAAGATATTGACTCTTTTTGGGCCATACCAACTCAAAGTTCAAATCTATGACAAAAATTTATACAGCTGTCAAAACCCCCTTCAGTTTATTGACTTCAAGACTCGATAACGAAGGCCAAACAAACACATAAACAACCTTTGTGATCATGTATTACTAACTAATCACAAAATTCAAACACTAACACTTAACATTTCAAGAAAACTAAAGAACCCCATCAACTTTGAACTTAATCAATAGGTACAGTTAAAGAGCACTTCCTTTTGATCAAAGTTGACTTTTTTTGGGCCAAACCAACTCAAAGTTCGAAGCTTTGGCTAAAACTTACAAAACCCACATCAGTTTACTGACTTTAAAAGGTAATCGAGAACGACCCACACACACATATGCCATTTTTGCGACCGGGTATGACTTCTTTAGGTCAAGCCAACTAATAATCTAACAGTTTTGTGAAAAACTAATGGAACCGACACCGTTTTTAAGCAATCTTTAGCTTATTGACTTCATATTTCAATAAAAGATGCATTATTAGTTATATGATTACCAGTTGTGTGTATGAGTGTATCTACACTTACTAATAACAGGTAAGTCCATTTCAAGACCAACAAGTTCAAGGAGCTTGAAGCCATCCATGTCTGGCATATGGACATCACTGATCACAAGGTCAAACCGGTTTTGGTTTTCCCTTAACATCCTTAATGCTGTTCTTGCTTGATTTGTGACTATGACTGCAAAAAGATGATTAATTAAGACTTACTACGTCAGCATGATCAAATAATAATCATTTTGAGTATGATATTTTAAAATCAATCCTTATAACAGATCAAAGACTTTGGGAGTACAAGTTAATGTTTTGCTCCACAATCCTAAATCAATTTGTCATGAAAAGATTAAAAACTGAAACCCTTTGGAAGATATGTTTCAATCCAACAGAATCTTGTTAATGCAGTTTGCAAACATATTAAAAAGATCATCTTTAAAATCAAAACCCTAATTTTGATTTAAACAACTGTTCAAATACTAAAAAGAAACAAAATAGACAATGAAATTATGAAATTAGAACCAATTAAAGAAACTAACCTTCATATTGGCATTTCCTCAAAAGCACCTCTAATAACTTTAAGCAAGTTGGATCATCATCAACTGCAAGAACTCTCATCCCAATGGGAAATCTGTCAATTTCATTATTAACCTCCACAGACCCTCTAATTTCGTCTACTGTCATCTTGTTTCTCGATAGAATCAATAATTATAAAACAAAGGCAACCAGATGATCAAACAGATCAAACAAAGATTCAAGAAACACCACAAGATTCAGAAAGCTTGGAAATTTTGCATATGTTTGACCATCTTGTTGATGAACAAAACAAACACAGAAATGAAAAAAAAAAGAAAGAAAAAAAGATGGTTTTAAAGATATTTGAGATAGAAACAGGATTTAGAGAGAGGAAACAAGATAGTGACTTGGACTTTAGCTTAAACAATATAATATTGACAATGATGGAGAAATTGGCCACAACAGATTTCAGGCTTTCAACGCAACAATACACATAATTATTAATTATAGAGAGAAGAAAATAGTTTAACAAAAGTTAAAAACTCTCCACCTTCCTCTTTATGTCTTTGTGCATGTATTTCAATCTTCTTGTAGTAAAAAATAATAATATTAATACTCTTTTATCTAAATATATTTATTAATATGATATCAACTTTGAAATAAACTTGAATTTACTTACATATAAAAAATAGTTATACATGTGTAATAATAATATTAAAAATAATATTAATCTTGACGGATTATTATTCAAACATTGTCATGTATATACATGTCTATACACACATGAAAAAATGTTTAAAATTAAACCCTCATTTTGTAAGATAATCAAGATTCATCAATCACATAATTTCTTTTTATTTCTTTATTTTAATTATCAAAAGGGAATTTAAGTAATCCAACACCTCCTAATTTAGGTAATTATTTTTTTAATATAAATCTCTCTCTCTTACTACAAGTGATCTAGAAGCATAGAGAGAAGAGCAGATAGAAGACGGTGATTGATAAAAAAGGAAGATCAAAGATGGACAATGTCCTCACAAACCGTCGTCGACCACCACAAACTAAAACAAGGTAACCCACCCCTACCATGCCCCTTTTGTTGGATCGGGTTGAGTAAACTATACAACACTTATCACAAGTTATCTTCTACACAGTTGATAGTTGCGGAATTCTATCAACTTGGTTTTGTAAAACAATTTGAAAAACAAAGTACTGAAAGCAATTGTAAATTCAAGATCAAAGTATATTGCATTCAACTGTTAGGATTACAATACTTAGCTCAAGCACTCACCCGTGATTTTCTAACTAACAAGTGAAGGATTATATACTAAGACCTACAGCCGTATCCTCGTAGGAATACATGGCTGGACAAAACAATAGAAACAAAAGAATGCTTAAACTAGTATCTGTTATGGTCTTGACAGGTCAAGCCATATTGAATACAATCAATACAAGAGGCTCCATTAACTTTTACAATAAAGACCTAAACAACAAAATGCATTAACTGTTTAGTATCTTTGCAGCCTTGACAAATCTTCTTTGTTGCTGACTAACATCGGAATGTCTTCTCTGTTATTCTGAGTGTGATAAAGCAGCTCTGTTTATTTCCTAAAGTAAAGAGAATCTTTGTCAGGATGACAGTCTTCGGAAGTCTTTGTTTTGGGAACCACTGAAGATCGGAAGTATTGGGAACCACTGATGATCGGAAGTACTGATGGTCGATCGGAAGCACTGATCGATTTGAGCTTTCACTCCACGAAACAGGTTGTATTTAGTGGAAGGAATTATCCTTCGGAAGCAATGGTCCTTCCGAAGGCTAATCCTTGTTGTTCCGTGGTTGTACTTCTTCCGATAGATTATGACTTGATCCAGAGTTGTTTTGATATGCATCAGCCTTAGAGAACCTTACACCTTTCTTTCTTTTCTTTTCCTTCCTAAATCTAGTGACAACCCCGCCCACCAGTAATATCTCTTGGTGCCACTAGAAACACATAATTACCCGCCTACAACTACTGCCCACTGTTAATATCTCTTGGCGCCACTAGAAACACATAACTACATGCCTATAACTACCACCCACCATCACCTTCGTATCTAGTTTTTGACTAAGTTTTTGTATCTAGTTCGATTTGTTTAACCTTTTAAGTTAAATTGTCACACCCCGGGCCGGCGGGAACGGATCGGGTTTTCCCGTCGGGCGGAAGGTTCCCGGGCGCGATATCTTTGAGTGATAATCGAATGATCAGATTGTTTACATAGCACATGAGATATAAATGAGAAATGCTAATCATGACATGAAATAGAATTACAAAGGTAAATTACATTGTACATCATAATTTAACTAAGTAAATCTAATCAAAAAGAAAATCACTGAGTTTATATCTCGAACTGTACAAGATATACAAAAGTGATTCACTGTTTTATCATATCAAAAGTATGCAGTTAAAAGTATGCTAGGTCTTCTAAGAGTCCACTAGCTTAACACTTGCACAATTGTATCTACACCTGTCCGTCACCTGAGAAAAACATGCATTTAAACAAAGTCAACACTAGGTTGGTGAGTTCATAAGTAAGTAAATTGAAAACCATTGAATTGATCATGCACACATCCACAATGTCATAGTTGTTGCTTGTAATACTTGTTTCATCTATACCACCCAATGGTCTCTCCTTAGTTATATATACAAGTAGTGTATCACCTGATCAAGTATGCTTATATATAGGGAATCCTGAAAGGGTCAAGCCCAGACGCTATCCCACCACATACTCAGTCAAGTTCCACACCACTTGCGATACAACTAAAGATATCCATTTCCCCGCTTATTCATCGCACTTGAGATGTATTCAGATATTGTATTGATGATAGAATAATATATTGTATGGGGTTTAATTATCAAACCGAAGTATTGATAACCCTCGATGTATTAAGGAATTTTAGATTAATATAATCTTATCCTTGTATTATTCTATATTTGAGGTGGGTTAACTGATGATACTCTATTAAATATTAAGAGTGTGAGTTAACCCCTTGCAACTTGTTCTTGAACCATAGTGCATAGAGCCTAAAAGGAATCCATTGAAATCCTCACGTAATCAGATTTCAATGCATCCGATTTATCTCTACCACTTTGCATGTCTATTGTCCTCAACGAAATCTATTACTAGTAGTGTAACATGAGAGCAGATCAACTTCTCAATCTACTAGTCAATAGGGTTTTCGCTGGATTAATTACTTATCACTGTAGATTAATATCACCATGTGTCGCTTACCAGAACCTGACTTGAGGTCGCCCTGTCACCGGTCATACGTTACCGGCCATTGAATTGTTACGATCAACATACTAGCCCTACAAGCTAGAGGTTTGTCAAACCTATGGTACCACTATGCTATCGTCGGTTTAGTCACGTCAAACTAACTGGTCAGCGAATTAAAGGGACTTACATGATCAACTTGAACAATTTGGCACATGATTGAAGTGATATAATGCAAACAGGTCAATAGTATCTAATTGTAATTGTATTCACTTGTACTCTTGTTCTCATTGTCATATGTTCTCCGTGATATTAACAAAGTCAAATAAGAACTAGTCTTATTAGGTTATGTTAATTAATTGAGTGAATGATGTTGTTATCATGAAATTATGTTATCATGATTATCATTCCATGCTACTTGTTCTTCTTGTAATATGTGTTGAATTATAAAGTTAAGTGTTATAAGAACTAGTCTTATTACACTCACTTAATTCTTGTATCGAATGATGTAATAAAGATATATTATCTTTATATCATTCTTAAGTTTTGTTCTTGTAATCATGTCATCATGTTTCCTTGTAATTGTTACAACGTCATTTCTTGTAAGATTAACTAAGTGTTGTAAGAGTTAACTTACTACTAAGTTATTCTATTGTATCGATGAGTTATGATATTAAAATATCATCATCATCTTATCTTTCCTGTATTCTTGAATTCAAACAAGCATGCATACAATGATTTATGATAATAAACAATTTAATATCAAATAATCAAAGTATTAACAATATGTAAGCAAAACTTTTAAATAAATAAAAGTAAAGCATGTTTCTCAGCCCCGATAGTTTAAAATCAGTAAAGATTAAAGAAAGAGGCATATGAACTCACCTTGTAGTTGTTGGGTTGACTTAGCTTAAATGAACGAATGCACGCGCTCTGATTTGTATTGAGTTTGTTTTCACGATCCTGTATTGATTTCACGTTGTTTGTAAGTTGTAAGTATGAGTCGTGTGTATGTAAGTGCGTGTAGGTGTTACCCTTGAGTTGGTTAACACACGTGAGTCTCGGTCATCGTTTGGCCCACTTTTAATTGCCACCTATCATACTAGCACTTAACTACTTTAAGTTAAGTTTAGTACGTGATGTTTTGATCCTTATAAACCAAATCTAAGTGTTCAATTTAGATTTAAAGTTTAAGACTCCACTTGTTGTCCTTGTTAAGTTGAGATAGTTTATTACATAGTTAGCACATAATCATGAAACTATTATTATAACTTAATCGTTTTCGGCTTTGCATTTTGATTCAAATGGGCCGAAATAAGGTGGTCGTGGGCCCAATAAATTTCATGGATAGTATGATGGTGTTGCTGGGCCAAATTTAGTGATGTGGGCGCATGTTAAATGGGCCAACCCAATCAATTTGACCGAAATCAACACTTGGGCCGTAGGGGTGTGGGCCGGCTAGTCCCTTGGGCCGAAAGGATTATGTAGGGCCGAACCATTAGGCCAAATCAGTTGGGCCTAGAACGACTGGGCTGAGCCAGATTATACTTGGTCAGGACAGTGGGCCTTGGACTGAACTAAGAAGCATGGCCCATTAACTCAATATGAGCCCTGTTAAACGATATTGGGCCGAAACAGTGCTTATGGGCTGAAACAGATGGCTGGTCGCATGGGTGTTGCTGACTGATGGCGGTTATCACATGAGCAGGTTGATGGTGGGTGTTAGCTGAGTGAAATATCAACCTAATGGGGTGGTTCCAGCCGAATGAAAGTGGGAGTATAAGGGCTAATCCCGAATGATGGTGGTCGAATGGGTCACCTTCCTAACCGGGCGAATGGGGAATAGCAGCGAATGAGGGCTTGTCCGACTGAGCTTGGCCGAATGAGACTGCTGGGCGACTGAAGTTCTGATCGAATGAACATGGTGTTGGTTCGGCGAATGAGGGGAGTTTGGCCGAAGGTGGAGGCGGCGAATGGAGTTGGGATCGAAAGAGAGGAGCCCTTCGGCCGAAGAGGGATGGCCATTCGGCCATTGAGTCATTCGACTCACTGATGTACTCTCATTCGACCGATCGTGACTCCCTCAAGGAGCAGCCCTCTTTTTCATGGTTTCATGATGCTTTGTAGATGGTGTAGACTAAGGTTAGTTTTCGTGGACATAGGGTTCAAGATGGGAGGGAGTTAACCGATTAGAACTTGTGATTTCAAATAAAGGGTGAAAACCCTAATATTCGTTATGTTTCATCACAGATTACCTCGGTTTTCAGTGGTGTTTGGCTCCGATCGGTTGTACTTTCGTGTAGTAGAGATTGAGAGCTTCAAGTAGGTTCAAGAATGGAGTGATTTGGTGGAGAAATGAAGGAGATATGGGTGTTTGAAGGTTTGAAATGGTGAGGGTTTTCTTTGGCCGGAAAAAGAGAGAGAGATGAGGTTGAAGATGACTAAAATGAGAAACACTCTCATTTTAGGGTTTTTATACCCCGCATGGTGTTCGGGTTCGTTTCGGTTGCTCGGTTCTTAATTTCGTTACGTTTCCGGAAAATTACGCGTAGATTAAACTAAATAAATAAAAGAAAATTATTCTTATTATTTGATGAGTTTCAAAATTGTAAAACATTATAATGTTTTATTTTCTTAAATTTATTATCGCATCGTGTCGTGTTTTCGTTGTCGTTTCGTCAGATTGCGTCACCTTCGCGCGTAATTCGTTCGAATCGTCACCCGAACGAATACGACGATGGTTTTGCTTTCTGACTTTTGTTTTCTACTTTTCAGTCATTATTTCAGAACTCTAAACTCACAGATATGTTTGTGTGAATCGTCACTCACGCAAACACACTGTCAGTTCGTCATTCTGAAATAACACTGCATTTGTGTTTGAATTGTGTTTCCTCACTGTCGGACTCAACTAAACATCATGTTTTCACATTGCTCTTGTACTGATTCGTCGGCCATCTGATTCCTGTCATCTGTGGACATCAGATCGCAACCGATATGTTTTCGTTGTTTACTTGAACACTGTTGTTTCCTGTGATTCGTTGTGTTTAACTGTACTTAAGTTTTCACTTAAATACACACAACTGATGTTTCAAATGTACGTTGTACTTACTGTATTTAAGTTTGCACTAAAATACGTACAACTGTGTATTGTATTCAGAAGTCTGTTATCATAAACACTGTTCACATATACGTATTTGCACATAGTGTAAGGTGAAAGTACACATACCGTACGGACTTGCCGGACGATCTGGCACTTGATGTTACATAAATGCATGCTTACATATACATAAGCAATTTACTCGATGCTTACTCTATATTTTTCTTTCTCCAGCAGGTGTGTTGTAGTACATGTAAAGCAAGCATATATACCAAGAAGTATAAATGTGGGAATAACCCATTTGGTTTTATAACAAGAGTAGTATAATATTGTTGTTAAAAAATATCAAGAATTACCGCGAAGGCTTCAGGAAAATATTCAAAAAATTACCAAAATTAAAAACAATCAAAATTAACCAATTCCTTTATTTGGGTCATTTCTCAGGTCAATGGAAGCCATTTTCCCATGTCTACTAGCCTAAACACGAGTTAGACCAAGCTTTAACACCATCAACATCAACATCAACTAGTCCTTTTGTCTTGATATCACCTAAATTTCATTTTTAGAATGTGAAAACAATTAAAAGGAGACCAAATGATTATACTAGTAAACCTTATAACTTTTCCCACTTGTAAATCTTCTTTCATCTTCATGGAATGCAAAGTAGGATGTAGATGAAATAGAATCACATGTTTGTTTATTGTTAGGCTAACCCCTTGACTAGAATAAGGTCAATTCTAGCAAGCCTATTAGGGTAGGATCCAAAACCTTCTTATAAAAGAAGAGTTTCTTACCAAAAGCTAGAGGATTCTCTCAAAAGAAAATTACCTTTTTGACTCTTTTGTTATTCACATAAAAAGCTTTTTCAAAGTCCCCATGCATTATAAATACAAATGAACGAGAGGTTATAATGAAATTATAAAACAATAAATCTGAGCCAAAGAATTATCTCGTATTCACAAAACAGCTAAGTCCCTTACCACTCAAAGCATGAATTTTGGCTTATGCATTAGAAAATTTGGATGATTGGGCAGCTATGTGCATGTGTGGGCTTGTGGTGGCCACACAATTTGAGTATTTCAAAGACACACTAGTGGAAGTGGAATAACATATTGAGGTCATGCTTGACCATGACCATGACCATGGCATGGAGAATCTTCTTTAAATTATAAAAAAGTCAAATTTGGTATTGGCTCATCCATTATATTTGCCTAACCACTTGTCAAATACCACCTACATGCTTTTCACAAATCACATGATAACAACAAACTTATTTCTTTGTGATTCAACCAATTATTAGGCTTCTTAAAGTAATACCAATAAAAAAGGTTGATTAATTAGTAAGCTAAACTGCACATAAATGACTATAGAGTGAAATCAAGTAATTGGTCGATTGGGTAATTGTGTCGACATATCTTTTAAATTCATATGAATATTGAAGCATTAAATGTTTAGAAAAATTCATATAAATCTCACATAGAAAAACTTTTTCAAAAAACTAAACACAATTCTTGGCTTGCAAGTTACTCCAATAATTACTTGTGGCCTTGTGTTAAATCGGTTTACTTGTGAAGATAAGCTTGGAAATTATCCAACAGCCACCACCCTAATTTCAAAATCGGATAAAAAAGTCCTCAAGTGCAATTAGCTCTCGTATTTTCTTTAAACTTAATCCCTGAAAGTGCCTTTGTCAAATGTTTGCTCATTGCTCCTCATCTCATTTCTTGAGAATTTGCTACACTTCAACTTGACCATTCTACCCACACATTGCCAAATAAAGTGATACCAAGTATGTACATGCATGCTACGACATGAAAAACTGGGTTCTTTGTGAGCGTGATTCATTTATCATTAAATTATGGCGTAAATGTTGACAATTAAACCATTCCAAATTTTGGCTTGGTGATCTTCGCTCCCTGGGTAATAAGTAAAACTAGTAACGTTATCCACGCTCTGCGGCGGACCGTTACGACTAAAACCCGAGCGTTATGAGATGATGATAATACTCAAAGAAACATAAGAGGTTGTGATGAATCGGGTATGCAGACAAAAACAAAGATAAAAAACATAGGTTGCGAACCCAAGTTCAAAAAGTGGAAGAAATGGCGAGTTGGAATAAGAAATAAAAGGTCGTTTATGATGCGACAGTTAGGAAGCAGAATGAAACTCAGAAGACGTTGAGAGTCCCATAAACATGTTTCAAAAATGTTTTGATTGCAATGGACTCCCTAATCAATTCATCACATCTTTCCTGGATGTATCCTAATTCCAGTTTTGTGGTTCTCCGTTTCACAGTAAATTATGGTGAATAAAGCTGATTAACATGTGATACTTCAAGATCTTCATAAACATCTTTGAAATGTTGTTGTTTCATTGCAGTTTTCTTATTTAACTGATGTTTGAAGGGCTTTTCATTCATTTTGGAAACAATCTTAGAATTTTCTGGCGACCTTTTTGTTGCCTGTAGAGGCTGGGGAGATGGCAGTCCATTGAAACCCATTAACTTGGCTATAGAACTTGGTGACTGCTTTTTGGCTATGCTTAATTCAACATTTCTTTAACTAATAATGTCCTCATGGGAGTCCCATAAACTTGTTTCTAAGATGTTTTCCCAACTTCATACATGAATTGGTATAATATGTTATACAAAAAAGATGCAGATGAAGTAGAATATGATAACATTCATAAGTTGCTTTGGTCATGCTTCCCACACCGGAGAAACCAACAAAGATTTGTTTTTATAAAATTTTCATGAGAATTGACAGTTGTTGTAAAACATAAGTTAACTGCTTTGGTTAATTAGCCCCACAACTGACGGCTATGCAATTAGCCAATTAAGCTTACACAGCAAAACGAACGTAGCCCCCCGTATACCATCGATTTTTTCTATTAGCCCCACGTATGCCACCAACCTTGCCAAATGAGGTATAAGGAATTACCTACATCATCTTTAATCTTTGACCCGATCACAACAACGTCACGGCATAGAAACCAATAATGAGAAAACTATGAGGTGTGAACTTTTATTAAATATCTTTAACCAGTTGAAAATATGAGCTTTAGTTTCTAATTATGAAGATATTTTATCCAATTTTATTTTTTACTATGTTTTAAATAAATAAACTCACGTTACATAAATTTAATAATTTTTTTTTGAATACTATTCATGGATTATAAACAATTTAACTGATAATAAACAAATATTCTATATATGTAAAAAAGTAAAATTTTTTTAAATTATTGTATTTAATAAAAGTTTAATAGAAGAGATGAGAATAATAAAAGTTAATGAAACGCAAAAGAGTAACATGTCTTTTTATTTATTTATAGAAGAGAAAAATATGTTAAAATTGAAGCACAAAATGGCTTGTTTTAGTTATTTATTTATTTATTAATATAGGTTTATAAAGATTTTGTTTTAAATATGACCACCAAACAATACAATTTAGTTGTAGGTTGTATGCATTAAATCTATTTCAAATCGACAAGTTTAGATCAAGCATGAATCCTAATCACATATCAACAAACTATAAACGGCCCTCACGTGACTAGAGGTGGGCAAAAAAACCGATTCCAAAACCGGTCCAACCCGAACTAGCGGGTATCGACAATTCCAGTTTCTCAAAGAAATCATAACCGGTTCCATCTTTACCCGACCAAAACCACAATAGGTCAAAACCCTTTCAAAAAATTCAAACCAAAATTGGTTCTTGATTTTATTGACCAAAATTGGTACCTGTTATGGTTCCAGGAAAAAAGAAAAGAAAAAGAAAAAGGGTTTGTGCACCTCTACACGTGAAATACTGACATGTATTCTTGAACCAAAGTTTTAAAGAAGCCGATAATATCTGTATCCAAATTTATATTTCCTTTAAACTCAACGGTATAGAGAAAACAAAATCTCCATATCATGAATCAACATTTAAAAAGATGTCCTTTGGCACAGCAAACTAACACCGACCATAATGTTCAAAACGGTTTATCAGCAAAACTGACATTTGTAAGTAAGATCCATTGTATATGATTCCTGCCAGGAAAAGCTACCCGGGTCAGATTTACACTGTAATTATCCGATTCGAATCTAGTTATAACAGTTACCTTGTATAACCAGCCAGCCTTATACCCCAGAGCAAGTTTATGCTTTTTCTCTCAACCAGGCTACAAAATTGTCAAGAATTATAGGCCATGCTAAGCAGTCATCATAGTTGCTAAGGTCTGGAAACTCTATCTGCATAGTATGAAATGACCAAATTGCCCATGATCATATAAACTAAAAAACTTGTGAGCACATTTCATTACCTCCTGGCAAAACCGGTAAAAGTTCATCCACTGATCCATGTTTATCACTTTATATTCTTTCTGAACCTAACAAATACAAACAGCAAAAAGTTTGATGGTTGAATAGCATCTTGATATAAGAGAGGTAATTAGCAACAAACCTTCAAGTACTTGATAAAGGAATCAGCCTGTAGATTAAAATTGGGGCCTAGAACAAGATCAAGCAATACGCAAGCGGTTTCAATATCTAAGCTCTTTTGTTTATCTTCTGAAATATATATAAAACACGATACAAATATAGAACGATGCTAAGATGGAATATAAAATAATACCTCATGGAGCTTACCAGTTAGGCAGTAAGTAAAAGAGAAGCGATAGAAATCCTCAAATTTTTCTTTCTTAGCCACCTTCTCAAGAACACGGACAAGATGTTGAAACAATACTTTTTACATGTAACCAGAAATGGAAAAATGCTACCTCTTTCTGCAACTCGGATAGTTGCTTCTTTAGCTTTTTAAGATTGTCGGTATGCAGTGATGTTAGGCCTGTCCGCCACTCATCCTGATAAAACAAACATCAAGATTGAAGGTAATTAGATACTGATATGTGCTATTTACCATACATTGTGTGTACCAGATCAATGATTACTTGAATGATAAACTTTCATCCATCCAATCATTTGTTTAATGGTTTTATCTTGTGCAGACAAATTAGAGCGATGCCAAAGGTTTACATGATGCTATATCAATGAAGGGTTTAAATTAATTCTTATTTCCTACAAGATTAAGACTGAAGAGAACCCAAAACACAAGTTCTTGAAACACATTATTGAAAGAAAAAAAATGTTTGCCTACCAAGGGTTTTATGATTAATTGATCATACTAATCATGTCAGTTATTCATGAAATTTAAAATAAATAATTTCAAAGAAAAACAGAAAATTAAAGTTTAAACAAAGAGAAAAAGTTGGTTTATATATGAAGTTTGAAATAAAATTAAGCAAAAATTAATGCTGAACCAAGATAGATATATGAATGTAATACATCGATACACGTATAATGTGTTGGACTAATCTTGTAATATTGAGATAGTCAAAGGGTCTAAGTTGAAAGTTTGTTTTGGTTTATTTTATTTGAAGTTGAAAGTTTAGATTAGGATTAAGTTTTAGATTAAGTTGGTTTTGTTGGCAGAATTTTTAGGATTAAAGTTTGACTTTTTATGTTTGGTTTTATTATAAATTGAGGGTTAATGTTTTAGGTTTTCTTGTACCAAAGTTATTAATTAATAAAGGTTGAGTTTTTCATTGTTAGTATACGTATTTTGGTTCTGGGAATTCACGGCTGAAGGGCTTCAATTGGTATCAGAGCTGGTTAAGCTCTATACCGTCGATCATAGAAGATTCTTTCCAGGCGAAATTGAAGACTTGCTCCAGGACGAAATCAAAGGTCAGTTTCAAGCGATCATCCAATTCGAAGATTCCAGGTGATAATTGAAGGTTCCTTCCAAGCGACGACAGCGCAGATTGAATCCAGGCGACAAAATCGAAGGCTCGATCCAACAAATCAGAGCCGCAGCTGTGTCTGTGGGGTGAAACCGAAGTCGAAGAAGAGAAATAAACCCTATTTCAGCGATTGAAGCTAGATTGAGGTTCTAAGTGAACCGAATTTGGTTTCTGTGTGAAATCAAAGGCAAGAGACGATCTGTGTGATCAATTTGAATCCGGTTCTGAGTGAACCAGAAAGAGACGACATGTGTGATCGATTAATGCTCTGAGTGAGCTGTGATCGGTTCTGGGTGAATCAGTGTGATCGAGGGGAAGGTTCTGTGTGAATCAAGGCAAAGTTCTGAGTGAACAAACCAGAAGGATGGCAGAAGGAAACCAGGGAGGAGGAGGTGGTGGTGCTTTGGGCTGGTTAGAGAACCTTCAAGCATTACTCTACAGTGCCCAAAGTTAACAGCCACAAATATACAACTTGGGCCTTTATGATGAAGTCGATTTTGCAAGCCAATGGATTTTGGGATGCTATTGATCCAGGAACAGCAGCTGAATCTAAGAAGAATTTAACCGCAAGGGCCTTTATTTTTCAATCCATGCCTGAGGATATTTTATTGCAGGTGGCGAAACATGAGGTTGCAAAAGATGTGTGGGAATCATTACGAGTTCGTTATCTTGGAGCAAATCGGGTACAAAGGCCCGACTTCAAACACTTAGAAGTGATTTAGAGAAGCTTCAAATGGCTGATAATGATTCACTGGATGATTTTGCTGGAAAAATTACAAAGATTGTTGCAATGTTCATAGGTCTCGGGTCAACAATCGAAGAGGAGGTCGTGGTTAGGAAACTTCTAAATTCTGTTCCAAGTAAGTTTATGCCAATTGTGGCATCTATTGAACAGTTTGTAGACCTTGACACCATGCCATTTGAGGAAGCCATAGGAAGACTCAAGGCATTTGAAGAAAGGATCAAAGAAAAAAATGAAGATGATAGTCAAAGCAAGCTGCTGTTGTCTACTTCAAATACTAGGAACAATTATGGAAAAGAAGAAAATGGCAGGAATAAGGGGCGTGGTAGAGGTGCGAGTGGTTCAAAGAATTATGGAAGGAGGGCTGATCAATTTGAGCAAAAGGAGGGTGAAGAAGTAGGCCCTGAATCAGCTCATGATCAAGAAAGAGGAAGAGGTTATGGACGTGGTGTTGGTCGAGGGAACTACAAAAGAAACCTAAGGTGCTATGAATGTGGAAGGGCTGGACATTTTGCTTATGAATGTCCGGATTTGAAGGAAAAAGAGGAAGAATTGAGCTTTGCTAAAGCTCATGAAGATGGTCCTGCATTGCTGTAAAAGGAAGAAGGAATATTACAAGATTAGAGGGTGATTGTTGGACTAATCTTGTAATATTGAGATAGTCAAAGGTCTAAGTTGAAAGTTTGTTTCGGTTTATTTTATTTGAAGTTTAAAGTTTAGATTAGGATTAAGTTTTAGATTAAGTTGGTTTTGTTGGCAGAATTTTTAGGATTAAAGTTTGACTTTTTATGTTTGGTTTTATTATAAATAGAGGGTTAATGTTTTAGGTTTTCTTGTACCAAAGTTATTAATTAATAAAGGTTGAGTTTTTCATTGTTAGTATACGTATTTTGGTTCTGGGAATTCACATCTGAAGGGCTTCATAATGACAATAAATAACAATAAAAATTAGACATCAAGGCGATGCATATACTAAACCATCTAACCTGTAACAAATAAAAAGAATGAATTACTTAAACTAATAAACACACCTGTGTCATACCTGTGTAAAATATCCCTGCTTCTTAGCATTCATTTTCCTGGAAAATTTCAATCGGTAACATTTGTATTGCCTTAAAAATTAAATATATTGAAAATAACCGTTAACATACCAAGCAAGCATCAACACTCTGACATCAGTGTGCTCAACACCTAGATCAGAACAGAGTTTCTCCACACCTTCTGGACTGTTGCAAACAAAAAAGGTAATTCCATCACAAGGGCAATATAAATGATCCAATAAAAGTTAAAGGACAGAAAATAAAAATATATTTATCAAAACATATTTGCATTGATGACAAAATTGATGTTTGAGATTGTGTGTTTATTTGAGGAAAAAATGGGTCAAAATTATCAATAAAAACTCAGCTTAGGAGAATGAAAAAAATCTCTAGCTATTTTAAATCAATAATGAACAAGTAAGACTTCACAAGCATAAAATCCAGTTCAATCGAGAAACATATCTATTGTAGTTGAGAGAAGTAATATACACTTACTCGATCATTCCTATTGAAGTATTAGCATATGATGCAAAGAAGCTGTCTATTCGTTCCACTTCCTTTGAGATTTTCTTCGAGGCTGAAGAACATTACAACAGGACTCAGTATACATTGATCAATTAAGTCTACCAGTGGTGTGCAAGAGTTGTAAAACAGTCGGTATCACAGAATCTTAAGATGATTATGCAATATGATGAACTATGCAACTGCATAAATTCAAGTAAGGAACCTCAACTGGCATTAGAGACAGCAGAAATGTTGCACAAAATGAAAATGACACATGTTTATATTTAAGATACATGAACTTTATTTCTTGCTTGATGAACAAATTACTGAGAGGTGCTTTTTTTCACCCTTTCACAAATTACAAATATTCGCTTCTTTACCGTTCTTTCGCATATTGATTCGTAATGTTCTTATCAATTTTAAGGTTGCCTTCAATATTTAGAAGTAGTCCACTGTTCACTTAAAATTGCAGCATATCCTTTATTAGTTTATTGAAGCTAATGATGTTGAGTTAAACTGGAGCTAATGATGGTGACTTTTGTCCATAAGATTTCTTTATTTGTTTTTATCAAGTAGCATATTAGATCTTTGATAAATTTTCAAACACATTGATACTATTGAAAATCAGGCTCAAGAGTACAAACACCAAGTTTTATCTCAACCAAGATCGACTATTTCTTCTTTATTATAAAACTTGACTCTTACAAAATAACAAACATACCCAGTAAAGTTCCACTAATCAATGAAGTCTTGGTTGACTAATACAAAATAATAACCTCTAACCAATGATTTAGGATGATTATATCTAATTTTTTTGATTCAGAATGGTGGTATTTATTTTTTAAAAAATATATTTTCATTTGCATTTATGAACCGTTGGTGAACAATTTCAATTGAACACAAACAACAATTTTAGTTCGGTTATTGTTCAACGGGTCAAATGTTAAACGAACATGAACCACGGCTCGTTCCTGTTCGTTTCCGGCCCTAATTTTAATGTCCTCCCAGTCAGTAGCCTGATAAACACGACTAGGGTCAAGAATAGCAAAACATCAGATTCAACGAATTAAAAACACATAAATCTGCAATCAAACCACCAATACAATCTCAAATTTCGATCAATATCAACGCAATCAAAATAAACCTACACAGATACACGTACTAAGCATCGGATTCGTAAAATTTAGCAATGACACAATTTATAGCAGCAAAAATCGAACAAGTTAATCAGCGTTTCACCGTAAAAACAACGAGATTACTAACCGGGCTCGGATGATCTTACGGGTTCCGATTTCCTCTTCGAAACTCGAGGCATTGTTGATTTTGACAGCAATTTTGAGGATGTAATTAAAGATTTATACGCCAAGATGAGAGAGAAGGGTTTGGAGAATTTTGGGGTTTTTTGGTTTGCTGTACGAAGTCGAAAATGAATCAGTGCAATGGGGTATGAAGAGGGCGGGTTTTGATTTTATATGGAGAAATCGCCAAGGCTATAATTTATTTTATTTTATTTCCTTGTTACAGTGTGTAAGTTGCATGTTGAAACGTGTGACCATTGTATTCTGGTCGGCGGTCGACCGGCCGATTTGTTTGAAGGTGTTTCACATGCTAATTTTGGCCCAACCGACTCACCGGTTTCTAGTCTGACCGTCCGATCCAGTCAGATTCTGAAAACAATGCATTTAGTATAATAGTTTGAACATGAACCAATATTTGGTTAGTACAAGAAGGGACGAAGTTTGATAAAAAGCTCGAAGGAGATCGAAGAATTTTTAGGAAGAAAACGGAGGGAGTCGAAGGATTTTTAGGAAAAAACGGATGGGGTCGTATGCTTTTTAGGAAGAAAACGAAAGGGATCGGATGATTTCCGACAAAATACTACTGAATCGACCATTCTGACAGGAAAAACAGGGGGCCGGGGTCCACTGGACCCCGATAAAGAACGTCCTTGAGTACAAGGTTGGCTCTAATGTTTGAAAAAAGCCCTAATTTAGGGCCATTAAAATATAGTGGCCTCTTAAATTTTTGTAGTTTTTTTAATAGTCATACTATCCTATTTATACTATTAAACAACATCACAATATTTATCTCTTGCTTGGATTTAAACCAAGACCTGCTTTTAAATACAATGTCTCTATCAAATTGGATAATCTCACATTAGCTTTTGTGGTATTTTTTTTGTAACAAACTATGATTTGTGTTAGAAAAATTTTTTTTTGTTTTAATATTTGTAATTAATCTACTTATTTTGTTTGTGATTTTTGTTTTTTGTAATATTCATGATTGTCTATATTTCTTGTGTCATAAGCTCGAATAAAAGATGAAAGTTTTTATATATATTAGAAAAAAATCACAATTTTTCGTTGCGCTTTGGGCCATCAAAAAGATTAAGCCGACCTGCTCAAAAGTGAGCATATATTAAGGTTAAGGAATGTAAGCATGCTAATCTATTTATTACAATATTAATTAGGTTTATACCCGCCGCGCGTTGCGGCGGGTCATCACAGTACACTCCTGACAACGTGTATTATATGTCATTTGCAGAAACATAAGTTACATAGCAAAATCAAATCTATTATCATGAACTCTATACAAATTTCTTCTAAAAACATAAAATCATACAAAATCCATACAAATATGTTACGAAAATAATTAAAAAAAACTGGCAATATCCTTCTCATCTGCAACCAATTGGTTGAATTAAAAAAACCCCAAATCCCTAAGCACACATCGATTTTCTATGAAAACAAACAAATAACAGTTGCTTTTTTCGAACACCACCAAAACAGTAGAAAGGACCACATTTTCTCACTAATCATAGAGAGAAAACCCCTAAATACTATTTGGGTCGTCGATTTCGAATCTTGAAAATAAATACGTGGTTCACATTAACCCACATTAAAGCTGATTTGTTTATTCAAAACCAATTTTTTTATTCATATTCAATGCGCACCACATTTTTATTTTCAAAATTTCAAATCAATGGTACAGATAAAGTCTAGGTGACCCATTTTACTACTTTCCTTATCTCTTTTATAATATACCAGTATATATAATATAATATATGGGAGTGGGTGTGTATATATAATATGTGGGAGTGTGTGTAAGAGAAAAAAAAACATGGGGCCCACGTTACTATTCCCCCCATGTCATTTAATAATATAGATAATATATAGTCTGTCAAAAGTAATAAAACATAAAAAGTGTAAGTTACATAAGCCACACAAGCCATTAGAGGTGGCAAAAAAGCCGGACCCGGAACCGATCATACCCTAACCGGTGGGTATGACGGGTACGGTTTTTCAAAAAAGTAGAGCCGGAACCGAAACCGAAACTGGAAAAACCGGAATTGGTTCCACTATACCTGGCCAAAACCCGAACCAGTCAAAAATCCGTTGGAACCAGTAGAAACCCGAAATTAGAACCAGAACCAGGTATTGACTTTGTTGACCGGAACCGGTTCCAAAAAAACCCGATTTGCGCAATCAACTCATCAAAAATCAATACAAGCTTTTGCTTTTGTGGACAAAACCCATTGGGCCCAAAGTAAACACTAATCGGGCTTCACGGTAGCCCAAGTGCCCAACTACATTCCTACAGTCAAACCCTAGCTATATAATACCTCCATCATCGGCTACAATCCCATCGCACCAGAGAGAAGAAGCCGCGTTTGTGCCCTTCGTCGACGACAGCCATGGTAATCTGTAGCATCTATTATGTTGACACCCTGATAAATTATCACATGTATGATTTGCAAGTAGTAGATACCCTTGTTTACATGTATTGATTCGATAATCTAAACGATTTAGCTTTTTATCGCTACTCATCATGTCTTCAATCGATTTAAATATCGAACATTTACGGGTTTATGTGGTTCGTTTGTGGTTGTTGTGATTATTTGCTTAGTAATTTTAGGGTTTAATGGTGAAATGCTTTGTTAATTTCGATATCTTAAGTGTAACAGATTTTGGTTGTTCAACATAGATCATTTATTCAATGAAATTGCTGTAACGACGATCATTCCCTAAGAAATGAGATCACTTGATTGAAAATTTTCATGATACTGATGTTGGGCTGTGTTAGTACTGTTATTGGTTTTGGCAGTTGAATTAGGGTTCACAGATGATATGAATTGTTGTAGTTGGATCAAGCTATGCCTGCATAGGGTTTACGTTTCTGTTGGTGTTTTTTTATCTGATTACACACACACACACATTTTCAAATCTTATGATTGCATTAAATTTCTAAAAATATAAAAGAGTGTTTATATTTCAAAAAGTATACAGACTATATAAATCTCAAATGGGTCAACTTTCTTCAATGTGGCCATTTCAACGGTTTATGATCATGCAACGCTGTGTTCTTGACTTCTTATTTTCAAGAGAAAGTGTGGAGTATAAACAAAATTGAGTTTTTTTAGAGTAATTGAAAGAACAGAAACTGAAGAATGCTCTTTCTATTCTCCAAAACTAATTTTAAATTATCTTGGTTTGTTTCTTTTCTTTTCAACTCAAGAACATGAGAACACTAAATTTCATTCAGTTTCTTTTTGTTCTTTCAAACCTGAGTACCCAAATAGATTAACTACATTTTGTTTGTTTTCTTGGTTTTACTTTACATTTTTTTTTGCACTTTTATTTGGTTAAAAACCTAAGAACAAAAATTATGATGTACTGATTATGTGTTGACTATAATACAGCCGTCCCACAAGACCTTCATGATCAAGAAGAAGCTCGCTAAGAAGATGAGGCATAACAGGCCCATTCCTCACTGGATTCGCATGAGAACTGACAATACGATTAGGTCGATATCAAATTTCAAAACTACTACATTTTAGAGAAAAATAGTTTTTTTTAAATTAATTTTTTGTGTTTTATATTTAGGTACAATGCCAAGCGCAGGCACTGGCGCAGAACCAAGCTTGGATTTTGAGGTACTTTTGAAGATTCTATAAGAGTCTTGTTTATTCCTATTTTTATGATTAGCACAAAATCAATGTTGGATTTGGTGCTCTATGAATTTGATGATACATTTGTTTGATCAGATTTTGGTTTTCATGTACCTTAACCAATGCTTAAACTATTAGTCTTTTATCCAAGCTACTTCTCTTGTTAGAGCTACTTCTTTATTAGCATGTTCATGAGAAATGTTGTGTTATTTACCATGTTATACTTAAATATTATATATTTTTTCGAAAAGATTTTAAGTTTAAAAATATTTATTGTTTAAAATATGTTTTATAAAAGCTTTATAAATTTATGTTTATATTATTTAAGTTTTTTGTAATAGAATGTAGATATAATATATATAACACATTTTTCAACTATTTGATTTTCAACAATACTACATTTGAAACCATTTACTCTTAACTTATCAAGCAGTTTATCTGGTCACATTCATTTTACCCTTATCATTTTCATATTATCATCCTATTTACTTATTTTTCATAATTGTTATAATAAACAAATAGTTTTTCTTGTTATATATAAATTTACACACAAACTTATAAATATATTCAAGTTTTTATATACATACACAAATTCTTAAATATTATTTAAAAAATTAAGCTTAAATTTTACCGTTAAAGTTGTGGTACACGCACACATGGCTTATTAAGCTCTTTCATAAAAAAAAACAGAGAAATTGTAAGTGTGCCAACAATCTTCATTTTCCAGCTCGTCTGTTGCCATGGTTTTTGCTTGTTTTTGGCATAATGTGGTGTCAATGAAGCCATATTGTGGTTGTGCTCTTACTACTTTGTTATGTTTGTATGATTTTAATTTTTATAATTTTGTGTTAGCAAAATAGAGACTGATATTTCGTTCTAATATCGTGTATGGAATTTGTAATTAAAATTAGAGGTATAAATGATCATGTTAAGCTTGTGAGATGTTTGAGATTGGGTCGGTGAAAAAGTTGAACATATCTAATCTTTAGTCAAACAATCATTAAAGTAGTTTATATTTTATGTTATATTATGAAAAGTATATTTTTAAATAAATATATAATTAATATAAGAAGAAATAATTAATAATAAAAAAGTCGAGTTGAGTCCGAGATTTTTCTTTCAAGCCATGCTCAAGTTTTGGAAAAAAAGTTTTAAATGATCATAAAGTGAAAAATAGAGACATCAATTTTGAATTTATTTTTTTCAATAAACTAACAAGTATACCCGATATCAATATGATTTTATGAGTAATATAATTTCTCTTGAAAACAGGAAGACCTATATAAGAACACATTGGTAAGCCAACACAACCAAATAAGCATCCATTTAACAAAAAAAGGAAAAAAAAAATATGAGAAATACAGCATTACTTGGGACTTATCAATTAATTGTAGGCATAATTCCTTGCAATTGTACTTGTACATTGCAAGTCTTGGTAATATTCATAAGAATGTATCATCTACATAGTAAACAACTTTTGAAAATATCCTTTTAACAAGCATTAAACATGGCAAAGTCTATATCTTTTCCAATGTTATCTTCATGGTGTGCTAACTAGAAAAGTTCTCTTTTTTTAACTAATAAAAAAACAAAAGCTATATAAGAAGTGTTATTAGTGTAGGTCACACCAACTATCTAATATGTTTTTTTTTTAAGTCGTCTATTAACATGTGTAGGAAGACAGGCAATGGTGGAGCTTTAGCATATTGAGAGGGGGTGAGAGTTTACATGATCTAGAATACATGTTAATTTTTTGAAGCAAGTGGACGAAACCACTATTTTTAACTAAAGATAACATTTCGGTCGAAATATTAACATTACGAACGGAAAAAGAGGAGGGACAGTCCCCTGGCCCTTGAAAAGCTTTGCCATTGAATACATGCTACTGGAAAACTTTTGGTTGCATAAAAAATAAATCTTTCAGTGTATGTCACTTCTTTGACATGATGTTCATGAATATAATTCTTAGATCGTAAAAACGAGAAAAGAACCTGCATTAGAGTATTTATAGATCCAACATGTTTACGCCACTGTTGTAAAAATCGACCTAGGCGGCCTGGTTAGTTTTTTATTTTATTTTGATTTTTTTCGAAAGAGTAATTGAGTCTATCTATTTTCATTTTTTGACTTTTTTGACTTCTTTCTAGTAAAAAGGGACCAATTTCATGATTATTTAGACATTTCTCAACCAAAAATCCTTAATATGTTTTAAAACATCGAATTCAGCCACTTAACATCGAATCTACCTCTAAACTTTGAACTCGGTGTTTAAGTTTGAACTTTGAAGTACTTGATTTAGTATATTTAATTTCATTTTTTAAATTATTTGAAGTATTATACATTAATTATTGATATTGATGTGTGTATATAATATATATTTGTAAAACTACATATAAAAATTCCATCCGCCTAGTTCCGATTAATCCTGATTAATCCATAGGCGGTACCTCGCCGCCCGACATGGTTTACGCATCCTTGACGCTCATTGTATATGTTTCTGATCGTAGGTATGTTTCTAGGGTTTTGATCACGTAAAATGATCGATAATGTCATGAGTTCCATGTTATGCAAAAATAATGCCCCTAAGTTGTTCAAACAAGTCATGGTTTCATTCAGCATATGTTACTCGTAAACCCGTAACATCCAACCATCACTCTTTAAAATATTTTTACAACCAACTGCAATAAAAGTTAGTCTTTTTTGTTCAAGAAGTCTAAATGTTACTAATCCTGTATGCTTGCCATCACAAACGCATT